>CAXIVR010000002.1:74387881-74510582 GCA_964035755.1 Teleogryllus oceanicus | reverse complement strand
TTAAAAAAATTTTCCTTTCCCACAATATATGTGTTATTCAGATATTACCATGTTTTTACATAAAAATACAAAATCAGTTATTCCTTAGTGTTAAACTAACAAAAGTGTATGTAAAATGAGTTTTATTTATTTAATTTTTTCCCACTGCTGCATGAAGACATGAGTGATGTAGCAAATTAAAAATTACAGGTGCTCAGAATGACTCAACTCTCGTAGTACAGTTTTCTAATTTCCTTGGTGGGACTGGCTTTAGGTTTTTGCTCCATTCTCCCCTAGCTGCCATTATCATAGCCCAAAGTACTTTTTTGAAATTTTCTCAATTTTTGCTTTCCTAGTAGTACAACTGTAATATTACATCAAGAATATTAAGAAGAGTAAAACTCAACCTAAATAGGTTTTCAATTAAAATTTGACACAGTTTTAAGAAAATGGTGATTAAGCATTACTGTGAAGAAATTTGAAGCTCCTATTCACGGGGAATCTATTTGTTTAAAAAAGTTCATTTGAAATCATTTGAAGCACTTCCACTAAAAATTTTATAATAATGCAATCTATAAAAATGTACATATTAACAGAGTGAGAGGTTTTTAAAAAAATTACATTTTGGTAATTTAAAAAACAACAACAAATGAATACCCCAAAATGAACTTTACGTCATATTAAACAACGCACAGGGCACTATTAGAAAAATGTGAGGAAAAGACTTCGAGCCATTTACGAAAAAATGGCATTTGAGAGTTTCTGAAAATGCGGAATTTTGAGTGCATTTGTACAGAAAATGGTTGAGTTTTCGAGAAACTTTGACATTTTTTTAAGCACATTGTATTGATAAATATAACAATGTGAAGAATTGTTTAAAGTGAAAAATTACCGATATGAGAGACAAGACAAAAAAATTTAATTTCAAATTTTGAAAATACAAAAGAATAGACAATCTCTCTCTCTCTCTCTCTGTGTCTCTCGCTCAAATTTAAAGAAAAAATTTGGAACCGTTTTTGACTCCCTCTGTCTCTCCCTCTGTCTCTCCGTCTGTCTCTCTCTCTCTGTCTGTCTCTGTCTCTCGCTCTCTCTCTGTCTCTCTCTCTCTCTGTCTCTCTCTCTCTCTCTCTCTGTGTCTCTCTCTCTGTCTCTCTCTCTCTCTGTCTCTCTCTCTCTGTGTGTGTGTGTGTGTGTCTCTCTCTCTCTCTCTGTGTGTGTGTGTGTGTGTGTCTGTGTGTGTGTGTGTCTCTCTCTCTCTGTGTGTCTCTCTCTCTGTCTCTCTCTCTCGTCCCCCGTCCGTCTATCTGACTGACATGCATGCCTGACTGCGGACATGCCCGATGCATGACTACTGACGTGGCTGACTGACGTGGCATGACTGGCAGCTACGACCCTGACTGACTGACTCGCTGACGCTGACTGCATGACTGACTAAATGCATGACTGACTGGCTGGGATTGGACTATGGGATGACTGACGACTGGGACTGACATGACACTGGCATGACTGAGACGGATGACTGACTGACTGACTGACTGGCATGACTGACCTGACTGGCTGTCTGTCTCACTCTCTTGAGCCTGCTGCTCATTTGCGCTCTCTTTCTTTTGTCTTTCTCTCTCTTCTCCCTTTCTCTGCCTGTCTTTGTCCTCTGACTGTTGTCATTGCTAATGTCAATTTATCGGACAAATTTGTCCAAAATGGCAATTCCCCCAATCAAGTATGAGTGAACTTAAGGCTTAGTGAATTTGAAACGGGCATTTCGATGTTATAGGACATTAACAAGATGCCTCAGAATTTTCTAAATTTTCTATAAAATGCCTACAAATTTTTATATTAAACTTTGTCCCCGGATAGCATTCTAAAAAATCTTTTGTTCAAAAAATCATATTATTAGATCATATGCAGTTTAAGGAAGGAAAAAAATGTAATTTTTGTGTATTTCTACTTGAATTTAATACAGTTTATAAAAAAATTCTCTAAAACAGCTCCAAATTTTTTCTACAGATTAGGGAAAAGATGCTTAAAAAATGGTGTAGCTCCTTTTTTTGTTGAACTTTCTGAATTTTTGAAAATAGCAAAAGTTGAAAATAATGTGAGAAAGTGTAAGATTTTGAAATACCTGTCTTTAACTGTGCTTGGTGAAGAAGCTGATAAACTTGCAGAGTATTTCAAATATTAATTTGCGAGTTACCACAGATTTTAAAATCTTGGCTGACTGAATCATTTTGAGAGCATGAAAAATAACACATTGCATATTTCAGTTTGAAAATGCCAGTGTTCTCTGAGACCTACTTTTATGTATGGAGTGACTCCAGCGTATGAATCACACATATAAAAAACGATATTTTCTTCCTAATTATAGCCAGATACAAACAAATCACTTCACTCGGAGATCAAAGAAAGTAAATCCTGTGAAATATACCGAAATCAAATGCTTTAGATGTGTTCGATGTTGTTGATGATGATTTTGTTGTAAACCTTGTATTAACAGTATGTTTCTGCGTAACATAATGAGAAATTATCGTCTATCCTAAATAGTTTAAAACTGCAACATTGTTCCATAAGAATAAATTGTTCCTATTTTAACACAAATCAGATCATATTCATAGTTCAATGGCAATGTACAATACTGTAGAATATTGTACAATATATTTCATCGTGTTTTCAAAGCTTGCAATGGTGAGAGAGGTAGTGTGGACAGTATTAGTGTACCTTTACAAATGTTGAGTGAAGTATTTTAATTGCTTTTGTAATATCATTACTGAAGAAATATGGAATGACTGCCGTTATTTTTCTTTCAGGCGCCGACAATAATATTCTGCATGACCTGACCTGAACATCTCTATTTACAAATTATGTAACAAATTGTTGCTATGTAATGACTAAATCCTAGTTTGCATCTTCAGATTCATTGTTAATGATTAATTTTTAATATGTTTTCAGTGTCTTATTTTTACGTTTATTAATGATTTCAAACATAACGAGTGCATGCTGTAAGCTTTGCCAGTTTGGAGATTTCTTCTAATGATTATCTAGTTCCAGGGGGAAAGTGCAGAGTAATCCGATTGTCTGGAATCTTAATATATGTCAAGGTATTGATGGACTCAGTGACATTAAAAAACGTTACATATAGTAATGATGTTAGTCCATTCAATTTAACTTTTTTGCCTAATGCTTTTTGTAAAGGTGAAATAATTTCATCACAATATAGCAAAGGCCTACACTTGATAGTTGTGTAATGTCAATTTCAAAACTCAGCACTTGGTTTTATTAAATTACATGTGTAAAATTTTCACATCATTCCCTCTTACAAGAGAATGAAGTCTAGAGTGAATTAGTACATGTTAATGTGCCTAGCAGAAACTTGTATCAAAATTACTTGTTGCATTACTTGTGCTGGCTTGTCATTGTTTATTCGTAGGGGTAGGGTAGTTCATTGGACAAGAAACCTTAAAAGTTGGTGTATGGATAATTGTCTTTCCTGAGATTATCCATTAGTTGTTGGTTTTGTTCAATTACCATTACATATGTGATTATTAACACTTGATGTTTTTTGTCCTGGAAGGTATTAAAATAATTCATTCTAATGCATATTTTTCTAGTCATTAATTTGTTGAAATGTAATTAGATATTGAGAGGAAAGAAAAAGAAATGTTTTGGAAAAAATGGGGAATTGTTGTTCATATGGAGCCTCCCAGAAAATTGTTTGATTATATTTTATAATTTATAAATATGCATATAGTAATGAATTATGTAAAGATGGTTGAATTTTGTCATGATTTAATGAAGTTTTTCAAATATATTTTTTTCTTACTGATTATTACTCTTCTAATTGAGAAAAATGTAAGGCTCTCTTAATTTGAGGCATATGTATTTTAAACTCTTTCTTAAGTAGATTGTTTTAGAGTTTTAAATAAATTTGTAACTCTTGAGGCTACAAGAGGACACTTACTGAGTTTGTTAGTGATTGTCTTTTGAGTTAATGAAAAATCTGAAACACATTTAAAAAAAAACATATTATATTAGCTACAGTTGCGAATGAAATAATTCTGCAATCATTCTTCTTTGAATGCACCCCTATTCCTTTTTCAAAATTGCTTCACAAAAAATTTTTTAAATACTGATTATTTTCTTAAGAGTCCTCTTTTCTTAATGAATCTCTGCATGTAGTATAATGAGAGTTGTAGAATAAGATAGTCACATTTAGGAAGTGCTCAGAGATTCTAATATGAGACTATTGTTTTCCTAATGCAGTCGCGGGATGAGCATTGGGGGCATAAACATGCCACCTATTCCTCAGCGAGTGCAGCAGGCAGTGGGACAGGCAGCAGCCCAGGCAGCAGCTCAAGCAGCTGCAAATGAATTGAGAGATGTATTCAGAAAGAAGTAGAATGGTTTCATCTCGCATTGAATAGGGCTTGTTTAGTCACTATTGTTTGGGACTAGATAAAGGAAGAGATTTTGTTTGCCATCATTAAAATAGGTCTGTAATTGAGATGGCTCATTCTAATTTCCATCTAAGAAAATGTTTATCTCCTCTTTGGTTTTTACTAACATTGTGTTCATTTAAATAGATATCAGTCTTACTGTGTTTATAATTTCAAAACACACGCTGCACTGTATCAATGTATTGTAAGTTTTATATTGTATTGTTATCAGAACACTGCTGCAAAAAAAAAAAAGTGTCTTCTTGTAGCCCTTTCTTTTCATACAATTTAGGATATGCATCCATTACTTTTATATAATTTGGTTATGTTCCTTTACAATAATGATGATAATAATCACAATTTTAAGATGCTAGGATGTGATACTGAATATGACTTACACATTTTGTGTCTGTATTTTTGTGTATGTATGTGCATGCGTGTGCATGCAAGTTTGTTAGCATGTAGTGATGAATATACCAACTAGTAATATTAAACAGGTCCTTAGAATAATATATATTTTAATTGGTTTTGCTTTTCAGAATATGAACATTCAAAACATTTGTATGGTCTGCATCTGCCTCCTATTAAGTTCCCATTCAGGGTTCACATTTTCATTGATTCATAACATGTATATAAATGTATAGTCTGTATCTTGTATATATTGTTCATGATATTTGCATTCATTTGCAAATGGTTATGAATGACGGAAAAAACATCCAAAGTATTCATCACAGTTCAATTTTATCACTTCATTAAAGCCTTAAGTCATTAAGGTTCCTTATTAAGGGATTTGCAAGTATTAAATGCTTTTAACAACAAAAAGTATACAAAGAAATGAATTTGTGATTTTGTGAGTTACTGGTGAATGTTTTATCAATTTTCCCCTTTACAAGCATTTTCTGTGGGGTTTTTGAAAGTCATTCCTACTCAATATATATTTTGAAGGATAATCATGCAATTTTCATGTTTAATTTCGTTATACTTTGCTTGTGTCATTTGGTAATTAGCTAAGAATCTTGAGTCTCCCGGAATATTTCCTTTAAATGGAGTGCAAATAGGAACAGTGACAATGGTAGAAATAAATGTAATAATATTGAATATCAACTATATTTATAGGCTAATAGTGTTGTTCACGTCTAAAGTGATTTTTGCACTAGTAACACTGATTTTTTTATGCAATGTTACCTTCCTTGCTTGGAGAAATCTGTCTGTATTTTGAGTTTTTTTTCTTGTTCATTATCCTTAATGAATATTTTTCCATTTTGGGCCCATTTTTCTTTGGGTTCGGGGATGTTCAATGTAAATTTTTGATGACTTGAAGCTTTATCAACATTTTGTAATATCATTTTGTAGGGGTTAATTTTAATACTAATTGTTTGGTAAACAAAGTGACATTTCTGATTATGAGTGTCACGTTTTACAAGATCACTGTTTTACTGAAGTGAAACTAAAATGTGCATTTGAAATCGATGGTTTGGAGGCATCACATCTCTTTAAAAGATAACATAACCTTCGACCTTTTCCTTAGAGAGTCATTCTTTTCATCATTGAGCCTTAGATCAAAAAGAAACTGTTGAAAGAATCAAATGTTTTTATTTTTCCCCCATTGCAATTGTTTTGTTCATTATACATGTTTTTCTAATCTGTTAGAGCTATTGTTGAACATTTGGAGTACATAATAATTCATAAGAAAATGAAATCGAGCAAAAGTGCAAAAAATTGCAGGATATGATTAACAAGTAGGCGACTTCGTATATTCTGAGATGATTGTATGATTAAAATGAATTAGATAACCAAGTGTATTTTGCTAGATAAGTAAGTATACGTTGGCAGTGTGGGATGCTCTGTAAAATACAGTCAATTTAAAAAAACTTCTAGCTCTGAACATCATCGTATCGAAAATTGTATGTTTTCTGTTGGATGTACCTTCATAAAATGTTTAGTTTGGTAGTTATAATAGGAAAAATAATATGCATGTACACCCCTGGAAAATAATAAACTTGTACATGAATCTTGCTCATATGTGCATGTTGTCTCAAGGATGAGATTCCGTTGCCTGCATGCAGCTTGCATTCTGATCTCTGTTTACAAATTTATAATTAGTATATGTAAATGTTGTTAATTCATTTCCTGGATCTGAAAAAGTTTACGTTTACATGTTGATAATTAGAATCGTGTATTGTAGAAACAAGGTTTCAATAGTCAATAGGGTTTGTATAATTCCTATAAGCCCATGATTTATTCTTTAAGATACACAGTAGCTATCTTTTGTATTTATGTTGAGTGTTTTGGTCAGCATCTTGTTTACTTTAGGTTTGATAGTTTGGAGATTGTTACGTTTTTTTCCTGATGAGAATTCTGTGCTTCAATTGTCCAATAGATTCCAGAAATTTCTTGGATGATGATTTGGTGATTATTATTTTCTTTATACTTCTGTTATTTTTATTATCATTTTTATCGTTATAATTCCCAAATTATTATCAATTTGCACATCTTGAGATTTCTGTTAAGACTTGCATTAGTTTGTAGCAATTTAGTTCAAGTGATCATTCCCAAAATACCTTTTTAAAATTTTGTTCTAATATTGATATGATATGCTTTAATTCTTTTCATTGAGAACTAAAGAATTGAAACTTTTTGGAAAGTATGTACAAACTCTAATTTTATGGCAAAATGTAAAGGGGTGTATTCAAAACCAATAATTGTTTTTAAAAAAACAACATTTAAATTCAGAATTACTTGAATTGCATTTGTGGGAATATTTTACCAGACATAAATAATATTACATCAACTAAGCTGTTCACATTGATATTTCTTTTAATATTATTTCATTTCAGTAATTTTGTTTGTAAAATATATTAATCTCTAAAAAATTATAGTATATATAAAAATTTTGTTTTCGGGACTTTTCCCAGATTGGGGTTTTTCTAATTTCTCTTTCAGTTAGTCAAAATATCTTTTCACAAGTAATGAGTTTGTTAGAAAAATAATTTTATTTTATATATAATATGTCATTATTCAATGTATTGTAATTGTTTATTTTGACTGGTTTTGTTTTCTCTTTTGTCAACAGGTAGCATTTAATTTCTAGTTTGCTTTCAAAATGGCTTGCCTATCTGTTGGTCTTTTCTTCCTTCCGTGTTCCTTCATTTTTTAATTCTGTCCCCCCCATTCTTTTTTCCCTTTGTTCCCTTTGTTTACTTTCTCCCATTCTTTCCCAAAATTTTTGAATCTGTAAAAACTTTTATTAGTTCATCAGTTTTGTTAGGCTGTAGATTGATCTATTATTCTAATAGTGAACTTGCTATGATTCCTAATTGTACAGCATACCGCTTTTGATTTTCTCTCCTACATTCTTGAGTTTGTAATCCTACAAGAATTCTTTACCTGTTTTCTTATTACACTATGGTAGTAATAGGTAATTATCTCGACTTACTTTTCCAAGTTTTCCTCTTGTAATAAGTGGTTGTAGTGCTAAGTGTAATATAACCGTTTTTATTTTGTTACATAGGAAAATCAAATCATATTAGTACCTGTATTGTTTAAAATTTCATTCAGATTTAAATTTGTGTATATTATGTACAGAAATAGTAATATTAAGTAAGTATTTGACAAGTTTTTGAACTCTGTATATTCTATTTTCAACAAAATGGTCTAAGTGTTAAAATATATTTTCTAAAGGAAATTCAAATGCTTTTTCACTATGCACTTCCAAGTTATTTTAAAAATGATTTGCAATGATAGTGATATTATTCTATTCATAACTGCAATATCAAGTTCAAAAAATCTTATCCATTCTTTTAAAAAAGACGAACTGAATTTGCAGAGCTTGTAAAGTAAAATTCATATTGGCTTCCACTAATTACTAAAGGGGTTCTTAAAGCTCGTGGTGAGAGTTTAAAGCAAGGAACAAATTGTTTTATTCAGTTGTATACTTGTTTCATATTTGGCATGTGGTCTCTTCTACTCCATAAAATAATATACATCTCCTTTGTAATTTAACATTTTATTGTTTATGGGTGGTGTACTTCTGTGCTTGGGACAGATGTTGACCATATGTTTAGTATTGTTGATGTGTGTGCGCATTGATTTTATTTTTTTTTATTTATTTTTTGAGTTTTTGTGTTGTTAAATGTTGCACATTTGTTGTGTGGACAACTACCTCAGTTGAGATTCTGATCGAGTTATAAAATTAGAAGAAGCTACATGCCTGTATAGTTTTTTGTGACTGTAAATGATCTTGCAAATATTTACCCATTTGGTATCTGAGCATGTTACACAATACATAAATCATAACACAAATGAAAATGAACTTCACTAACGCCTTACATTCACCATGCATATCTTTTCCAGTACACTTGCATCTTATATCATCTCATAGCATTTTACTAAATTCCCAAAATTCATGAATGATAGTGAGAGACATTAGTATGCATAGTTCAGTTTGTGCAATAATACTTTGACATTTTGATGTCGATATTTTCATGCAAATAAAATGTGGTATACTGATTTTTGAATTTATACTAAGGTTACAAATTGACATAATGTCATCTTGCCTTCTTTTTGTCATTTAATTTGTAGGAGTGCTACCAATTTTTGTATGTATGTAGTTGGAAATATCTAAGAATCTGAATCATTTTAATGTGTAATTTTACAAAAATTTTTCTTTTTTATATATTTTTTTTTTTTTTTTTTTTTTTTTTTTTTTTTTTTTTTTTCTTTTGCCATTACCTTCAAAGCATCATCCAGTGATTTGTGTTCTTCAAAAAATTTAAAAAGAAAACAAATTGAAATGCATTCTACATCTCAATTTAAAAGAAATATGAAATTTTGTTTGTTTGGTCCATGACAATTGGGCTAGTAATCAAAGCTCAGCATTTAATTTAAATGAAGCACTAATTTTGTTTGAGTGAAGCCACTGTAATTATAGTGTAATTGCACCAATGATGTATTTGTAGAAAGAACTTGTAATAATATTGTTCAAATGTATATTTGTTGTTATAATAACTGAAGTGTCATTTGCTGCACTACATTTCAAAGATGTTGTTATGCAGTTATAGACATTGATTAAGCTTGAATGAATAAAATTTATGCCCGCAGATTTCCATGTTTTGATTTAGAATTTAACATCAATTATCACCATTACCACTATCCCAAGTAGCCCTTTGTAAAATTGTGGAAATAAAATGTTGTATTTCCTTTAAACATCCTCTATTCAAGGGGATAAGTGCATGTAAAATATATCAGTTTTTTAATTTGGTATACTGATGTTTTGTTCTGCTACATTAAGAACCATTAAAAAGAGACATCAAATAAATAACTATGAGAACTTTCCCTTACTTGAACATTAAAAGTAGTAACGTTATTATAATACTTGGGAAAGATGAATTTTTAATCATAGTTAATTGTTTAAATAATTCAGAATGGTAGGAATGTGATGTATGTAGCTTGCAAAGTCAGAAGCGATCCTATGCAAAGAACCCAATTATCCTTAATCAGGATTCGATGTGGAAGTAAATAATTGAATTTTTTAAAATTTATTTATTTAACGTTAAAAATTTGGGGTATACTATGTGGATGAAAATAATCTTTACCTAGTTACTTGAGCTCTGGGATTCTATCCTAACTTATTCAATTAAGGTGAATTATGAATACAGATAGCAATGAGCCATTTTGGCAAGAATTAGTATGAAAGTGTTTGCTCCATGTAATAAAACTATTTGCAAAGGCAATCAATTATGAATTTTGGCTAATTTGTTTAGAAGCAAAACAAGGTGCCATCTCAACATTTGCATATTTAATCTTTTAGAATTGCATGGGCCAATTTTTCCAAATGGTAACTAATAATAATTAAATATTATTAAAACCATTATTATTTTCTTTTTTGATTCTCAGTATAACTAGTGTTATAGAAAGAGTTATGCAGCAAAAACTGTTTAAACTTGTTATTGCTTTTAATCTTTTAATGTCATGCAGTGTGTTATAAAATTATGTACATATATAGTATGTGAATTTTTGTAGGGAGATGTTGATACTGACACCTCATGAATTACTTGGTGTTCAGTTTTAGATACCTTTATTGATTAAAAACATATTTTTGCCTTGAATTGGTCATTAAAGAAGTGGTGGGATTTCCTTATTCGCACCTTTTTTCTGTTATCTAAAAGTCTGAGAGCTGCAATGTTTCACAAGTTGTTATAGAATCTCAGGTGGGAATGAACATTTGAAAAATATACACAAAAGCCGTTTGAGGCTGACTGAATTTGAAGGAATTCTCAACAACTAAATTTTCTATTCAGTTCATTTATAGGGATATTCCATTTGAGGTTTGACTGTTTTTGAGAGACCCTAAAATTTTATGTAACTCCAGTCAATGGCTCATTGTTCATATTCAATGTAGTAAAATTTTATTTCAACGGAAAAACTGTATAGAAACCATTTTCCCTTCATTTTCTTTTAAATTTTTATTCATTAAACATATTTTAACATCTGCTATTATACTAGTATCTGTTTCTGTATTGCAAAAAATATTCATATCGTTACTAAGTGAACTGTTCTTCCATTACAATTCATTTACATATAATAGGAAGATAATATATTTGTAGTAGGATGGGAATGATGATTCAGAACTCTTTTGGCCATTTATCGCATCCAAGGAGCCATTTTGTTTTGTCATGCCAAGCTCTTTCTTTCCATTGCCACCGCTCTTCCATTCACTCTAAGCTGCCCTCTCTTCAATCTTGTTGGATCCAGTTATAAATTTTTTGGCAGGCTTCCTGGATCCATTCTTTCACATCACCTTACCATAACAATCTTTTCTTTCAACACATCACTTAAACATCCTTCTATTTTTGTGAGTAAATAATGCTTCTTATTCCAGTACACTCAGTAATGAAGTAAAACAAAATCAGTTATTGAAAATACTTGAATCTGTGGAATTAATTTTAAATTAAATAGATATAGAAACTAAAAAAATTGTAAGATTAATGTTAAGAGTTGTTGTTGGATTTTTTTTCCCATGGTTTTTTTTTCTGCCTAAAGTTAGCTTGGATAATTGGAGTTCTATTATACTTCCTATAGAGGGTTAGGTGTATTAGATACACAATTGGCGACACAGTTCCCCATTTCCTTAGAAATAAGAAAAGATGATTTTTCTCAATACATTCATGGTTTATGTATCTTGTTTTGTTTTTTTGTGCAAATCGTCTTTTAAAATATTTTTTCCCTTTTGCAAGTAACAATTTTCCCGAGCATAAATCTTACTGTCCTTGTAGTAATTATTACTATAAATTATTATTATTATTGGTTATTATTATTCATTAGTAGATTTTAACATTTTTGGACTTTGTTTATTATTATTTTAGTTTAGCCAGATTTCTGGTTATTTTTAATATTTCATTTCTCATAGTTCATATTTACTGTGATTTAATATATGTTAAGGATTGAAGAAATTTACAATGCAAATTTATTTTATATCATGTGCCATGTTTTTATTATTAGTAGTACTACCATGTTGATTAATACCAATTTTTGTTTGAGAATATATTATATTTAGGTTCTTTGCATGCATTGTTTTTCTGTACTTTTGTTTTATTGTTGAAATGTTTTTTAATTTTTTTTTTTATTTTATTTTCATTTTGTTTTGTGGACCTGTCCCAATATTCCTCCCAGACTCTGAAGGCCAAACATTCCAGCTGACAAATTTCTAAAAACAGCTCATCAGTCAAGAAGTCATGTCTTCTCATTGCAAGATAATGAAGTAAGGCACTTTCTCCAGAGAAGTTTTCGGGTAGTTAATCAAGTGAAATCATTTCTGGGAATGGTTTGAAAGAACTTAATTGTGACTTAACTTGCTATGCTGGAGATTAAAATGAGGAGAATCTTGCACTTAATATTCAAAAGCTTTGAGTAAAAATAAGTAAGTTACCTATTAAATAAGTGTTAAAACACTTTTTTACCAGTTATAAATAGTTTTTTTAAGAGGAAAAAGCAGAGCATACAGTGATTGTAATATAGTGGTTTGAGAATCGGTTAGTCATTTTGATAATTTTGAATAAAGCAAACCCCAGGACATATACTTGAAAATCTCTTCTAGATATTCTTTTACTGATAAACTGTCTGTAAAACTTTATCAACTGAAAGTAAACTGGGTGTCTGAAATACTTCAGTTTCTAGTGATATTTATGGAGTTAAAATAATGAGTTTTGTATTGATCAAAAGCATGCAATCAGTGTTTTTTTTTTTTTTAAGTCTTATTGGTTTGTATCTGTGTAAGTATTTTTTCTGTTTACAGATTATTTCTAGAAAGTATTATGCATTTGTGACAGCAGGAAAAGTAACTACTTTGCTTGTTATTCCTAAATATATTTCCTTATTGTTTACGTAAAGGCTCTCTGTATTTTTTTAATATTTTTATATAAAGTATGTTTGAATGTATGTTTATGAATGAGTGAATGAGTCTGGAAACTAGTGCAGACTGATGTTTTAAGAGTTTTTTTTTTTTCACATGAAAAGGACACTTGAGTAAGGATTGAAAAGAATTTTGTGTTAAAATCATTCTTATACTTCTTAAAAAGGATCTATGAATATTTGTTTTATATACATACATATGATGCCTGATTACATCTTTTTCATCAGGGTAATAATTTAAGCAACTTAATAGGATAAAGAATTATGTAAATTGAATATCCTCATGGAATCTGAAAATGCAATTAGCATTTTAGTTTTTGTACAAATGGTGAATATTGTTTTTAAAGATTTGTCTGCAAAAAGTAACCATTTTCCTATTAAGAAGACTCAAAAAGTGAAGAAAAATTGAAGGCCTAATTGCTGATCATGAGAAGGCAAGATCACCGCCATTCCTGAGGAAGAACATGCACCACACTTGGCACTTATGACCTTAGCTATTGACGTGCCCAGAATCACTAATCAATCAATGAATCAATGAGAAGGCAACTATAAAACAGGTTTGGTTTTGAAAAAAGTGGGAATTAAGACTGGATGACCATTTTAATACTGATTCGTATTTATGAACATTCATTATCCAACTATTTTTTTTTCTTCTTCTTCTTTCTTTTGTTTTTCTTTCTTTTTTCATCCTTCAAAGAAATGTGAAGAAGAGAAAAATCTTTCATTTCATAACCTTTCATTATCTCAATAATTTTTTTTTGTGAATTGTTTAAAGAATTTCTTTGATAGTTTGAAACAAAGATCATATTCCTCCACATACAGTGGTGGCAAAATAAAAAAGGATAACGATTTATTTATGTACTTTTGAATCCAGTAATCGTATTTTAATATCTTTAAAAATTTGGGTGTCATTCTAGATATTATGATGGACTCATTTTAATTCAACTCATAAAAACCCTTCTGTAAGGCAAGAGTGGAGTGTTTGGAATCTATGAATAAAAATGAGGGAAATTTTGAAAATTGAAGGTGAGCTATTAAATATTAAGAACCCTAAGAATAATAATTTGCTATTACTGCTTAAGACACTATTCTAATTGAATTACTTAATGGCTGAAAACATATTCTCTTTGTTTAATAAATTTACTGCTTAAGACACTATTCTAATTGAATTACATTTTATCCACTCCTATTCTGTCTTTGAATTAGAAAATTTATTGTAGTGTTCTGATTCTTTTTACTCTCACTTTATTTAAGGCATGATGGTGTCAATCTTATTTATGATGCAAAATGATATTGGGAGAAGATAAAGGGACTGTAACGTTAGGAGAACGTGCCATTGAGCTATTGCTAAGAATTGTGGACGACCAGTAATTGCTCCTTGTTCCCATATTACTATAAATAGCACTTGCATCCCCTAAAGACTAAAAGCTTACAAATGTTTCATTGCTCAAAAAGATTGATACAATAAAGTAAATTATTCGTGGCAAATGAAAAAATGATCATGTTCATAACAATGCTAATTCATTACCAAAAATTTTTTTGTGTTATGTCAGTGACATTTTAAATATTTTTTTTTTTAAAGGATGTGTTTGGTTTAATTTTGCTAGCTAATTTCTATATTAAATTTTATGACCAGTCATTTTCTGTTAAAATTAGACTTGTATTGAGAATTTTCAGAGTTTCATAAATAAGTGTATGTTTTCTGCAAGAAATTCATAGAATTGGTTTGATATCATTGTTCATTTGTAAAACTGTTTTTGATATTTTAATGGAAGAAGAGTCGCTCAGGATTTTAATTCATGTATATTGTTTTGGATGAGTTTAGAGTGGGAAAATTTGCATCTCAAAGATCTTGATTCATATTTCTGAAATTAAATAATGTAATGTCTTTGTAGAACATTATATATAGAGTTAACTATAGCTTATTTTTATCTGCCAATAAGTTGTATATTATCTTCCTTTAGTACCAAGTTGAGATAAAAGTTTAAAATTACAAAGTTTTTTTTTACGTTTAAAATTATAAAAATTTTTCCCAAATTTAAATTTTTTTATTTATTTCATTTTATTTACCTGTCACATGTGCATCCTCTCTTGCATGTCATTCTGGTTTTTTAAAACATTCAACATGATAATATTTTTTCCAATATTTACAAATTTTTTTTTTAACTACTATTAATTATTGACATAACATAGAATGAACCTATAATTCAGCCTTTTGCCCAGTTCCAGTGTATTTTGGGGTTAAAATAGTAACATAAAAATTTAATCATTTTATTTTTGTTTTTTTTCTGGGTAAAGTTTGTCGTGTTTTAAAAAAAAATTTCTCGTGTTGTGTCAATGTTCCTCTTGTCAAACTTCTTTGCATTAGAATTCATAGTTGATTCCCTTATAATCAAATGTATGTTCTAAAAAAATTTAACTGGCTGAGAGTGAATAAATCCCAAATTAAAAATCACATATTACACCTTTCATAATATTTTCATTATTTGAATTTGTTGAATAAGAAATTATATTAGTTATCAGTCCCCAATTTTTGTGTGTGACTTTTAAAAAAGTAACAATTTAAC
Source organism: Teleogryllus oceanicus (assembly GCA_964035755.1). NCBI lineage: Eukaryota > Metazoa > Arthropoda > Insecta > Orthoptera > Gryllidae > Teleogryllus > Teleogryllus oceanicus. The sequence goes on along the minus strand of CAXIVR010000002.1, from coordinate 74,495,197 downwards.
CAAAAATTTTCAATAATGAAAATTTAAATTTTTTGTTGTATTGATTATTTTATTAATATTGCAATGTGAGAGAATTTATTTCCCCAAAGTTTATGTATGTACTTCGGGAAAGTTTGATTTCTCCTTCACAAGAATAAGAACTTTTTTTGGGTCCCTTTAAATTGATTTTTTGGGAAATAGTATATTTTTTTGAAAATGTTTAAATCCATCTCTGAAAACACTGTGATGTTAATTTTTAATCGATTAAAATCTTTCAATATAGATTGTTTTAGGGGAAATTTAAATTTGATAGTGTCGGGTTATGGGTATTTTTTTGTTTAGTTTTTTTTGTTGGACGTCTGAAATGACCAGCATCCCTTATTTGTATTATGAAGAAAAGTGGTCAAATTTTAAATTTTGTTTTACTTTTTTTGATCATTTTTAGATATCAAGAAAATTTCTTTAAAAATCATATGGGGTTTTTCCCCCTCTAGTTACTTGTGCTGTACAGTGAAAACTACTGAAATGTTACTTTTTCCATTGTACATTTTTAAGAAAATTTATTGCTAGTAAGCATGTAAAATGCCATTTGTGCATTTGTCATGAATTATTAACTATTGTCTTGAAAAAATGTTATTTTTATGTTTTTTTTTATCAATAGGCAAAAAAGTTTGCACAAATCTTTAAAATTTTGGGATAATAATGACATACTTAGATACATATTTTCTATATTGTTTTAATCTTTTCCCCATGCCACATAATATAAACTATTAAGTTTTTTGTTTTATTGGTGAAATTTGGATTTTTTTTTTAATATTACTCTAGACCCCCTTTAGCGTTTAAAAAGATTCTTTAAAAAACTATTGGTGAATGGGTTTAAATTACAATTAATGGATATTCAATATATGAAGAAAAAGACACTCCAATCATTAGTGTAAATATAAGCCACAAATATTTACCCATTTTTTTCATTTTTTTTTACCTTTTTTCCTCAAACACCCCCTCTCTCTGGCAGATTTTTCCCCCAGATGCGCCCTGTGGTCTCTATCCATCATCCCTTTTGAGTTTTTTAAATCATATTGGTCATTGAATATCCATTGGATGAAGTTTTTAACCCATCCTGTTTTTATTAAAAAGGGTAAAACAACAGATGACTCTGATATGTCCCCAGCCTCTACCTCAAGTATGTAGTTTTTTGCCCCCACAACACAATTTACCGGGAAAAGAGATAGGAAATGAGAAAAGGGTTGGGGGTTTGATCTAATCCCCCCAAATGAATCCCAAACGGGGTTTAAACCCCACAGCCGGGATTAATGGATCGATGCAGATGCCCCGGGCCCAACCCAAATTGCAAATTTTTTTGCATAATTGGTCATTTCTTTAAGATTGCATTTAAAAAAAAATTTGAAAAAAACTATGGGTATAAGTTAAAGCAAAAGATGAAGATCCCATTTTGTGGCTTCAGTGAATTTAATTCTTTGAAACCATTTCTAATTTCCCACTTGTCTTTGGGAAATGTGCTGAAACTCAAAATAATTATGGAATGTGTGGTCCCAACCCCATCTTTTATTCTTAAAAAAAACTAAAAAAAAATTTTTGAAATAACAAACGCTTTAAATATTTGATCCCTAGGAATTCTTTTTTATCCAGAATAAAATAGAAATTTCTAAAATGATATAATACAAACATTTATTTTAAAAAGAAGAAAAAAAGTTACTTCATAGAGTATTCACAGTAAATTTTTTTTTTTTAAAATTAATAAACAACAATCTCTTTTAAAAAAATTTCGTCTGTAATCCCAAAATTTTTACAAACTGACTTAAAATTAAACAAAAATAAAAGTATTAATAACTTAGATATCCGTTTTTTTAAAAATTTTTAAAATATTTCCCCTTTGTTTTCTGGGTTTTATTCAAGTTTTCTCACTTCTTCATTCTTTCTTGTTCTTTTTTTTATTCTTTCTGATAATGAACCCCTCTTGCATTTCATTACTAAATTCTGAAAAATTTCTAGTTGATTTATCCAAAGGGTTTGAAAAATCTGAAAATTTCCCCAAAGAAACATAAAAACGGGCCCTCGATGGGCACAAAACAGGATGCTTAAAAATCACATAATCTTAAAAAACCTAATTCTACAAAATTAAATTTTTTCCAATGCTAAAACATTAAAAACCAAAATTTTTTCCCTTTTATGGGTTCCAACCACATTTCCTACAACATGTCATTGGCTTCTCACTGGGTTCCGGGGACTGGAGATTCTTTATTTGCAAGTGTTTTTCTCAGAAATGTTCTTCATGTTCAAACTCATTAAATTTTTTTGTCGGGCTAATTTGGGTGTCAACCCCTTTTTAAACATGAAATTCCATTTTTCCCAAAACCATAAAAAGGGTTTTTTGGGAAAAGTACAAATTTCTTTTTTAAACAGTATCAAAGGGTCCCCTTCCCTTACTTAAAACCCCTTTTCTTGGGGTCTCTAGGTTTTTTGTGGGTGGAGTAATGGAGAATAAGTGAAAATACCACCTGGGTCCTGGAAATCACCTTTTCACAAATGTACATTTTTGCTTTAAAGGAAGGACTAAAATATTTGATGGAAAAAAAAACATTGCATTTTCTTCAAATGAGAGATAATCTGGGGACTGTTCTCATTTCATCCCCTTAAAATTTAAAATTTTTCCCAATAGTTTGATGACAAGGTTCTTACTGTAAAAAGGACATGTTCCTTGTCTTAGTTTCCTTTTGCTGGTGTTCTTGGTCACTTGCATTTTAAAATAGGGGTAATTTGGTGTTTTTGAGTAAACAATTATAAATTTCCAAGTTCTTGGTGTTACCCATTTCTGAACACAGTAGCTTTTATATTATTTGGCAGGTATTAAAGGGCAAAATCTAAGAAATTTATATAAATGTATTGACAGGCTTTTAAAATAGGTTTTGTGGGTGCAGGCATGGTCCTGTAACTAGGGAGAAATATTAAAAAATATTGTAGAAAAAAACCTCTCTAGTAATAGTACATGCATGCAAAGGTGTTTTAAATTAAAATATTTTTTTTTTTTTTTTTGTATAACATTTAAAACTTCTGTTTTGGTGCAAAGAACAACAGCAAATGTTTCTCTTTTTTTAATGTACACCCCTAACAAAAGTGTGCATTGAAAAAACTACTTGTCTTTTCCATTCTTATATTAGGAAATGAAATTTTTTTTTTAAAATTGTTTTTAAATTTTCGTATTCCCCAAGGAATTTCCCCTTCATTTTCCCTTGGGGGTTTGTTTTCAGTTTTTCCGGTTTAAAAATTTCTTGATTTTTTTTTTTATATTCTTTTTTCAGGAGAAAAGGTGTAAAATAAATTGTATAATTGATTTTCTGAACTCTTCAAAATTTTGGGTCGAAAATTCCACTTTCTTAATGGGTTGGTGGTTACACGGGAATGATGGGACCATATACGGGATGGTGGGGAAAAGTTTTTTACAATTTCAATGTGCATTTAAAAAAATTGATTTAAAGAGTAAATAATGATCACATTTATGGAGTTTTTTATTGGAAACCTTAATTAGAAAAAACTTACATTAAATTATTTACTTTTTGAAAAATATCCCCATTTTTTTAAAAATTTTATTTTAGAAAAAAGTCAAGTGCAACTAATTGAAACAATTTATTCTAGTAATATTGAATGATGTTTATAAAATTAAAAATTTCTGTTTTTAAAATTTCCCAGTTCTTTTTTGGTTTTCATGAATGAGAAATGTATTTTACACTATCCCATTTCAAATTTTTTGCTGTTTAACAAAAATCAGTCCCTTATACTATTTCCATTAAACATTTAATGACTTACAATGAAAGGTCTTTCCCCGATATTCTTCAGTGTACATATTTTTAAAAAAAGTGTAACAATTTGAATATATATATTTTACAAAATAAATGTTAATTGTATAATTGAATGATATATTTAGATTTTTTTTATTAAAATATATTCTTTATTGATATTTTCAAAAAAAATGTAGCACAAAATTTTCAAAAATCACAAACTCTTTTTTTTAAAAAACTTAGAAAACCCCAAACTAATTATTGGAGGTATGCATTGAAAGGAACAGATAACTCACTAATCTTTAAAAGTTGGAAAGACAAGAAAATTTTCCCTTTTCTAATCCCCCTGAGGGGGCCCAAAATGAGAAGGTTTCCTGTCGGTTCAAATTCTCATTCGAGATTTGGGGCAAATTTAAAAATTTAGTATTTAAATACATTTTTAAAAACATATCGGTTTTCAATATAAATACATATGTATTTAAAATTAAAATATATAAATAAAAAATTTTTTCATTATTACTTTTTTTTTAAACCAATTTAGAAATTGTATTAAATAAATACAAATTTCAGAAAAAAATTTCGACAATAACATGTCAAACTAAAATTTTAAAAATTTCCTTTTAACCCCAAATTTTTTTCAAACAAGTCATCCGACAAACCTCTATTTGACAAATGTATAAAACCTGAAAGGGGAAAATGGTCTTTTCCTGGCGAGATAAAGTAACCTGGTTTTATAAGTAGACCCCCCGACCTAAGCATTAAAAAGTTCAAAATAGGCGGGAAATAGGACTTAAAATTTAAAAAGTAGCAGGGAAATAATAAATTGACATTAGGCAGGATTAGGGAAGAAACAAGAGGTGCTAAAAAATGGCGGGAAATTTGAAATTCTATTAAATCTTTTTTTTTTTTTAAAAAAAAAAGAATAAAGCAATTTGCATTTATGTCATCCATCGTTTTTTGGAACTATATCTAAAAAAATTTGGACCTTTTTTGAAAGTCTTTTTTTTAAATTTTTTAAAAATTCAAATATTGAAACTAAAATTTTTCAAAATGTACAGGACCTTTATGAAATATAGTTATTCATGGACAGATTTCAGTTAGAAAAGTCTTCTTCAATTTTAGTTTGGAAAGATGCCAAAAAATTCAAACTTCAATTTTAGAAAATTCAATTAACAGCAAAATCGGACCTTGCCACCAAAAATGGTTTCCCCATTTTTTAAAAAAATTTAAAGAAAAAATTTAAAACAGTTTTTGAAAAAATTTTTTGAAAATGTCCGGGGGTTTTCTTTAAAGTCCCCAAATTTTAAAGAATGTCTTTTCAAACTCTCAAATCTTCAAGTGGTCCCAGGTGGACAGGGGTTCCTTAAATTTAAAACCTTACGCTTTTCGGCGCTGCAGTGTTCATGACAGACGGACTTTTTGCTTTAAATTTGGGTTTTTAAATCAAGGCCCCCAAAAGGGTTCTGCTCCAAAATGTTGAGTTTTTTCGTAATTTAGCAACGGGTTTTTGCCTTTTTTTTCCCGGCCCGACATTAATTTTTTCTATCGAAAATTCGCCTTTTTTTCCCGGGCAGCATTACATAACTTTCTCTTTCTCTACACGGAAAAAAGAACAGTTGCAGTATCCCTGATCCATTAATGGGCAGCGCTGGAAATTGTTTACTACGCCCCGTGAAGTCACGAAGGTGGCCGGGAAACCCCGGGGATCTAACGGCTCCCCCCCGGGCCCGGGGAAAAGGCCATTTGACTGCACGTGCGAGACGAAAATTTTAAAAAAATAAAGCAATTTGGGGGTTATCCCCAGTGAAAAGCGCTAACCCCCCCTTAAAGGGGGCTTAGAGACGCGTTGCGTAAAAGGTGTAGCCCAACTTAAAAAAAAAAATGTATATTTATCAGGAACCCAAGATAATATAGACCCCACCAGGTTCCGTAGCTGTTTCGTGACGGAATGTTGGAACGAAAAGTTGCATCGTAAAGAGCCCCTTTTTGAAATCCTCTGAATTCACCTTGTCAAAAGGGTAGGCTGTCGACCCCAAAGTAACCTTTTTGGGAAAGGGGGTTGGCTATCGCTGGGGAAGCGACAACACAGGTTGGGGGACCCAGCCTCCGTCGACGCATCCGGAAAAAACTGATAGAAGGGGGCCCCCGTATCGTTTTACAGCTATACTGGTTGAAGGGCCACCCTTCGTGGTCTTTTTTAAAGCATTTTTGGTGTTAAATTACTGATCGTTGGGGTATGGGGATGTCAGTACATTAATGGAATATTATTATTTTTTTTTGATCCAAAAAAATCTGTATATTTACCTACAAAACCAGACACCGTAAAAGCGAAAAAATAAAAAAAATTACGCATTTAGTATTTTAAAATTTCACAATAAACCACAAAAATCAATACCCCCTTTTTTTTGAATGAAATTTTATATATAAATTAATTATTTACAGAACATATAGGTTTTAGTCTCAATTTAAATACAGTAATCAAAATTCTGTACACTTAAAAATAGGAAATACAAACAATTAATTCCAATTTCTAATTATTAATACCTTAAGACTATTTTAAAAATTATTTCAATGAATTGGAAAATAAAAAATTATTTTACTTTTTAATACAATTTCATCAATTGAGATTAAAACTAATCAAATAATTTAACTTTTTTGGTACACAAAAAAAGCACAATAAAAAAGTTTGGAAGCCGCCTCTATATCCATTAACAACATTAAATTTGAAATAAAAGGTTCAAACCGAAAATTAAAACGAAAAATTTTTATCTTTTCGAATAAGTTTTTGAGAATTTCAATTTACATTAAAATAATTTTGGGCTGGATTAATCCCCCAAGTTTTGTACGTTATGTCCAACAGAAATGTACAAAAACTAATATATCCTTTCATTATTACAACTCATGATAGAAATATATACGTACCAAAAAAGTTGCAATTCCATTTTACCATTTTTTTTAATTTTGATTGAAATTCTAAGGACCACAAAATGGATTTGTACCCCAGCGTAAGGGGATTTTTTTCTTTTTAGCAACTGGATTTACCCATTTATTTTCTTTATATACGTATAAACGGAGTAATGCTGTTAGATAAGGTTATGAATGTTGGAAAATCGTTAATTTCCCCAACGGAAAAACTTTTGGGGGCCCCTGTCAAAAAGTTTTTTTCTAAAACTCTGGTCTTACAAATTTTGTATAAAAGCTTCAATTTTTTTTTTTTAAAAAATTTATTTAAAATTGTTAATTTTGATTTGTTAAACACAAATTTTTGGGATTAGTTCTTTGGGAATAGATCACTTAAATGTTCTCGTTAAAAATGAAACATTTTCTTTTAAGAATATAATTCTCTAATTCCCATGTTCCCAGCCCCTAATATTCTTCTTCATTATCTTTTCTTCTTCTTTATCATCTCCATCATCATCATCACTAATATCATCATCTCCATCTTCGGGTCATCTTCATAAAAGATTTCCCCATTTTCCTCTTCTATTTTTTTTTTTTTTCAGAAATTTTAATATTGCCTTCCCACTTTTGCGCTTTTTCTAATTTCGACATCTCTTTCAAAACAGCAGATGCTTTGTTTCATCTACAGCTTTTAAACTCTTTTGGAGCATAAGTCAATGTACTCAGGTACTTGCCCGTAACTCTTGTTTTGCGTCGGTTTACTGCGGTTTGTTTCCCAATTTCCCTTTTAAGGCTAAATGCAGAAAAATCTTATAGGAAAAATAAAAACCCACCTTCCACGGAATTTTAGATCGATAACGTCTGAACAAAGTCCGATTTTCATCTTCGGCTTTGGGACCCCTTTTTTAAAATAAATTTACCTCATCCCGTTTTTAAAAAATTTTTCCCAAACTTTTTTTTTCCATAGTTAGTCTTCCCAATACCTAAAAAGTTTTTGGGGCCTTCAAAATATCAATTCCCTTTGGGAAACATTTCAAAAGAAAATTGAACTAATTGTGTAGATTCACAAATATTCCATGCCCTAACATCTTTTTTTAATACATTTTACTTCTAAGATCTTCCGTTATCTTCCATTACCAAAAAGAATACTGAAATTACGCACAGCTCTTTTATCTGGTTTTTAATCTAAAAACGGTTTTTCCCCTTTGATAGTTTTCCCCTGATGAATCTTTTTCCCAAGTAAAATTAAAAATTTTTTTCTTATTTTGGACAAAATTGAAAAAGTGGTAAAATGCCCCAGGCGAATGCATCCTAACCCAACCTGAACAAACATTAAAAATATAATTTAAGTCGTGACATGTCCCAGGTTACTTAGTAAGTTATATTGATAAAAAAATGATTCTATTATATTTGTATAAACTTGAAGATTGGAATAAGAAATTTCCCCGGCGCGTCTTTTTGATACAAACTAGGTAAATAAAATTTAAAAAGGATGTATTTAAATCATTGTTTTGACTATATGTATTTTTAATGTAAAATTGTCATGAAACAATAAATTTTAACCCTTGACGGGAACACCACACTAGAGAAATATCCTCTATAGGGGGATAAATTATTTTTTGTTATACAGTTTTTAAATTCGGCAATTTTTACATTTCTACATTGGAACTTTTTTTCAACTTTCCCCTTTTCAGTAACATTTAATGGGCCAATTCCATTTAAAACTTTTAACATACTACTAGAAAAACGAGCATACCAGTCACTGATAAACCTATTAGAAATGTAATCAGAATGCAAACTTTTAATCGGCGATCCTCATCTGGTGTCGAGTGGGGATGCAACATTGATGTTGATTTTTTTTAAAAACAGATTTTGTAAGACACATAACATATTTCGTAAAAAATGAAACATTTATAAAACCTGATGTTTATTATCGATGTGTTGATGATTTTGAATGAAAAAAACCCGATAATCAAAATTTTAAAAAAAGTTAAAGTTGAAATAACATTGCATTATACCACCAAACAGGTTCAAAAAAGGGAACGTGATTGAAAATCCTCACCCAGTAGACTATCTTAAAGATCCCTTTTTTTCGGCTTTTTCCCGATGCCCTCCGAGAGGGGGCCAAGCAAGCCTCTAGGTGTAAGGTCTCCCCCCCCTTCCTGTACCCATTTGAGAAGTTGTGACTCTAAGATGATGGGCGTAATTTTTCGGCTTAGTTTCGTGTTATTCTTTTCTTTTTTTTTGCTGTTTTTCTAAATCTTTATAAATTAACAATCGCCGCCACTGTAAAAATAAATTATTTTTCCCACGAACTTGATCGATGTTTCAAACCGGGTTTTTTTAAAGATTTTTAATTAAAGTTTTTTGAACATTGATTTTGCATTTTATTACTTAGCATCATTCCCCTTTTTTCTACCCGAAACGGAGGACGCGCCGAAAATTGGATTCTTCCTAAAAATGGCAGAATTCGGATGAAAGATCGGTATCAAACACACTGTTCAGTGCATGTTGTCTTTGTGGGCTCCAGCCCCGGTCAAGCAGCGGCCGAGCATCCCCCCTTTCATCTGCAGGTCCCAATTCTTCGGGTCTAACGCACAGAGAAATAGTACTAAAACATGATCAAACCACCCCCTTTTGACCTATCTGGATATAAAAGCAAGGATGTTTAATTTTTCAGTCTCACTCGATCAACTCCCTTTTTTCCTTTTGTTTGTGATATTGTGTAAGTTTTCTCGCTGGTTTTGTCTTGAAACCTTTATGTCTGGTCATTGTGTTTTTTTTAAAAACAATATTTATTCATTTTAAGATTTACATCTTCAGTACAATACTTTACAGTGTTTTTTTTCGAAATCTAGTTAAAATAGCTATGCAACTTAGTCTATATATTGGAGAGGACACTTGGAAAACCCTCGGTTTTAAACATCTGGTTGGCTAAAGTTTTGGAATGCTTAAAAAGGGAATTTTTTTATTCTAGTGTGGGGGGGGTTTTTTCGGTATTTTTAAAGGATGCTCGGTTCTTTTAGGTTTTGTAAACATTGTGTGATTTTTCTTGGTTTATTACTGTATTGATATTTAATTCTGAATGAAGTTGTTTTCTTATGAACCGGGGGTTTGATTAATTTTAAAATTTATTTTGCATTACTTAATTTTATTGACTTTTTGGGGCGGGTTTTGTCCATATGGGGCATGCGAAAAGCAGTAGTGGTCTGATTATTGTTTTGTATAATGTTGTACTGTTTCTTTTGCAGAGTTTATTTTGTTGATGTGGTTGGTAGTCTTAATTATTCAATTGTCCACTTACCCCCTTTTCTTCCCCATTCTATCTTTCCCAAACATAATATCTTTTCTAGAATTTTTTCGACTCATATATGCCCAAAAATATTTAATTTTCCATTTTTGGCTTTGGTTTTTAGAGAAAGTTCTTTTTCTTTTCAAAATTTCAGCTTTTATCTTTTGCCCTCCATTGACTTTTAATTTTTCTTCCTGTCCATTTTAAAAGCATCTTCCTTTTTTTCGGCATCCAAACTTCGACCCCAAATAACAGGATTAAATACCATTTTCTCGATTTTTTGGGTTTTTGGTCTTCCCGGGGGGCGATTTCTGTGGGAACACGAGGGAACGGCTTTCCCTTCCCTCGCTGATAATTTTAACAATATTATAAATATATAATTATTTCTATTAAATTAATAAATCTTTTTAGCGCGTTCCGGGACCAAAAATTTTAAATCAATCATTGATTTTCCCATATTTTATGAATTTTGTAATTTTCTTTCCGCTTTTTTTCTAAATTATTCCTCTCTTTATTTTTTCTGTACGTACCCAAAATTTTTTATTGTAATTCATAAGTATTCTTTCCAGTATATATCACTTCCCGTTGATTTCAGGCTTTCTTTTACCAGTTGACATAAATTTTTTTTTAAATGTAAATTAAAAAATAAAATTTTATATTAATAATATACTTAGCATCCTTATTACATAATTCAGAATTAAGTACAAATAAAACATCTGCATAATTTGATGACATAACTTTTTTGCTTTTTCCCAAAAAGGGGAAAGGGACAGGTCATTTTTTTGAATGTTTGCCCCCTCATTTCCGCTCCTTTTTTCCCAAACCCAGCGCCGCCAGGCACGCGCTCGGGTCACCCCCGGCTAAAAGCAGGGTCGCACCTCTGGCACCTGCTGTTCTGATAGCGTGTTTTTTTCGCCTCTGCAGACACCCCCGGCGTTCTTGGCGGGGCGGTACACTGGGGCAATTCATTGCCCAAGTGTGGGAAAGGCGGTGAGCATTTTTCAGGGGGCGAAAACATCGTGCAGGAGAATAGATTATATTTTTAAGACTTAGTGGAATCATTTTTTCCTTAATTATTACCGAGTTATATATATATATTAAAATTATATATATATATATATATATATATATATATATATAAAATTAAAGTATATTTGATTAATAAACATTTTGTGAGATATTATTAACTAAAGAAACTTTTTTGTCAAGATGTAGTAAAGCTATTGTTTTGTTAAAAAAACCGGTATAACTTTTATTGACATCCATACTGGTAAAGACGTCCATAAAAATTTTACTAGTATATAACAAAAAAGGTATTTAAAAAGGTATAAAAGAATACCTTTTTTTACCGTATTCAATCCTTTTTTGGTCGCTTTAACTAGCAGAATTAAAGGGAAAAACAAACTACCCTTTATTTTTCCCCTTTTTTTTGTATTTAAGTATTTGAATATTTTTTTTTTTAAAACATCATTTTATGTATTTAAATTATTTTTAAAAAGACATGCTAAAAAACAAAAAATGGGTTTTTAAATTCAAAAATATATATTTCAAATACAAATTTAAATTTTAAACCCTCTTATAAACTAGTATATGGATCAAATTACTAATCTCATTTCCCCAGCTTGAGCGTATATAAAAATATGCCACGGTAAGCCCGGGAAAAATTTGTGAAAAAAATTAAAATGGAATAAATATAAAAGGAAAAACGCTAAATAAACAATATGAAAAATCGATTTTCCGTAGTATGTAACATAAATTTCATTAAAATAATTTAGTACAATTACACTGTGTAAGTACCCTTACAATACAATTTCAAAAAAAAGCTAGCGATGATCAACATCACACACTTTCTGGCATTATTTCAAAATTTTGCAATTTTCAAAATTGATAGAGTTCAAAAAAAATGGTAATTCTTTTAAGCGCCCCTTTTACCCTGGAAAAATTTTGTGGTTTTGAGTTTTTTTTAATATATACATCAATTTATTCAAATTCTCTAAAACTAGGTTTGCAAAAATTTACATGACCTTTGCAATCTTCGAAAATCGCGGGGGGGAGGGCAAAAATGGACTACCATCATTTTTTTATCGTCTTTAAAAAAAAAAATTGGAGCTTTTTTTTGAAAAAAAGTTACAATTGTTTTAATTCTATCTTCCCCCAAATTAAAAAATTTCTAAAATTTTAAAAAAACTTGATCTTATTTTAGATCTTCAGAACAGATTTCAGAAAGGGAAAAAAATATATCATCAATATTTTAGTTAAAGGGGAGAGCCCCCAAAATTGCACTTGCAATTTTTCCCAAAATAATGATGTCAACAAACACCATACAAACATTTTTTTGAGTTTTAACTAACACGAGGAAAAAATTTAATCAAATAATTTGGTACGGTTTGAAAGATTTAAAAATATTTTGGGCAATGAAATCCTCAAAATCAAAATACCCTTTTGAAACTCCCAAAGGATCGAGTTTTTTCGGGTAGATTGGGAAAGGGGTTTTTGGAAAAATTGGCACAGCGTTTGGGCTTTGCGTTGACCATAAACGGACAGACATTTTTTGGGGTTCAATCGATTTTTAGGTATCAAGGACACATGATTGTCTTTTTGCTAGACCACGAGTTAGAAAATAATGTAAGATCCATTTTACTTTCCCCGGGCCCCCGACAATAAGTTTTTTCCGGCCGATTACATAATTTGTCGGAAAGTATTTTTAAAATTAACAAAAAGAAAAAAATTTTTAAAATTTGTTTCCCCGATTTTCCGGAAAACAGATTCATCAGGTGAAATCTATAAAGGGAAAAAAACTCTTTTTGACTCAAAAATGGCCCAAGAAAAAAGGCTCTCGAATTTTCCCATTCTTTCATGGGAATGATAAGGGAAGATCTTAGAATAAAATGTTTTAAAATAAGATGTTAGGACGGAATATTGGTGATATTCAAAATTGTTCAATTTTTTTTTTTGAAATCATTTTCCCAAATGGGAATTGATAGAAGTGCCTCAAATAACTTTTGATGGTATTCAAAGAGGAAATAGGGAAAAATTATGTTTTATACAACTTTACAGATGTTTGAGACCGTTTGGTTTGTTCAATCACTAGTTTGATAAGTGGAAAAATACATTGGTTAAAAGGGACGAAACCAAAACCACTGCCCGGCTTCCCTGACTGGAGCACGGCCTCCTCCGCGCCCGTCCCGGGTTTGGCCGTTCGGCCGCGTCGAGGGGCCCGAGGGTCGGGGACGCAAGGTGAAGGGGAAGGCGGGGGGGAAAGGGTTTTTAAAATTTCCTTTGTCCCCCCTTTCTCCGTTTTGCATGATCAAAGGGTTGGATTCGGGAAGCTCGTCGTCATCGCGTTATAACCCCAATTTTTTTTTTTGTAACTAGAAAAAATTTTTTTTAAAATTTTTTTTAAAAAAAAACGGCATCAAGGTAAATTTTTTTTAAAAAGGGTTTTTCCGTTTAAAAATTAAAAATCGGACAATTTGTTCTTCTTTTTCAATTTGTACTTTGACGCACGGTCTTTATAGTAAATTTCTTTTTTGGTGTGCCCGTGGTGGCGACTTAACTAGTGTTGTACATTTAGCCAAGGTCGCCCGCCTTTGGTTTTCCATGGGGGGAAATAGGGTTTTTACACTATTTTTATGTTTTTCCACCATGGTTATCATATTGGAAATTTCCCAAAGCACCAAAACCCACTTTTCATGTTTTAAATCAATCATTTTCCCCACCTTAACATATGCTTGCCCTGTTTGGGAACCACCCTCATCCATGAAACTTGACGACAAAACAAATTTTTGGAAAATCTAAAGCCCTGGTTTATCCCCAACTCAGACCCATGGGAACTACGTATGGTTTAAAAAAAAATACACCCTTTCCCAGTTTCAAAAATTTTACACTTAACATTTCTCATTAACAAAAAAATTAAACCCCTGGAAAAATGTTTCCCAAACCTTCGAACCCAATAAATTTCCCCAAAGACAATTTCCCCCCCATAAGTATATATATATATATTATATTATATATATATATATTTTAATATTTAAGTCAAATAGTCCCAAAAAAACCAAGTTTTTAAATAAACTCCAACAAACCCATCAAAATAAAACCCCTAAAAACAACAGCGTTAAAGAAAAAAGTGATGCCCATTCCCCAATCTAAAATATTAATTCAAGCCCGAAACCCTCACGGGAACAAAAGAAATAAATGAAAAAAAAAAAAAAAAATTTTTTTAAAAATTATTCTTCCGGTCAACCCATTTCCAGCACTGGTCCTCGACTATCTCAAAAAAATTCATATTTTGTACATAATTTCCCTTATGTTTTGTCTGTTCAAAGTCATTTTTGATTTATTTCTTTGCATCTGGTTTACAAATGGCCCTTTTTTGTTTCCCATGTGCCCTTTTCGCTTTTGTAGACATTTACTTTTTCAAAGTAAGCTTTGGTTGTCCTATCATTCTAGAAAAAAAGGCTTTGGGATTCAGTATACTCGCCTAAAAATATAAATATTATTTACCACCTTCTATTTTTTTTAGAAAATATTTAACCAAATCCTTGGAACGAGTGATAAAATTCGATTTTCAAAAGGGGTATTTCTCAGAAGAAACAAAATCTATTTAAATTTTTCTGTTTCTTACAAAAAACTGTATAGTTCCCTTTTTGAAAATATCTTGTTTAACATCCCCTTTTGAAAATCACCCCCTCTTAACAATTAATTTTGGTTTTTTAAATTTTCCTTAATTTGGGGATAGATACAAATATGAAAATTCCCATACTAGATCGCTATGATAAAAAACTTAAAAAAATGTAACTTTTTGATTTAACTAATTTTTTTAAAATTTTTCTCAAAAAAAAAGACTTAACCCCACATTGAAGATACGTTGGACAAGTACAATCAAATTATTTTGAATCTATTTTAAATTAAAATCTATTTTTCTTAAAAAAATTAATTATTTGAAATAAAATTATTAATTATTATGTATATTTATTATTAATAATCACAAAAGTTGCCTAATATTTTTAATGTTACTTTACTTAAAAATAAATTTAAACCCCTCATCTATTGGAATTGAAAATCGTCATTTTGATGTTAAAAGCTGAACAGAATAATAAGAAAATAGTTTAAAAAAATAGTTATAATATACCTTTTTTAATGAGGGATTTCTTTTCCAAAAGAGGGAAAACATGGGACAGTAAAATATAAATTTTCCCCTGTTTTTTGGTCTTTATTTGAATTGATAAATAGCGGGAAAAGGTTTTTGCCCAAATTTTTAACCCGGGACCTGGTAAAATTTTCAAAGGGTAGGCAAACTGGTCAAACGGTGGAAAAAAAATCCACCAAAAAAATTTTTCCCAATTTTTTCGGGCCATTTTCACGGCTTTTTTTTAAAATTTTTTGGTTGATTCTTTGGGTAGAACCTCGTCTAAAGGGGGGAAAAAGGGATCAAGGGGTAAAGAATCAAAGCAAATAAAAATTTTTGGGAATTTTTCTTTCTTTGTTGCTATTTTGTCAATTTTGAGAAATGGCGGAAAACGTTTTAATAATCATTCCCATCAATCATCAATAATGTCCACAACAAAAACAATAAAAATAATAATAATAATAAAAATTGATAATAATAATAAAAATAATAATAATAATAATAATAATAATAATAAAATTGCAATAACTTTTTCAGTAGTTGCATATATTGAAAAATACCCGTGATTTTAATGATTCTGTTGCGAGCGGGCAAGCGAACGTTTTTGAACAATGCCGGATTCCCCATAAGCCCCATTTTTCTTCCCGGAAAACAGTACAGACAAGTTTATCTTTCTATCTTCCTTTATAATTTTGTACCTATTTTTCTCTTTTTACGTTTATTTTTCCCTAACATTATAAATTTAAAAGCTCATAGATTACCGTATCTTTTATCACTTAAACTACAAGAAAAAAATCAAATAGACATTCATTTTTAAAGAAGTACATTTCTAACAAAAAAACGCTAATTTGTAAAGAGTTGCATTTTTTGTGTTGGAATTTATTGGAACACGATTTCTAAACCTATAACAAAAAATCCCGAGTCCAAGCCTGAAACCCGTCTTTTTTTAAAATAATTCAAATTTTGATGTTTTTAGTTTTAAACTAAAATTCTCGCAATGGATTTTTAGAATTTTTTGGGAATTTAAATTGAATTGTGCATTATAACTAATTGTTGAAAAAAAAAATTTGGGGGAAAAAAATGCCCGATTTCGGGAAAAGTGAAACAAGTAAAACAGCCCTTTAATTTTTTTACCCTACGGTTCGTACGTGACTAAACGGCGCGGAGACTAAAGGGGGGGAAGTCCCAAACCAAAAACCCCTCGGAACAGGAGGGCCAAAAATCCTTTGGGTACAAAAAAATTTTGTATGTGAATTTTAAATCTGTTTTTTTGAACTGTGGCCCAATACCTAGCTTTTATAAGGCGACCTTAAATAAAAAATTTTAAAAAAATAACTTTGAAGTTTTTCTTCCCATTATGTCCCCAAGAGTTTATTTTACCACGGTGTGAATGTATCTTCCCGGTGTTTATAAAGGTTGATGCTTTTTGGGCCAAAATCGGTCCCCAAAACAATGGTCCCAAAGGGTGTGCTAACTACTATTGATTGCAAGAACTCTTTAGAGCTACCGTGTTACCAACTCTTTTTGAAAATGAACTAAGATTTTTTGTCCTCTTTTCTGAGTTCTACTGTTTTTAGTCGATTGAGAATCCTTCCCCCAAATGAAAATGAAACAGTCTCTGGGTCCCCTTTTTCCAACTTGTAAACCACAAAAAATATTTCATAGTAATGGAATAACCTTTCAGCGCTACTGATTTCCGTGTTTGGATTGGTCGTGTAGTTCCTCCATCTTATGAACCGTGGTACATAAATTTGGGGAAGCGGTCATTGACAATAGAATTGTAGTGATGAAATAAAGTGGAAAATGGCAGTTTATCATTCGCTCAATTTAAAATATCGTTTATAAGATGAGTTCAGTCAAAACTCGTTTTTAAAATTTTCCCCTCAACCTAAAATATTTCCCCCGCCGATCCTTTACGAGCTACCGCTCATGCGCTCCCCCACGGGCCCAAAAGAACAAAGATCGCGTTCTTTGTTTTGTCGCCCCCTTGAAAGTAACATTGCCGAGTTGGAGAAACTTCATTTTTGAACCAATGCATTCAGTGCATGGGCGCGGGGCTCCACGGGGCGGTGTGTTGCCATTGGCTCGTGCGAATCTGTTAACGGAAAATTTTTTTACAAAATAAAACGTTTAAAATAGTTAATATAGTCTATGTTATTTTTTCAGGATTATTAAAATATTTTGTTTGAAGGTTTTTATAATTATTAAAAAATTACACCTTTACAGCAGGCGCATTTCTATTAACATAATTTTAACAACATACCAACATTTGATACCCCTTTTTCTGCTTTCTAAGTTAGATAATTTTTTTTATCCATTTCGTTTAAAAAAAATTTTAAAATTTTAAAATTTCAATTAAAAAATTTGAGTTAAACTATTTAAGTCAAATTATAATTAAACTTTCTTTTTAAAAGTATTGTTTTTTCCTTGTAATTTTCCCCTTTTTAAAAAGTGCTAAAAAAACAATAAACTTATTTCTTTTCATTTTTAAAATATAAATTAATAAAAACAGTAAAAATGACGAATCCAATTTTGTTCTCCTATGGAGATGGAAGGTTTTATGTTGTTGGGGAAAAAAGTGGAAATGAAAGGGGCGGATGAAGAAAAAAAATAGGACTCTTTGGAGGAGTTGCCATCATCCTAGGAATCATCTTTTGGGTCTGGGGTGTATAAAATGATATTGATTTTTTTCACAATTTTACATAAATTTTAAATTTTCTTTTGAATAATATTTGGGTTTATGTTTTTGGGGGTGCAGGTATTTTTTTCTGCCAAAGGGGTATTAAAAATTAAGTCAGTGGGTTTGTCCTTGTTGTGTGGGTCCTTTGGGAAATTTTTTCTATGATTGGGGCATTATTTATGCTGAACTTGGGGCACAAACCCGAAATGGGGGAATTACGCTTTTATTTGAAGCTTTTTGGGCCTCTTCCCGCCTTTCTGTATTTGTGGATGCAATCTAATTTTTGTAAGTAGTTTTGTTTTAATTTCAATTTGTTTTTATCTTTCTATCAACATTAAAATTTTTATTTTGTAATAATAATGTTTTTCACTTGATTCAAAATGAATTCAAAAAATTATAACAATCAGATGTATCCCAATTGAAATTTAAAAATACATTGGTTTTCAAGAGTGGGGTGATAGGTGGTTTGAAGAAATATAAACAAGAGTCCTTGATGATAAATGCTGTTTTTAAAACAAATAATCACTCTGTGTTGTACCTAAATAACTAGGTTTTTATAGTTAATTGCTCCCAAATGTAACAGATACTAATGACATCATTTTATTTTAAGTGCATTATATTTTTTGATGGCAGTTTTTCACAATATTTTGTTTTTTCCTTTTTTTTTAAGGGAGTTTCAAATCAAAAAATTTTTTAATAATTCCAAAGGAGCGCCAGATTTATTGTGTCTGGTTTAAAGGCCTTTCTCCAAAGGAAGCCTTTATACTGAAGAAATCTAATAAAAAGAAACAAAGATCTATAGTTATTAAAAAAAACTCAATCCCCAATCAGTCAAATGATTGTAATCCCTGTATAAAAATTTTTAATTTTCCCAAAAACTGGGGTGACAAGTTTTTTTTTATAAAGAACAGAAGAAAACAATTCAAGAACAACGCTTTTTAAAATTTTCGTTTATTTGAATCCATACGGGGGTTCTGATAATGACATCTTAAGACAATCTATCTGAAAGAATTCTCTTGCATAATATTGAAAAAATAATTCATTTTCAATTGTATGCAACAAATATAATTACACAATTTTATATAATTGAAAAATATATACATAATTTATTTTCTGGAAATTTTGTCAAAATTTCCCCAATTTCCCTTTAAAATTTGCTGATGTTTTGGAAAACTGGTTCCATCCTCAGGGCTAATAATAGATCAAGAATGATATTAATATGTAAGTCTGAGACAAATCACACCAACCCAATTATACAAAAAATCTAAATCCTAAATACTTAAATGATCCAATCTTCTCATGTAAAAAGGATTCCCCGCCAATGAAAAATTTAAAATTGAAGAAGGAAAAATTTTTACTACACTAAATTACAATAATTTAATTATATTTATTATAATGTAAACACAAATGACAAACTTTAAAATAATTTTAAGTATGATGAATCCCAATTATTAATTTTTCTTCAAACGATTTAATGCACAATATCATAAAACAAACGTTGCGTAAGATAAAAAAAATTTTTTAACTAATATTAATTAAATTTTTTTTATATACAATATATTGTTTTTTTCCCCCCCAACATCTTAAAATAGAGTATATTTTGAAAACCATGACTACAAGCATTAAAAAAATTTTACGAAGAACAAACCCCCATTTGATATGATTATATTAAAAAATTTTTATTTTCTTTTCAATGAATGAAATTTAAAAGTTTCCCAAATTCACTTACTCCTTGTCGTCATGTAATGCTAAATGCTCTATACATTTTCACATCTAAAAAAATTTAAATTTCATTCGGAATGGTTTTTATGGACTAAAAAAATATGAAATATGTAGATATAAGTGTATTTTATCAAAATGGAGTTAAATGGACTTATAATGATAAAAAAGCTTTAAAAAATATTTTTTTATCAGTTGATAAACTTTCATCTTCAGTTCTGGGCGATATTCTAATTTTACACTGGGTGATTGTCTATTTTGGATTTTTCACTGGCTTAAAAGAGATTAATAGAAGATCCAACTCATGTATTTTAACTGGGTTTAACGAAGAGCTGTGTGTTGGTTCCCATGTCAAGTTTCTGTGGATGCAATTTTGTGGGTCTGATAGAAGAAGGGGTGTTGGATCGAAAAAATGCAATTCCCCCAGACCCATGGTCTGGTCATCAGTCAAATTAATCCAAAAGTTCTTTCCCCCGGGCCCCCCCCCTCAGGCCCCGGGCCCCCATTCAGGGCCAGGAGGATCTAATCTTCATAAATTAAAACATTAACAGTTTCTTAACCCCCCTTTTTTAATTCTCCTAATTTTAAAAAAACCCAAATTTAAAATTCTGAAAATTTTTGGTTTTTTTTTTGGGGTGTATTTCTAATATTTATGAAATTTCCCGTTGCTTTATTTATAAGGCTGATTTTAAAAAAAATATGGAAAAGATGGACTTCTGTTCAACTATGTGCCAAAAACCCAAAAAATTAAACAAAGTTGTTTTTTAATACATTGTAAAAATAATATGCTATAAAAATTGTAAAATTATATTATTTGCTTATTTAGTGTTTATATTTTCATAGAAAAGAAAATTTAATTACAAATTATATTGATATTAGCTTATTTTGTATTTCAAAACCGTTTCTCCTCGTTACTAATTGAAGAAAAAATGTTCCGTTTCCCTTTTCATTCAAATTCAACATTTTATGGGTTAGGGTAAGGATACCAGAATTTAAAAAGGTTCGAATACATTTTTCCCCATAATCCCCCCAGTTTTGTATTTGATGGAATAAAAATATAAAAAAAAAAAAAAGCCTTCAAATAGTCAATGTTTGAAAGATTTAAAAAGTTTCAGGGGGTTTTCCCCTTTCCCAAACCCCCTTTCCACCCCCCCCCCTCCCTCCTCACCTCCACCCCCCCACTCCCACTCCCTCACTCCCACACCTCACCCACACCTCCTCACACACCTCACACACACACCCCTCACTCCTCCCCCCACTCAACCCTCCCCACCCACTCCCCCTCCCCCACACCTCACCCCCTCCCCTCCCCCCTCCCCCCTCCCCTCCCCACTCCTCCTCCCTCCTCCCCTCCCCCCACACACTCACTCACACTCCCCTCCTCCCCACTCCCTCCCCACCCCCCCCCCCCCCTCCCCCCCCTCCCCTCCACCCCCCCACACCTCACCACCCCCCCCACCCTCCCCCACCTCCTCCTCCACACCACCCACCCCCCCCCCCTCACCCCCCCCCTCCCACTCCACACCCCACCCACACAACCCCACCCACTCCCCAAATCCCCCCCTCCCTCCCCCACACACCCTCACTCCTCCCCCTCCCCCTCCTCCCCCACACTCCTCACACCACCAACACACACACTACTACTCAAATTTCACCAAACCCCCACCAACCCCTCCCCTAGGGGTCCGGGAGGGGACAACTTGCCCGCGGGGGTTGGTGGGCCCAGAAAAAAAAACCCTTTCCCCCCCATCCAGCGGGCAAAAACACCCCCACCTCCCCAGAAAACCATGCACTACACTTGTGGGGCTAATGACCCCATAGTTGTCCCTGGTCACTAACAATCAATCCAAACCCTCAAAATTTGTTTAAGCGCGAAAATTCATTGGGGTGAATTTTTGGCGTAAATTTTCAAAAAATATTCTCATTTTAAAACTCAACACAACCTTATTTAAACACATTTTTGAAACGTTTTATTGAGAAAAAAAATTTTATCTTCACAATTTATGAAAAGCAAAAAAAAAATTTTCATTTTCGAAAATCAGACTTTTTTTGAAAATGTGACCTGCACCATTCTCTTAAGTGTCCTTTTGCTAATTAAAGGTCAAATTTGATCAAAAAAATTTTTTCCGTTTTTAAAAAAAATGGTTAAAAATTTTAAAAATTCCCATGTCTCCCTAAAATTTAAAAATACAATTTTGAAAAAAAACATGACATTATTTTTTTTTTCTAGTAAATACATTTCATGAAAAAAAATTATATCTTTAAAAATTTGTTTTGGGAAGGGGAAAATTTTTAAAATTTTTGAAAAAAAGGCATATTATCAAACACCAGACATGCCCCTTTTCATCCCCTTTTTTCTAGAAAAATTTAATAAAAAATTATTACCGTTTTTAAAAAATATTTTTTTCATAATTTGGTTCAAAAGTCACGGCTTGGATTTCCCGCACTTTTGTGTAATTTTGTGAGTGTTTGGGACTTTGGGTGGCAGAGTTTAAAATTTTTGTATTTTCATTTTAACCAAATTTATTTTTGCCCAATTGGATTTTCTCTTAAAAAAACAATTTAAATGTAATTAAAAGAAAAAATTTCCTTCAGAAACACGGGTAAATTTTCCACATTCCCCCTGGACAGCAGTGTAGTTTTGTGAAATTTAAACTTTGTTGGGACGTTGTTCCCAGTTATAATTTTGCCACCTGGTTGGTAAAGGGGTGGCGTGTGCCCAGACCCAGGGCTCAAGTGGGTTCAGTCCTTTTGGTCTGGGTTTTCTCTCTCCTATTTTATGTGTGTTTTTCATGGAAATATTTTCAGTCTTCTGACCATAGACGAGGGGCCATACCCATCCAATGATCACAATTTGCAATGAGTTTTTCAAAAATGAGCTGAAAAATTTATCGGGGAGAAATTGTGGGATAAATAGTTTTCATAACCCTTACTGAGTATGAAAGTATGTGTTTTTAGTTCCACTAGTTTTACCAGCACAAGGGGGAACGGGGGGTTTAAAAAACAAACAAGAAAAAAACAAAACAACAAACAAACAACATTAACAGTCGTATTTTTACTTCCCATCAACCAACAATAATTTGAAAATTCGTTTTCATTTTTTTCCTCCTTCGGGTAAAAAAAAGGAGAAAGGGTCTTAGCCGTTTTCATATTTGGCGAAGAAAATTCCCTTTTTTCATTCATATTCTTTATTTTTTTTTCACGATTATTAATTTATTCATTTGATATTTTTTTTTCAAAGATATGACTGGTGAGAAAAAAAAAGCAATTATTAGTGAAAATTTTTAAAAATTTTTTGATATTTTTAATTTCAGTCAGAGAAAAAAAATCTTATCTTTTAAAACTCTTCCTCAATTGTTGATTTAAAAAATTTTAAATTTTTTAATTTTCTTTGAAATGTTAACAATGGTGGGATTTGACAAGGGTGGAATTTTGGGCAGAATAATAGAAAAGATGGAAAGTAGTTCTTCCTACCAAAATAAAGTTAAAATCTCTATTAAAATTCTTTTAAATCTGTATCTTTTTAAAAGGGTTTTGGTGCTGTTAAATTTTAAAAAGGTTCAAAAAAATGAATCAGATAAAATTCAAACATAATTTTCCTAAAAAAATTTAATTTTAAATTAAATATAATCAAAATTTTTAAAACAATTTTCCCTATTTAAATTAAATTATAAATGTTTTTGACTTATTTAATTTTAATTGTTTCTATTTTCAAGAAAAGAAGGTCCCAGAATCCCTGGTTCTCAACTAACTTTTCAATGTTTTTATATTTTGATATATATAAAAAAATTAAAATTAATAACTCTTGATTTCTTTTTAACAGACTTTCAATATAATTTTTTTTTAGACCCTACAAATGCTATAATGGGTCTAGTTTTCAAAATATGTGTCCAAATTCTTTCCCCTTTGATCTTTCCAGACATTCGGGTAGTCAACATATGCAAATATTTTTTTCATTATAGGGTTAAGAAAATTTAAATGTTGGTTTGCAAAACTTTATTTAATTCTGTGGCTTTATCAGTTTGTTTTTTAAAATTTTTAAATTTTAAAGGGTATCTTTTTTTTTAATGTTCCCGTCCCTTTTTCTACAAACCTGTTCCTTTTTAAATGATTTCAGGTTTCTTGACTTTCAGAAATTTTATGATTAAAGAAAACTACGAATGCAGAACATGTTCATGTTCAAAAACATACCTCTCATTTTCATTTGTGGATTGGTATATTTCTTTTAGGTATATTTTTAAAAATTTTATTTTTTATATTCGGGACATTTGATTCATACCAGTGAATATCTATCTAACCTACAAAAAAACATGGTGTAGACAAAAGTAATCATTTGATAAAATTAAAGATCCTTTGGGGCGGGCAATCCACGGGGCCAAACTCATCAAGTCCAAAATAATTTTTTTTTAAAATTTTCTTTTTACAAACAAATAATCCCTTCGTTTGGGTCCCTCCAAAATTTCTACCTTTTTGAAGAAAATTTTTAAAACTTCGTCAACATTTTTTTTTCAAAAAAACTTTGGGGGGAATGGGTTAATGAGTCAGTAAGGTTTTAACAACTAAAAATAATTATCTTTAAATAAAATAATGTTCAGTTCATTAACACATGAATAAAAACATTTAAAATAAAATTTAAAAAAATTTAAAAATTTAAAAAAAAACAAGTTTTAAAGATATTGAAACGATTGAAAACATAAATCTCATTCATAGAACAACTTCTTTTCTGCAAAAAGTTTTTGATTGTATTTTGTATAGATGATGATTTCTTTGTAAAAGTTTTTGACAATCCTTTTTCTGAATTTTTACACCCCTTTCAATTTAAATTTTTTCCCGGGGTTTTTTAAAAGGGGTAAAATTAGTAAATGCTGAACATGTTTGGAAATTAACAGTTTATTTGTTACAATAAACTGTAACTTTCTGTAGTGTTTCCATGTATTTGATGTAAATGAAACATGAGCAGTGTCTTAACCTAGTAATTTAACCCTTTTTTTATAAAATAAAGCCATTGAAAGTTTTATTGAAATAGTGTTGGGGAAATTTTTATTTTTTATTATTATTTTATGAGATTTTTCCCCATTCCGGAATTTTTATTTTTATTGGTTTCATTTTTTTTTCATCAGAATTTTTACTTTGTTTACTGAAACAAAACAAATTTTAAATATTCTTCTATATTATTTAATATACACTTGTTTTTGCATACTATAATCTTTATAAAAAAGGGCTTAAAAAAAAAAAGGGAAATTTTACGGGCGTGATAATTTCACTTTTACTTTTTAAAAAACAAGGTTTTTTAAAACGACTAAATATTCATTCAAATCAACCCGAAAAAACATTTTTAATCTATATTATTAAATAAAACCCAAAAAATTTTATGGCCCCAAAGTAAAATTTTGGAAAATCAAAAATTTTCATCCGAAATCTTTTAAATTTGATCTTCTTATCTTCTATTGTATTTTTTGGGGGTTGGCCTTCTCGATTCTAAACCCCTTAGAGCCTGTAGAATCTCAACTTTTTGAAATTAAAAAAATTCGATATTCCTCCTGAATTAAAATGGTGTTCCCCCGTTGAAAATGTTAAATAAAATAGTTTGATTGTGAAGGGTGATTTTATTTTATAATAAAAAAAAATATAGAATAAGTGATGAGGGTAAGTAGGTCTTGGGGGTATATTACAATTAATATGGAAATAAAAAATAGGGAGGGGGTTAAAAATGAGATTCTCGCATGGGATCTAGTTATAAAACTCTACTATTTTCCCGTTATAAAATTTTTTTGGGTCATCTTATTGAAATTTGTTTCAAAAGTTACATTTTCTATTTTTGTATTAAAAACAGGGGGTTTTGTCCTCTTTGGAGGAAATGTCCCCCTTTTTTTTCTTTTCCTCCTGTCCTCCCCCCCTTTTTTAAAATTTTCATGAAATTCCTCCTTTTGATATTTAATTGAAAAAAAACTGGATATTTTACAGTAATTTTTAATTAAAGGACTTCATGTTTAATATCTTTTTCTCAAAAAAAGGCCTGCAATGATCATTAGACTTTTGTGGTATAAAACTTAATTATCTTTTTTTGGTGGGTAATGAAGGTGTCGGGGAACTTGTCAAACCCCTTTTTTAAAGCGAAAATCTAAGGGTTTTCAAAATATTAATGGTTTGAATTTTGGTTTTCTATAAACTGGACTATAGAAATGTAAAAATTTTTCTTTTAATTGAAATGTCCCCCTTTTTGGAAAAAGTCCTCTCTGGGGAAAAAAAACCCCAACCCCGGTTAAATTCTTATAAATGGGTGCGGTATTTTTTTTAACAGCATTATAAAGAAAATTTCCTTTTTTTGATGAAAAAAATGTTTGTTCATATCTGTACCTCAGTTTTCAAAATAGGTCATACAACATAATACATACAGCCCTCTGTCACCATCAAAAAGGGGATTGGTATCATGTGATTAGATTCAAGCCTCCTATAGTCAACAATTTAAAAATAATTTAAGTTTGTGAAAAAAGACATCAGAAGATTTCTTTAAAAAACAAAAAAGAATTTTTTTTCTTTTTCGCGTACTGATGGGGTGTGGGAAAGGTTTTTAAACGTCAAAAAAAGCGATTTTGTCTGCAGAAAAAATATTGTAAATTTTGTTCCTAAAATTTGAATAATCTTGTTCCTGTATGTTCCTTTCCTCAACACGTCGTGAAATCAGAAACCTCTTATTATAGTACCGGAAAATTGTTTTACGGGAAAATCCTAAAAAAGCCGATTCGCGATAATGGTCTGCCATCGCCGTCTTGTTTGTCGGGTGTTCGTTCCTATTTTCCCCCCCGCAAAACTCCATTAAAATATAAAGGTTTTCGACAATCCGATCGATTTTAGAACACAAGGCCTTTCCTAATCTGCTTTCTCATTCCAAAGTTTCCCCACTGGGCCTTTCAAAAATCGAAGCGTTCTTAAATTTGTTGGAAGGGTTCTTTTTCCAGCCATAAAATTTCGTCGGGGCCAATGAACTGCCCGTTCAATTTTAGGTTGTGAAACGTTTGGGGAAATTGGTGAAGGGGTGCTCATCGCCGGGGAAACTATTGTGGGGGTGGATGAAAGGGTGCTGCGCATCCCATCTATTTAAATTTTATTTGATGAAAAATGACTTTGGGAGTTGTTTTGTCGGTGGGGGTTTCTTAAGCTAATTCTTTTTTTTTGGGCTCGATGAAAAGAAAAAGGGTTTTGGGCGCAAGGAAACGCCGTTGCAGGTCGGACTTGAAAAAACGTACAGAAGGGTATGCCGAAAAAGGGTGAAAGTTCCCAAACCTAATCGATAACCAATTCTTTGAAAAAAATACAAATGACGTAGATTGATAAAAAAATCAGCCCGGCTATTTTTGCGGGGGAAAAAAAAAACTTTTGGGTGTTTTATTTTTCTTATTTAAGTGTATCGGACTGGAAAAAAATTTCAGACGGGAATTTGGGGGAAAAAAATTTAATTAGAAGGGATTTTTGTCAACGAATTTTTACCCAAATCCTTAAGGATTTTTGAAACATTTTTGACGTGATATTGGGAAAACGCTCAATCCCCCCAAATGGAGCTTATAACATTCTAAACATACAGATTTTTGCAATGTCGACAGTAGTGAAAAGTTAAAAAAATTTTTCATTAAAAATTTAAATTCAAAAGTGTTGGGAAAAAATTGTTTCACCAATTTTTTAAAAGTTTTTATTAAAATTTTTAAAGTCTTCCAGGATGATTTGGAACTTTTTTGCTGAAATTTTTTTTTTGTGGGAAAATATTTATATTATCAGTAAAATTATCGAACCCTTTTTTTATTTATCTATTTTTCTAATATAAATCAAATTACTCGTTTTAGATATATTAAACATTTGTTTAGAATATAAATCATTGACAATTAGACAATTAATGATTGTCACTTTTTTCAATAACTGGGGTCCCCAGTCTCTCAAAATTTGTTTTTTTTGACTTTCT
This sequence comes from Teleogryllus oceanicus, assembly GCA_964035755.1. Lineage (NCBI taxonomy): Eukaryota > Metazoa > Arthropoda > Insecta > Orthoptera > Gryllidae > Teleogryllus > Teleogryllus oceanicus. The sequence continues at coordinate 74,467,747 of CAXIVR010000002.1, read as the reverse complement.
TTAAAAAACCGTTAAACAATTTCCGAATTGGGGTTTGCCAAATGCGTGTTTAAATGATCGACCATGTGAGTGTGCCCTTTTGATCGCATTGAAAAATCTTTCCTTCGATATTCCGGTGGAAAAAGATGGGTGGGCTCTTGGTGCACCGATTTTTTCTCGTTCTCGAGTTTCCTCAAGATCCCTTGACCACTTCGTTTGGCAGATCAGCCTTCGGCCTATTACCCAACCGAGAAATCAAACATTAAAAAAGAAAAGCAATATAAAAAAAAAATACTTTAAACCAGGTAATTGGGGAAGTTCATCGAAATTCAATATAAAAAAAGAAACAGTGGGGCTACAAAAACACTCTTTCTGCATTAGTTATAACTGGTCCCTATTTATCGAGGGTCATAAAAAGTAATGCCTCCTATTTTTTTTACGTTTAATTGTCAGGAAATTTAAATTCAATTACATGGGGTTGAAAACCAACATTGAGGATCATTTTTTAATTTTTCAATGTAATCTCCCCTTTTTCTACAGTTTTTGGGCCCTCTTTGAACAAGGGCGTTCCCCCGTAGAATTTACAGCCCTGCTTCCTAAACCATTGACAGGATGTTTTGGGGCCCCCCATCTTCAAAATGAATCCCCCGATGAGCCCTTTTTGTGGCCCGAAAAGATGGAAGTCTGATGGTTGGGTCAGGCTGTATGGGGATGAGGGAAAAATTCCCCCAATTTTTACAATTTGTCAGAGGTGTGACGCGTGTGGGCTTGCATTTCTCAAAAAAAGGAAAACTCCATTGATTTTGTTGGCAACTCGCTGGATGCTTTTTTTTGAGGTTGTGACGTATTGAAAAAATTTATTTGCATCCCTGTAAAATCACCCTAATACACCCCCTGTATCCCCGAAAACTGTTCCATAACTTTCCCTCCGATCCCCGTTTTTAATTTTTCTTCTCCCGGGGAGCGGGCCCACCCATTGTCCTCTTTGTTCAGGTTCAAAAAAATGCACCCATGTTTTGTCCCCGTCAATTTTTTCAGAAACCATCTCCCTCCCAAAAGGAAACGCTGCAAGTTTGGGAGGGTATTGTTTTCCTTGCCTCTTTATTCGTCGGTTAACATTCTTGGAACCCACCCTGCCAAAAAATTTTGAGTACCCCTTTTTAAAATCGTGACTGCCTTTTACAAAAGAAATAATGCGAAAACTTCATCTGCGTCCCCGATCATCACGAATGATGTCATCAACTTGCTGAATGTTGTGGGTACTCCCCACCGGCCTGCCGCCCCCTTTTCGTGTCAACGGTGTTTTCCGTTAGCTTCCCCACAACGACAAATTTTTTCTAACGGGGCGAAACCCTGTCACAACACCATAGCCTTATCTTTCGAAATGCGTTTTACCTTCCTTCGAAATTTAATCACACAACGCTGTCTCAAACATCGATGTCGGCCATTTACAAACTTTCTTTGCCACCTGTGACGCGAAAGTTTACTGCAGTGGATTGAAGAAGGTTTGAGGAAAGGCCCAAATTCAAATTTTCCCTTTAAATTTTCACTTTAAATAGAAAAAGGGAGTACTTTTTACTGACCACTCTTCATACGTATAAAAATTCTTTTCAACCAGCAATTTTTCCCCGGGGAAAATTTAGATTCTTAGAGTTAACTGGCCGACTAGCTCCCACCCTCACAACGCTGAGTTAATTTGGGGGGAACATAAAATCAAAAAGCCACTTCCGGAAAAAAAAAACAAACAAAACTCAAAAAACAAAATATCCGTTTTAAAATCCGAAACCCCGAATTCGTTCAAAAATATACATTTTAGAAATCTGCGACGGTTTAGGCACCTGCTTGACCACAAAGAGCCCTTTTTGCGGTCAATCATTTTCAGAATCAAATGCCCAAAACATGGATTTTGGGTTCACCACGTGTTGAGGATTTTTAAAATATATCAAAGAATGAAGGTCCGGGAATGCGTTTTTTTCGAAAAATTTGCCCTTTTCCGGGGCACGATTTTGTTTTTTTTTTTTAGGAAGTATTTTCGTCACGGTAGAAAATTTTGAAATGTTTTGGGGTATCACTAAAAAAAAAAACTGTTGGTTTTTTCTATCATTCTAGAATAAAAAGATGGGATTAGTATCTCACCAAATCAAATATTTTTATGCCTTCTATTTTTTATTTGGGGAAAAATTTAAAAATCTATGGGGTGAAATCCCGTTCATTTTTAGAAGGGAATTTCTGAAGGAATATAATCTTAGCCCATTTTTTGTGTGTTGTACAACCAGTATATTTCTTTTTTTAAAATATCATTATGGTAACGCACCCCGAAAATTACATCCTCTTAAAAAAATTTGGGAAATTTTGGGTTTTTTTCCCAAAATTTTTAACTGTAAAATCTCGGGGGCAGATAAAATCTAAAAAATTACCCATACTAGATTGCTATGGTATCAAACTTATAAAAAATTTAACTTTTTGTTCAACTAAAGTAAAAAAATTCCAAATTTCCCCAAAAAAACTTTTTCCATTGAAAAATCATTGCGAAAATGATAATTTAATTTTTAAAACTATTTTAAAATAAAATCCATTTAAAAAAATTATTTTAAAAAAAATTATTTAAAAATTATATTTTTTTTTTATATTTCAATTTACTTTTCTTTTGGCTTACATCTTTTCATCTACATTTTAATTGAAAATATGGTCATTTGATTTAAAGCTGCCGGGAAAAAGTAAAAACGTTTATAAATGATAACAAATTAGTAAAATGGGTATTCTGGCGGAAAATTTTTAGGGTTTTTTGCCAAAAAAAATTGTTTAAAAAAACGTGAAAAAAAAATACTAACACTTCATCTGATCTCACGTTGAAAAACAAAGAAATCTTATGACATTTTAAAAAATAACTCTTTTGAAAAAAAAACGTATTCATAAACTAACATCTCATTCTTTGTCTCATCAACAATTGTTTAAAAAGCTAGTTTAAAAAAACATTTTATCATCAACTCCTTCCTTCCTCCCTCTTGTTTAAAATTTTGGGGAAATTTTTACTTTAAAAGAAGGTTTGAAGGAATTTTTCTGTATAGTAATTTATTTAACTAGCGTGGTCTTTCAGCTCTATCAATATTTCTTTAATCGTACGGGTGTAATCTTTTTTTCAGCTTTCCCCCAAACCCTTTCGCCAGTCTCCCCTTTCTCTGTATAAAGAACGCTAAAATTTGGGTTTTTATGCCTTTTTTGTATCAGTGCCAAGGAAAAGTGGCACAGTAGTTCGTTTTGCTCCCCAGAGTGGGAAAAGGCACATCTTCATCTCCTGCTCCCTGGCCCCCTGCCCCGGTGCTTCGCCATGGAAGGGGGCGCCTTTTGGGGGTAAGGCGAATCTGTTTGATCTCTAGGTTTCTGTGGACGCTCAGGCTTTCACCCATAATTTTTATTTGTTCTTATTATTTAGTTTTTTTCAGTTTATTCTTCTTATAAAATTAATAAAAACCGTCACTGAAAATAAACTTTTTTTGCCTAAATTTTATTTTGAATTACTAAAACCCCTTTTTTAAACATCGCATCGATGTTTAAAAAAAAGGTGTTTTTTATCGTGCTTTTTTAACATCGATGTTTTCTTTTTTTCATAATTTCAGTTTGACTTTGACTTTTCCCCTAGGCTGTAAATTTTAGCGCCCCTTTTTTAAATTGCTTTTTAACAATTTTTTATAATATTTGAAATTAAAAAATTTTACGATATTTGAACCGTGAAAAGTATTTCCCCAAAATAATTTATTATATTTGCGACGGCGGTGTCTTCGACCCACGTTGGGGGAGCCAGATTTAATTAAATTTGCCCCTCTTACCTGAGTCAAGGTGTCTAGCTCAAAGGCGGGGAGCCTGAAATAGGGGTGATAGTGGACTGCCCCTTTTCGAAAAGGAAGAAAATATAAAAGAACATGAAGTTTAATTAAAAAAAAAAACCCCAAAATTTCTCAAATGTTTGCTAAATGTGATGGCTCCGGGGGTACTTTCCTTTCCCAACCCTTAATTCTAAGTACAAAAAACAATAAAAAGAAATTTTTTAAATTAAGATTACGCAAAAAAAAAAATTGAAAATGAACATAATTAGGAAAAAAATGCGCGGGCGTGCTTCCTGGAATTATTCCCAATTTTTAAACAAACAAACCGTTATTAATAGCCTGAGGGGGTTGCTGGTGGCTCGCCCTTTATTGAATCCCCTTTGTTTCAGACGGACCCCTGCCAGCTGTGAAGATTCACTTTCTTCGGTCTTGCCCCTTCGTCCGGAGGGTGGATCAGGGGGGCCCCCGGCTGGCCGGATCCCTTTCCGGAGGCCGTGGGTCGTCCCCCAACCCCCAGCCTGAGTAACGAGGCCGCGCAGCCGCTTCCCGTTGTGGGCGGACCGCGTGAAATTTATCGGTTAATAATATTCCCCATTTAATCAAATTTCGCCCGTAATTCAGAAAAAAATGCAATACTATGCACCCTGAGAAGTTTTTATATCGGCCCCACCAGTGTTTGAAGGATAACGAAACAAACTCCGCCTGACCCCCGTCGATCTGCTCGTGCGTGGGCATCGCCACAACATGCACGCATCGCAATGGGCTCCTTTTTTTTTGCAGAAGGTTTGATGCATGGTTAATTTAAAAAACGATGGCAAATTTGTTTTTTACGCAGAGAACTAACATTTTATTTTTACATCTGGGTTTTTCTTTAGATGAAAAAAAATGGTGTCTGGCTAGGGTTTGGGGTTTTTTTCTTCCCTCTCCCCCCCACTTCCACAGGCCCGGGACCTGGGACTGTAGCGGGTAAAAAATAACGTAATTCTTCCTTTCGCTTTTTATTTACAACATGTTAACAATGCGACTAAAAAAAATATAATTATTTAAAGTTTGTCTCAAACCCTTCCCATTTTTAGCAAAATGACAGATGTTTCCTTGGTTGATAAAGTTTATTTATCGTATCACGTTTCTACTTTTCATTGAAATAATGTGACGTGTGTGTGTGTGTTGTTTGTGTCCAGAAATAAGGGCAATATTAAGGGGCTCTAGAACATATAAAATTTATTGAAAATGTAATTTTTTTTTTAAAACATTTGAGTAACTTTTTCCCCTTTATGTAGGTTTTCCCCCCACCCCAAAGGTGCGCGGGGGCCGGGGATGTGTTCATTAAATTGCGATGCGCGTTCACAAACATCTGGGGGGATGCCGTTAATAACCCTTTTAATTCCATTCAATTGATTATTGTTCGTGGGCCTCCGATTTCACAAACCCCACAAAAAGTCAAACGTATGCGCTGATCTGGGGGCCATTCCTTGTTGCCACGCAGAAAATTTTTTTATTAGGGATTTAAAATTTTGAAAAATATATATATATATATATATATATATATATATATATATACTTTTTTTTTTCTAGGGATCTAATTTCCGGTAGTGGGGGTTTCTCAACTTGTTCAAGCGTTGCGAGCCTATCACTAATTTGCGACTTCATTGGGTTTAAATAAGAGACCAAGGGGCCCGGCCATTCGTTAATTTAAATGTTTATTTTTTGGGGGAATGGTTTCTCCGATGTGTATCCCCTGAGCTTGCATCTTGCGATATTACTGCTCTACTAGTTCGAAAATCCCGTCCCGGTACACAATTTCGAGTCCGGGGTACCAGTGACCGTTTAGCGGGGTGGAAGCCTTCTCGTAACCTTTTTTTTATTTATTTATTTATTTATTTATACTTCGAAATAGTACTTAATCGTCGAAAAAAAAATTTGGGGGAACATTTCTTTTAATTCTGAAACCCTTTTTTAGAAAATTTAATAATCAATTAAAAATAATCTTTATTCAAAATGCAATAACAAAATATAATACAAAATAACACGTATGTTTAAACTCAGTGTAAATGTTTTTTGTTCTTGAAAAAAACAGTGAAAAGGGAAATTTCACAAGTTTGACGCAAGACCGACCCTCGTGGATATAGTTTCGCAGATACACCGGAAAAAAGATAACCCGGGCACTAATCGAAGATGAGCGTCGTTTCACAAGACGGGGGCCCGAATACGAAAGAATTCAAATTTTCCGCTTATCACTAGTATTCAATGACCAATTACATTTCGTTCTCCTCCTGCCTGGGAAATCTAAAATGTTTAAAACCCAAAACTCTTTTCTAAAAAAAAATGGGGGTAGATGCAACAATTACATTTACAATATTTGATATTATTTATACTGTTCCTTTACACTTTTGGGTTTGATCAATACAAATCACAATGGGTTGGGTGTCAACATTTTTCTTTGTCTCTTTCTTTTCTAACAAAAAATAACTTGAGTAAATGACTAGTAGGTAAATGACTAATCGACAGTAACTAAAAAACGCTAAAAACTATGACTAAAAAGATAATAAAATGTTTCAAAATTCACTTTTTTATCTTTTTCTTTACTTTATTCCTGCTGGGGAAAATTGTTTTCTGTTCTTTTTTTCTTTCCTCTCTTCTGCGCAAGTAGTATTTGGGGAGTTTTCAATCAAATATCGGACCCCGAAAGAGTCACTGTTTGCCGCTAGTATCCACTTGATAGATCCATTGGTCGTCAAGGTACATTTTGTGTTTACAGTAACGGGGGATTGTCCACTCATTTATATAAATTAAAATCTAAAGGGTCCTGGAACTTTCCTGCAATACTATTGGAAATTTTAATGGATGTCAATGGGTTTTTATCAGATACAACGATGTTTTCCTGCTTGAAAAATACCAAGAGAACCATCTTATTGTGGGTTTACAAGCCCAATGTTTTTCCCGTCAGGCGGGGCTGTCCCCCGTGCTGACGGGAATGCAGGAGGGGCCCCGTATTCCTTTTTCACCAGCATTTTTCTCCCCGCCCCCGTTTTCATTCTCGTTCTTTTTTTTAACATCCTGATCTTTTCTTTTCTTATTCCTGGTCCCCCCTGATCTGAACCCCCCCCCCCTGTGTTTTCTTCCCCCCTTGGAAAACTGTGTCTTGGTTGGGAGTCTGTTTTTCTCCCCCCTCTCACCTTTGCTAGTTCAGCTTGGAAGATACGTTTTTACATTTTGGGGAAAAATTTCCTTTTAGGATTCAACATGCTTGTTTTGGCCTTTGGGCCTTCTGGGCGGGCATCGGGGCTAACCCCTCCCGATCAATCATTGTCTAGGTCTTGTCTGAACTCCAGGGGGCGGAGGATCCACAGTGGCAGGGGGTGTCCCCCACCATTTCCTTTTGGGAATCCTGGCACTCCGATGGGTTCCCGTTTGGCTCCGTGGTTTTGGGGCCCCCGGGATGAATCTATTATCCATCTTTTGGATACTAAACCTTTTCCCCCCCCCCCTTTGCAGGGAAAAATGTCCTAACGAAATTTGATTTAAATAGTTTCTTTTGCAAAAAAAAGATAGACCAAAAAAAATTCCTTCTCATGGCATACGCTGAGGAAAGGGAAAAAAATTTTTAAAAGATTAATCTGTCGCGGCGCTTTGAAGAGACCAAGAAAACACAAGTTAGGGATTCTCTTTGAAGCACGATCGGAGAGCAGATAGACAAAATCATGAAAACCAACAGTTTCCGGCCTCCCGGGGGTGACCACTCACCCAACCTTCCTTTTTTAGGGTTCAACCACGAGGTTTTTCTGCGAAATGAGGATGAAACCCGTCTCTTTTTAAGCTGGGGTTTACCGACGTCTACAGGATCAGAGGAAGAGCATGGGTAGAAATCCCCATTTCCCCTCTTCTGACCAATCCCACCCCCCCCCCCTCGAAGGATCTCATGCGGTTTTCATAACCCCCCGTACGGCATTCGGCCAACCCCCCTTCGGGGTTTAATGCCGGAAGGCCATCCGACAGTGGTCATGGCAGATAACCCGATGGGAAAAAACTAACCGCCCTACCACTGCCCGCGTTGTGTTTTTTTGCGGGGACCACCCCCCCACTTTAAAAAGTCCTATCTTTCTGGGAAAAACAAAGATTAGAGCCGCTGAGAAAGTGCATTTTTAGGCCAAATCGGGTTCAAGCGAGAAACCCTTTGATCTTTCTCGATCCTTTTCCGGCGCCGTGAAACCCAAGTACAAGAAGATTGAAAAAAAGCTCAGCCTCGCAGTCGACCAAACCTTAAAAACCCCCTCCCCTTCAAAGTAAATTGATGTTGGTCGGACAAGTGCCTCAGAATCGGGAACAAAAAACCGTTATCAAAACCCCCCCCTAGATACATCCTCAAAAAGCGCCTTGCGACACCTAACCCCCCTTGGGAAACCCAGATTTGGTTTCGGAAAAAACTCGTTGGGGAAGGAAGCTCGTGCATTCGGTTTTCCCCAAAGTCGGGAAAAAAACCGATTTTTCCCAGGCCCCCCATGGGCGGAATACTAATGGTTTCTTCTCCCGGGACGATCTTAAACTGTTGTCCCCTTACTCCCCCAAAAATATTTCTCCAAAACCTCTCCCCCCCCGTCCCTTTTTTTTTCGTTTTTTCCCCCCCTTTGGTTTGATGGATGATGGCGTTCTGGCGGGTTTTTTCCCGGGGATTGCTCTGCCGAAATTTCTTGACCGTTTTCCCGGCAGTGTGTGGGGGCCAGGGGAACAACCATCCCTCACACTCACATTCTATTTAAACCCTCCAGGACTGGGGTGTATCAGGTGAGAACTTAACGTAAAAACCCAATTTCCCCCCCTGCGTGTGGGGGGTGTAAATCCCCCCTCTTATTTTTCTAATTTCATAAAACTATTCTTTTTTTATTTGATTGTGCTCCCGGATTATCTCTATTTTCAATTTGAATATCTGGCATGGTTGATAACTCTATCTCATTTTTAACATAATTATTTAATACACGGCCTCGTTTATAAATTTACCTTTGGGGTAATAAATTAAAATGGAGTGTTTTAAATTTTATATTTGAATTTTTTTTGTTTGTTCCGTTTTATTCTCCCAAATTTTCCCATTCGATTGTCGTGCGTGTTCAACTGAGTTTTTAAAATTATTTATTTCATAAAAGCTGGGCAATTAATTTCTGTTTAGAGTAATAAATTCGTATCAAGGTGTTTTCAATTATGTTTTTTATTTGTTGTGCTCGTTTGTTTCTCTAAAATTCGATTATTTTAGAATATTTCCGGTATTTTCGGTGTTGCGTCATCATGCTGACATTGGCATTTATGATTTTCGGCCGAAAATACATGGGAACTAAATGCAATTAATTAGCAATAAATGATTTGAGGTTTCTGTTGAGTTATGACTCGTTGCTTTGTGTGCTGGTGTCGCGTCAGGCAGCCACCCGTTCTAAACGATAATACGTGGCAGTTATTTTAAATTGGGCAGTGTAATAAATGATCTGAGGTTTTCTTTGAGCTACTACTCGAATTTAACCTGTGTGCTGGCGTCGTGTCAACCCAGCCACACCCGTTTCTCCACGAAAATACGCGGCAATTAAATTTCCCCAAAAATGGCAATTTGGCAATAAATGTTTTGACATGTTTCGTTGTGTGCGGGCCCTGTTCCAGCTTGACGCTCCTCAAACTCGTGTATCGATCTAACTCTCTGCAGCTCTTCTCTTGCAACCGTCCTGCAATGGTCCATCCTAGACAACCTATACGAAAGCGACCATCATCCCACTATTGTCCACGTTGGTGGACTTGCTCGTGGGTTGGCGCGTTCCCCACAATGGTCCGACGTGCTGACTGGCTGACATTCCAAGCGAACGTCATTCTATCGGAGGGTGAGTTTGTCAGTGTAGAGGAAATGGCAGCCATTTTAAGTGCTGTACTACAGGCTGCGGACATTACAATTCCCACGTCGAACGGTAAATCACGACATCCTTCGTCCCGTGTTGGAACTTGGATTGCTCAAGGGCTGTCGGTGCTCGTAAGAAAGCATTTGTACGACTAAAACACTATTCAACGGCGAATATCGTATGCACAAGAAGTGCAGAGCGAAGGCGAGGAGAACCAATTTAGAAAGGAAAAATTCATCATGTAAAGCATACGTCTCCTCCCTGAATACGCCACCACGTCTGGTATGGAGGAAGGTACGTCAAATTAAAAGATATCCTTCCTCAAACTAAGTCCCTAGTCTTTTTAAAGACTGTCAGATCACAGCTCGAGACGTCGTTGCTGTGAAACTCGCCACTCACTATGAAAATATGTCAAGTTCGGCAACCTATGTTTCAATCTTCCTTTTGCTTTAAGAAATAATGAAAAACCGCGCTTTGGATTTTTCGAGCAGAGCACGTAAGGATTACAATACTTTTCTCCATGTATGAAATGCGTTCTTAATGCTGCAACATCTTCTCGAAACGGCCATGAAATTTCTTCTCCGGCTCTGTAATCGTATCTGGGAAGAGCTGACCATCCCTTCTTTTGGTGAGAAGCCATCATCGTCCCAGTTCCCAAAGAAGGGAAATATCGATCACTGCCATCAAGTTATCGGCCTATTTCTCTTACATGCTGTGTATGCAAAATGCTGGAACGTATGGCGAATCAGCGTTTGGTCTGGACCTTGGAGTATAAAAATCTGTTGACGACAATCCAAGGCGGGTTTAAGAAACCGGCCAACCTTGGACCACCTCGTTGATTCGGCCACATGTCTACATCGTTCGTGTTGATACATCTTGTGGTCATATTATTCGATATAAAAAAAGGCCCACGACACCATTTGGAGGCACGGCATTCTGCAAACTCTGCATTCTTGAGGATTTAGGGGGAAGCTTCCTCTATTCCTCCAAAACTTCCTTTCGAACAGATCCTTCCATATTCGTATGGGTGATAGGCTTTCTCGTAGTCACCCTCTTAAAAATGATATCCCCCAAGGATCAGTCCTGAGTGTCACTCAGTTTGCCATCGTCATAAATGGTATAGCGTCGATTGCGCGGGAACCTGTAAAGGCATCGTTGTTTGTGGATGATTTTGCCATCTTCTCCAGCAGCATCAATGTGATCCAGAGGCAACTCCAAATGGTGCTCATCAAGCTCCATGAATGGATCACGTCAACAGGCATCAACTTTTCTGCTTCTAAATGAATCGGTTTGCATTTCTGCAGGATATACCTTTTGCATTGCAATCCAGTTCTTTACTTAGGAGGAAATCAGCTTCCATTAGCTAAATATGCAAGGTTCCTGGGGCTCACATTTGATAAGTCCCTCACGTGGCGTGCTCATATCCGTGGACTACAAACCAGATGTGTCTCCCCCTTAATCTTCTCCGATTGCTGAATGGGTAGGGGAGCCGACCGCTCTACCTTATTGCGGTTATTTAGATTACTCATTCGCTCATTTTTGGATTACGGTAGTGAGATGTATGGCTCGGCAGATGTATGACTCTCCACTCTCCAACCCATCAATAGTGTACACCACGCTGGTATCCGTCTCTCATCAGGTGCATATCGTACCAGTGGAATTGAGAGTCTTCTAGCCGAGGCGGGTGAGCCCTCCTTAAAAAGAAGGCAGGATACCCGTCGAGGTGGGTTGGTCCACGTCCTGACAGGGGAAACAGAGAGGGCTCTCAAGTATTCCTTTCCTTCACAAGTCATTTTTCTTCTCCCCATTGTACATTTCGCATTCTTCTATACCATCCTGTCTCTTTTCTTCTTCCTTCTATATCACTGGTTCCCCCCTGTATGCTGAACGCCCCGCCCATGTGTTTGCCGTGCATGGCGACCGTGTGGGAAAGGAATGTATGTCCCTGGGTTGAGAGGCCTGTCTGTTTCCCACTCTTCTCGTGACTTTTCTTGGAAACCAGGGATACTTGCTCTCCGTATTTTAGGAGCATTCCTTGGGATCTCAATACACTTGCTTTGTACGGACTCTTCTAGACGGGCGGTCGGGGAGCTAACCCACTCCCAATCAACCGGCAGACTGGTCTTTCTGAACTGCAGGGTGAGCGGGGGATCTCGCGGTGCAGCGCTGTGGTGACCCCCCCCCCCACTATATCCCCGTGGCAACCCTAGCACTCCGATGGAGTGTCCCCTTGTTGGGCTCCGTGGTGGGTGGGGACCACGGGGATGAATCTGACATCCTCTTAATGGATAAAAACTAACCCCCCGCCCTCTTCCATAAGGAAGAGGAGATTTGTTGGTGAAACAGTAAATCTTGAGAGTTTTTTTTTGAAATGAATCTGACAGACCTACTAAGCTCCGCTTTCTCGTCATGTCATGTTAAAGAGATAATGAAACTATGAAGTGTCAGCCCAATCAAACTTGCCAGGGAAATCGAAAATTGGGCAAATTTCAGTCGATGGTTCGTCAAAGAAACGGCACAATCCTTTTTGAATGTCGCTCTGACGAACAGATCAGCAAACTCACTGACCTAAAAGAAATAGCCGACCTCCAGGTGCATGTGTCCGCCCACCCGACCTTAAACCTCTGCAAGGGTATGGTAAATCACAAAGACTTCTCAACCGAATCGGAAGAAAGAGCTTTCTTCGAACCATATGGTGTGTCAGAGATTTACAGAATTCAGCGGAAAGTAAATGGGGTACTCACTCCTACCTCAAGTCTGATACTGACCTTCGACCGTCCATCTCTACCAGAAAAGATATCTTGTAGTTTTTATAATCTCCGTGTCAGGCAGTATGTCCCAAACCCCCTGCGCTGTTTTAAATGCCAGAGGGTTGGCCATACGAAACCTTGCTACATGAGCGCCGTAGTCTACGTGCACTGTGGAAGGGAGGCTTGTAATAACTCTAACTGCTCCGCAGAGGCAAAGTACGTGAACTGTTGTGAAAAATATCCATCAAATTCCAACCAGTGCCCCATTTTCTTAAGAGAAAGCGAGATCCAGAAGATCAGGGTCTCTGAGAAAGTTTCCTTTTCGGAGGCACGACGCCGTTACTAGACGCGAAACCCCGTGGACATGGCCGAAGTTTCGCTGACACCTGGTCAACATAAAAAAGTAAATTGTGAAACCCAAACGCCCAAAGCCTCCTCTTTACGCAATGCTGCCTGCCAGGTGTCTTTTAATGACATCGGCGGAGATGCCTATCCCAAATCTCTTGTCCACTCTGAAACAAAAACGGAAACCAAAAGCATAAATATTTCAACAAACACTCAAAGCGCATCCAGAGAAGCCGGGGCCGACAGGCCCTATTCAGATCTAGGTCGCTTTTCTCAAGGACCGTGGTGTCCCCCAAAACATCGACCTCTCTAGCAGTAGTCAAGATGACTGCAGGGAATGAAGAACTCCGCTTGAACCAACCCATTACTCTCCCAACAGAGAAGGAAAAAGAAGAAAAAGAAACACGATACATTACCCACCCTAGAACCAAAAAACCTAAGAACTAGAAACTATGGCCTCCTCTCATGGAACCCTTAAAGCTTCGCCTTTGGACGAATTAAAGTTAATAATGTCTATGCATAGACCCATGGTTATCTGCCTGCAGGAAACACATCTCCATTCTGAGCACTCCCTCTCTCTACGCAGCTTTTGTTGCTAAAGGCAAGACGTAGACAATGGGCTTCGGAAGATTCCAGTATCCGTTTAAAATTCATAATCTGTTGGTTGGTGTTGGTTAAAGCTAGAAAAATCAGTCGAAATTATATTTTCAGCTAACCAGACCAGATCCGTCTCGTAAGATGGCGTACACCAGATTTTCTGAATGAACGAAACTTGATGTACAGATGGTTATGAATATACATCAGAAGAAATGATATTACCTCTACGTTTAAATCTACACTGATTTTAATTTAAACATTAAATTGAATGTACAGATAGATTAAGTGGTTTTTAAAGTACAATTAATTTCATGTGACTTAATAACGTATTTAATTATATTAATTTTATGTATCATTAATACATTAATCTACATTAAATGTAATGATATTTTTGGCAGTGTAGCTATAGAAGTGAAAGCCTGGAAACTAATAATAAACAATCCAATAGTGTCAAGAAGTGCGAAATTATTCATGACATGGATTCATTAAAGTCTAAAGATGACTACTATTCATTGAACCTTCCAACTCAGCAGGTATTAATTCCTCTCTCCAAATGGTGGCCTTGACAATATATTTTGGGCATAAATCTGTTGCATCAAAATGTGCTTTGAAAACCAAATGAAACATGTTTTTTACTTGTCAGTTTTACTTGTCACAAAACTTTACAGTTTTACATGTTGTTACTTATAATTTGGATGCTAAATAATAAATATTTATTGATTGTTCAAAAGGGAAGCAAAAAGACTGTTGCAGTTCAGGATGGCCACTTTCTGGAAAACCAAGAAAAATCTAGGAATTTCATTGCTCTGAAATGTTTGGGAAAAATCAGAAAATTTAAAATTGAAGTCAGGGAAATTTCTGAGGGGGCAATCAAACTAGATATTATTTCTGAAAAACAGATATAGAATGTTATTTTTTGCTGCACTTTCATTTGTTGAATATATACTATTGTTTATTCATACTTTTGTCCTGGTGAATCAAAGATCTGCTCAATCATGCTGCCTTTAATATTACATCTGCCTTTATTATATATCTGCTCAATTAGTATCGTATACCTATATTTAGTTTGATATTTCAAATCTTATGAGTAAAAAATTAAAAAAATTACTGGGAAATCAGGAATTCTTGGGGATATTTGTTCAAGGAAATGAATGGCCACCCGCTGTTCCTCTGTGGCAACTTCCAATGTTCTTGAATAATTAAAAAGCAAGAGCAATATTGCATCTTTGTAATATGTGGCGGAGAAGCTACTGGTCTACTAAATGAAGTGTGTAAATTCTTGAGGCAAATATTGTTGTTTGGTTTTCTCTCAACAAAAGTTTCATTCAAAGTTTTATTCATTGAGAAATAGTTGCCAGTTTCAATAAGTTGTGGAATATGAATAGAATGAAACTTCGTCCTACATGAACACAAAAATCAATCACATGTCATTTTGACAAATAACTGTTCTTGTAGGAAGGCAGAAACTATATTTCATCTAGAATTAATAAAAATTGTAAGGAACTCTGCATTGTTTGATTGTTATAGAAGACATATTAGTGTATAATGCTGAATTGTTTAGCCCATTAGCTAATAAGCTCATCTGTTCACACTCATTGTGTTTTTGATTCTCTAATTGCATTTTTTTTTTTAAGGAAATTCTTCTAACTTCAGTAATTCATTTGAGAACACTAGTACAGACCCTGGAAAAATAGCCGTAGCAGTCTATTCAGGAATTTTTTCTTATTCTGGTTGGTGAGTATATGATTTTCCAACTAACTTTAACTGTAGAACTCTTGTGTTCAGAAGTCTTGTTTCTTAAAAAAAAAAAAAAAACCCTCTGAGATTAGTACTAAATGTTATTTTGTTCTGCATTTATCCCAGATTCTTTTATGGTAATGTTTAGCCTGAAGTTTATTATTCACAGAGCAACATATCAAAACGTATACATGAAATAAAATGGAGATGTCTTCATAACCATGAATTTATTAGCAACAGCTTGCTTTCGACTTTGCTCTCATCAGTTGTCTATTGAAATTTGAAACCTAGTATTGTTTCAAGCCTTTCACACGTATGAAAAAGACTTTAGTGGTAACAAAACAAGCTTTCCTTTGGTCAAGATTTTGGCATTTACAAATAATGGGAGACTTTCTGCAGCTAGTAATGGCTTATCCTGTTACTGTCTAGTGGTGTAACATTCATGCCTGCAATCTGGGCGGGCCTAGGTAAAAAAGCCTACTTTTATGGGATATTTTTATTTTTTAAGGTACTAACTTCTACTTGTATTTGCTGTACACATTATAAAGGGGGCCCAGATAAAACTTTTGCGGGTGGACCCACACATATTTCGTTTCGCTTCTGTTACTGTCCTAAGTCCTTCAAATATAAAAGAACAACTGGTAAATAGTTAAACAAGTAAATAACATGTCATATAAACTAAATAAAATACTATTAAAAAATGATTTAGATTTTCCAGTCATTAAAATTCAATGAAAAATAAAATTTTGGTTGGCATTCTCCTTTACATCAGCCCAACTGCAATTTAACCAGGCAGGATGGGATATGCCAGTTCTTTTTTTTTTGAACGACAGTCAACGAAACAGAGAATCAATGGGATTAAAATTTTTTTTTTGTTTTTAAAGGGAAGGGGTGTGTTATTTTGTATTCCTTCCCTGAGAAAATGTTTTAAAGGAAAACTTTCAATTTCCAAATCTATGTATTGTATTAATATCTTTAATCTTTAAGGTACTAAAACTGAGGTTTAAGGTACTGAGCATGTACACAAAAAGTGACACATTTTATTTTGTCAGGGGGTTTTGATATGATTGTCATCATCGTGTAAGGAGTTTTATCCTACACAAAACAAAAAGACAAACATTCACTCCAAAAAGGAAAGAAAAATATAAATTTACTTTCTTAGAGGGGGAGGGGTAGAGGAAGAGGGAGGGAGCGAGCAGTCCAACCATAGTAATGACTACAACTTCTGTAAGTGTGATGTAAGGGGGTACAATTCGAAAAATAAAAAAATTGTGTATCCCGTTCTTGGTTGACTTTTTTTTGTCCCCTGATGTACCTGGGATGGTCTGATGTTTATTCTAAAACTTCAATAAACTTCTAAACTTCTTCTAATTTCAATCTATGATCCAACTAAGATCCAAGGCATCCAAATTCCAAATCCAAAATATTCCTTATTGCTTCCATGTGAAATTCAAAGGGTATTCTCCTTCCTAATAGAAACGTTTTTAGTTCAGTCTTTTTTCCTTTTAGTGATCCTCCTTCCCAAATTTGCAACTTATGTTTTGGGGAATAAAAGTGAAAAAAACGGCATGTTTGTGGCGATTTTGATGTCCTTACAATGCTGCTGTGTGAACAGTTTGGTTTTACCAAATGGCCATGCTTTCTTTGCTTGCGAGATAGCAGGGCACAAGTTAATCACTGGAATAAGAAAGACTGGCCACCTCGACAACATTTGGAAGTCGGTGTAAGAATGTTGTGCACCGAAACCGTGTGAGTCCTACAGTTTTGCTGCCACCATATTATCCCCTTCACAGTAAGCTTGGCTTAAAGAAACAATCATAAAGGCTTTAAGTAAGGAAGGAAATTGTGTCAAGTAAAATTAGAAATTCTCAATAAAACTGAAGCAAAAATTAAAAGAAGGTATATTTAATGGTCTTGACATAAAGAAAAAACATCAATGTCCGATGCAGCATTTAAAAATCTCTATGTATGAAAAGGAGAAAGCAGCATGAATATCTTTCTATGGAGTTTCAAAATTTCTTGGTAACAATAAGGATTCGAAAAACGTTGTGGCTAATATGCTTGAAGCATACGAGGAACTTGGTTTTTACATGAGAATGCAAATTCATTTCCTGCTTTCTCTAGATAATTTCCCTGAAAATCTAGGATTTTTAACCGAATAACAAGACGAATGGTTTCACAAGGGAGTTCTAAAGGAGATACCTAGGACGCTGGAGCATCAGTATGCTTGTAGTCTACTGTTGGATGTCAAAATGCTAAATACATGAAGACAAACATAAAAGGAGGAGGAACAGGAGTAGTTTCTCAAGTAAGAAGCAACGGGTGTGATGTTTGTGTTTCCAAAAGTGAAGAAAAAAAAACAAAAAAAAACAAAAAAACACTAGTGACCTATTTAACAACCTAACATTAATTTCAAAAATTTTTAAAATACTGTTTTCTTTAATATAAAAAATACGTAGATGTTTGTGACGACATTCGCGTAATTATACAAACAGAAAGGATTTCGCAAAAAAACCTTACGTGATAGAAGTAAACTGATTGAAAATTCGAATACATCAACATTATGTAAAATCACGTTTTTTTATTTTTATTTTAGGCAACAAACAAAGTTTAAATTCGTAGGTTAGTGTAATTTATTGTTGTCATCATCAAACAAAAAACCCTTCAGTAACTTTTGATTTATCCTCGTAAATTTGGGTTAATGGCAAAGCAAATTACTTTATCAGCCCTGGGAAATTTTAATACTGGTATCCCAAAACAAATATGTATGTATAATTGAGAGAGTCAAATGGGGTGGTTTGGACAGGCCTGCAAGAGACGGATTAAGAGCATTTGCAGACAAAAGGCGCACACTCCAGTGAAATAAGACATGGCAGCTTTCACGGGTTTTGTGATTGATATATTTTGTCATAGACAGTAAGAATATAACTTTAATTTGTGATTTTAATGATTAATTTCATTCTAACATTGTTTTTGATCATTTGTGTGAAATAGGTTTAGTCAGTCAGTTTAATTTAATTTTTAATTTATTCTTCTGTATCCTAGTCATCCCGATGCAATATATGTAAACCTATTTACATTAAAAGTGCAAAAATTATCTAATACAACTAGAGGGAGGTTGCACAACAGCAAGATTTTTCCTAATTTACAAGAAGCAATTGCTTACACAGACTGCTTTTGCTAGATGCTAAATGTAGAATTTTGTATCAAATAAACTTTGGAGCTTTTTTAAAGTGACAAGAAATTCTGAAGAGCATCCCGTTGTTTGTGCTAAAAAAATTGTGTCAGTGTTGTAGTTCATTTAGTATGTAAAAATCTTATATATATTTGTAATTTCATTGAAATAAAAATATTTTGAGAATATTTAAAATTGTACAAACTGTTCTTCTTGACCCTCTTTCCATTCTAAAACCATGTTAACATTAGAAATGTACGAGTCCGTTTACACGCGACCTACACTTGTGACGAAGTCTTGCGTCAGCCACAGGGTCAAAGCCGGTACCCCGACACACTGGGGAGTGCTCAGTAGTCAAATGCATTTAAAGAAAATTAACTTCAATATACTGGCCAGCCCTTAAGACCTTCCAGCTCTTGTTTACATATTGTTCCGAAGTAACCCTCGGGAAGTTTTCCATATTCCACTATTAAGTTATTACATTCTCATTACTGCTTATGCAGTATAGAGAAAGTATTGTTATGCTGCGGAGAAAAACTACAAATTTTTGACAGAAAAACTCTTGTTGCTGGGCCCTGGTAAAGAAAAAGTGGACAAAACTTGTCCCTGAAACATATATGGTAAATTACTTTATCTAACATGTTGTGTAGCCACATTCCATATTTTGTGGATCCTTGGTACAGTAAAATCTACTGACATCAAAATGTCTATCTTATAGTAAACAACGCTAGTGTCTAAACCAGGTATTCCCAAATGGGTCAGTATCGACCCCTTGGGGTAAATGAAATTTTGAAGGGGTCAATGATGACCAAGGGGTCGCCGAATATGAACCGGCGATTGAAAGGTAGAATCAAGATACGTAATTTTTTGCATTTTTTTGTCCATCTCGACTAATAAATCATTTTTTAACTTTTCCCGTAATTTTTAATGCATTTTCGCTGATTTTATCGAGTTTAATGGTACTTGCTTCGAATAGTATTTACGAGATGCAACGAACGTTCTCCACAGAATTCCTGAGTATCTATACCTGGTAACCTATTCGATGTCTTCGATCAGAAGTTGTAATGTCAGTCATTGTGATTACGTAGTTTAAGGTTTCTGTGACGCCTGTCAGCGTCATTGGCGGTTCAGCCGACTTCGGGATAACTAAAGACAGAGAGTTTTCTGGTAAAGAACAGTCCAAACCAAAAGTCTGAAATCTGAGTTCACTTGAACGAACAGAAGCAGCCTCAATTACATCAATGACATATCCAACAGCTTAAGTTGTTCATCTGAACTGGTTTTGATCACATCTTTTACGTCATTTTTCTTTACTTTTAGGGTATTTTAAAGCATTTTAAGAGCATTTTATCGATCATATTTGGCGATGTTTTAGGTCATCAAAATCCGCCCCCAAGTGATGACATGCTAGGCCTACTTGATAGCTATGCTATATTTAAATCAAGAACTTGTGTATTTTATTTCGTATGTTTTAATAACATAAAACTAATATATTAACATTTTAGAACAGTAAATTATCTAAAATTAAATTAAAATAAATTTAAATATTTTATTCGCCTTAGATATTTAATTTTGTACAAACAAGTAATTATTTGAAGGTCTTGAAATTATGCTACGCCTAGGCCCTCAAAACGTCTGAATTCAGTTAAACTGTTAACCCATATTTTACCGAACTATTACACTGAAAAGCTTGGAATAGCTTTACACAGCGAATCAGTCGCAGAGAGCTCTTGGTCTCGTGTTAACTCCAGTGGTTCGAATTGTTTTCAAGAGGTGACGCTGGCCGCAGTAACAGCTTCGAAACTAACTTCATATTACCCTCAAGAGATGGCGTTGGCAGTATGCAGCGAACTTCAAATCCTAAGTCCGACGAAATCCTAAAACTGAAGTCTTTAAAAAATACCATGTATTCTGGAGAACCTTTCCAAGATCGCCAGATACATTTGAAACGAAAACGGGTAAAAGAAATCCAAGAATCAGCTCCAAATTTTGCAAGTATTGTCACTTTTACCTTTGTTTTTCCGTGATAAATGCAAATGTTCTGTATAATTCAATGAATTTGGCCACTAGGTTTCCATTAACAGACAGCTTTATAAAAAACAACCAATTCTTAATTTGCATACAATCAACATAAAGAGTTTCTAAGGAAATTTCAGAGTGACGTTTCGGGGAACTCATTTTTCCCATCCTCAGGTTAGACAGTGTAAAGGAGAAAAATTATGGCATAAATACTGAGATGACACTGATAAAAAGTATTACAAAAAAACATAACAGTCGATATAGTATAACAAATCTTTGATATAGTATAACTTTGTCTAGTCTGAGGATAGAGAAAAATGAGTTCCCCAAAACTGTCGCACTGAAATTTCCTAAGAAACTCTTTATGTTGATTGAATGCAAATTAAAATTGGTTGTTTTTTATAAAGCTGTCTGTCAATGGAAACCTTGTGGCCAAATTCATTGACTTATACTGTATCAAAGTGAACGACAGAACATTTTCTGTATGGGATGTTTAGAATGTTCTGTTCCAAAAATCCTGTGGTTTTGACTCTGTCGATCAGAATGTAAAGAAATGTTTACGGGATAGATCACTCCATTTGGCAAAATCCTTCAAAAAATTTGAATTTATTAGAAATGTTTGCAAAAAGTTCATGGAAAATCAAATACATAGGGCCTCTACAAACTAGTGGTTCTTCCAAATTGCACACACTTTTTCACATTTCACATACTTTCTTTTTAATGTTATGCTCAATGCTAATGAATATATTGTGAAGTATGTACCTCTAATATGTCAGCTATTGTGTGCAAATCTCTTTTCATTAAACTATTTCAAACACAGATCACCATATCTACTCAACCTACTTTAACTGTAAAATTGATATTTTTGCTGCATGCCTGGCAGAGACAGTTTCAGTCATGGCCCCCACCCGACGGACCTAGAGTTTTCATTTGTTACCTTCCTTTAATTGCCAAAATTGATTTAAATATTTATGTTAGAATTATGTAATTATTTAAAAAATAATATTGTATGGTATCATATGCCTTACAATAATAATATACAATATAATAACAAATGTTTAGTATTTAACAAAAATCTATGATAACCCCCTACAAAATGATCGGCTGGATCCACCCCTGATGCCTGGCCAAGAATGAGCTTAGCAACACAATCTACTTACCTCAATGACATGCAACAGTATTCATTTCCATAGCAACATTGTCAACTAAGTTTATTTAGCTTAAATAACCATCATCTTTGCACTCATTAATATTGTGCTTAATGAACTCAAAAAGTTATGTTTTAAAATAATAATTTATGAAACTAGAAGGATAAATTTGCACTTCTGGTATATTAAACAAAAAACTTAAACGTTTTTTTTAAAACACTTAATCAATTGCGTAGGCCTCATTTTTGTTGAACTCTTAAGAATTCTTGAAAATTGCAAATACTACACCTAAATCCTGAAGATAGTCTTGAAGTTATATATTTATTTCATAATATAATATCTTCTTCAAAACAAGATCTTTAAATAAGAATATGTGTTAGAGATTTTTTCCTGAATGAAATCAGTAAAACAAAAAACAAGGTCATGAACAATTTTTTGGAAGATTTTGTTTAATTTTTACTTGAAGTTAAGGAAACATACAAAGTTTTTCTCAAAAACTACACAACTAAATTTTGGCACTTTTTATGAAAAAAGATTTTTTTGATTTTATTGTAAAATTCTCTCTTATTCTTCTTCTGCAAGAAATAGTTAAATTTTTGGGTTCTGCCGTTTTTTAAACATATGGTCATTTTAAAGACTTGGCCAGATTAGGTGGAAACTGACTATTTTAAATGCTCTTTCCTGAGATTTTTGTTTTAGTTTATCATCTTGCATTAAAAAGCTCCTTGCAGATTGCAATGAAAGCAGAGGCTGCTTTCATTGTAATCTTCCCAGATTGCAATGAAACTTTCAGGAATAGTCGTAAAATAAACAAAAAAAAAATTGAATATACTACACAATCATTTTCTTATTAATGTGGTAATAAACTGTTTGTGGGTTGAACTGAAGGATGATTTCCTGTCTTCAAAAATTCACTTAATAGACTTCTAGAACATTTCTGACAATAGTAACACCTAACATGAAACAAAATTCTTTCGTATAAATTGTTTAAATATAAGTTGACATTCATGTTTCTTACAAAATATTTTTAAGAAAAAAGTTGAACATTTTATGCAAGGTTATGCATTTGCATTTGCATTTGCTATGTTATGCATTTTTATTTTATACAGAATAAAATTTAATTACAATAATAATAAGAAGAAATTGGATTGAGCTACATTGTTCAAACTTCACTCAAAGCATCATTTATGTTAACGAGTCTCCAGTCAAAATTTGATTAATGAAGTATAAAAACCTATAAATTGAAAAATTCAGTCATGGATCCCTTTAAATACTTTCCTTGGATAGAGCAAAGGATGCATAAAAATTGGGGCACGTTTCATTTTTGTCATTGAATTTTTGAAATTTGCAAACGTTACAAATAACCAAAGAAAGTAAGTGCTATTGCAGTCCTATTAATTTAATAACTAGTGAAACTAGAACAGCACAGTCTTTGTTGTATTATTGGTAACAACTACAATATTACATATTCCATTCAACAAACACTTCAAAAGATCATTTGCATCTATGGATTTGGATATACAACTTAATATTACATAAACACTATTAATATTTTGAAAATAAAACATGTTTGCAAATGAACTAATTAAAAGATCTCAACCTATAGAAGACAAGACAGCAATAACGAAGGAATCTCTATCTTCAACATTTTCACCATCAACTTTATTATAACATTCCTCAATAATTTGATTATATCATTTGTTAGCATGTATTATTTCTACAGATGATATCGTTGGCCTTGTGAAGGATTGACTTACTATGATTTGTTTGGAGAATGTTAGATACTTTTATGACCATATGATATTATTTTATATCTGAATAACTTACTGTAAGCTTTAATAACCATTGTAAAATAACATTAAATCATAAATTATGATTGAGAAGGGTGATAAATCTTGGAATTCATAAATTTAAATTACAAAAATTACATGCTGCACCTCTTTCTATGCCAATGACATGATAATCATGATCAACTTTTTTTAATTGTTACTCTGTAAAATTGTTATTATGCAGATATTAAAAGAAGTTGCATTTTTAATGATTTAATGGGTATCCTTGTTTCTTTTCAGAGAATCAGTGAACAAATTTTCAGAACACCGTTTTATTTTTCATGTAATACTCAAACAGCATTTCACTTACTATTTATATGCATCATCAGGTGTGAAGAAACAATTAATATATTTTGGGCTGAAAATGAAAACCAATTTTGATGATATTGTTTCAAATGAAAGTGTTAAAAATAAAAATACACAGTAACCAGAGATGTAATTATGGAATAAAACAAGTGTCAGTAAAAAATATGTAGTAAGTACACAACCTAGACGGGGTAGAACATGTTAGGTTTAGTCAAAAATTTAAAAAAAGAAAAGGATAAATCAAAAATGAACACAAATAAAGAAAAACATTCCCATTGTAAATTCCCACATCCCTGCTTCAAGGAGAGAGAGGCAAATATAAATTGAGAGGCAGCAGATTAACATAAAAATAGGGGTTATAATTTTGAAAAACCACAATGAAAAAAAAAAAGAAAAGAAAAAAGAAAAGAAAAAAAGAAAAGAAAAAGAAAAAGAACAGAAGAAAGAAAAGAAAGAAAGAAAAGAAAAGAAAAGAAAGAAAGAAAAGAAAGAAAGAAAAGAAAAGAAAGAAAGAAAAGAAAGAAAAGAAAGAAAGAAAAGAAAGAAAGAAAATAAAGAAAGAAAACAAAGAAAAAAAGAAAAGAAAGAAAGAAAAGAAAGAAAAAAGGAATAAATAGAAATGGAAGGAGGAAGAAACAGAAATGAAAGGAGGAAGAAACAGATCAAAAAGATGTTCACTTATAAAAACACCATTAATTCCTACATGGTATTAATGGTGTTGTGCTTCTGAGATTAATCTTGAATATTTTTTTGGTTCATTATCCAAAAAATTGTAGTACTGTATTGTAGTAAATTAAAAGAATAAGCAAAATGAAGGTGATGTCGAGAGATTGAGTTTAATTTTGTGCCAGTCTCCTTAAATGTTACTAAAAATTTTTTATTCTTTATTTGGGAACAAGTTTTGTCTGTCCCACATGAGAGAGCGAACACAACAATTAAGGCATTAAACTACATTTTCTTTATGTGTTAAAGAGATTTCATCCTTGACATTTCTAACTAGATTTTGTTTTAGGGACAATTTATTCCTAATTCTAATGTAAAATTTTAAATTAGAAAACCGTTTCTGAAGGATACTATTTATTCTATGTGGTAAAGTGATAGTGTGACAAAGACAGGTAGGAGTTTTGCTAGACAAATCCACGGCCTGTTTAGAACTCATTTGATTATTACTGATTTTTCTAATGGCTAAGTACTTTGCATAGTACTTACGAATAAAATGAAAAGGGAAGAAGAACATTGATAACACTTTTTGTAAAAGAAGGGCTTAAGGATTGGTAAGTACAATTCTTCCAAACTTCGCAGGACAATTTCAGCAGAAAAGGAATGGAGAGAACCACTGATCAAAGAACCTGTTACATCATAAACAACATCAAATTGAAATTATATATATGTGAAATAATACACTTCACAATTAATATAATTTAATCTGGAAAGTTAAAATTACCAACGTTCAGGAAATAAAATTGTAAAGCAGATACAATGAGATGATGGGGAATATTAAGGAACAGAGCTATGACATCATGATCAGGAGAAACAGGTAATTTTAAGGGTTCTTAGTATAAAATTGTTATGAACACAATATTGTTCATTGATTTAGAGGCCTAGTTTCTATATGGAATTCAGAAAACTGCATAAATGGTGATGGGTGTGCCAATAGAAAAAACAACAGGTCTCATTGGAAAATTTATTTTATGACTCGTAAGTAAATCATAGGTTATTGGAGTATAACCAGATGTTGCATAAATCTTATTAAAGACTTTGAAGCAATGTATTTCAGACTTTTCCACTTCTTAAGGATGTCCTGTAATCAGTAGCATATGCTGCCTCTGAGTTCTGTGCTAGCTCTTTTTCTCAGTACATTAAAAATGTTAATAGGGAGTTTTCAAAAAATGTGAACAGCAGTAATGCAATTTTAAATACATAAACATTTGTACGGAGGGCACCCCGAAGGTTTCATAAATGAAAACGAAGGAATTTATTTTCAAATGTACTGTCAACAATGGCTATTCTACGACATCTTATCGCGGCCTCCTAGATATCTGGTTCAGATTGGTCGACTGGTTTGTCATTGTTGACTCATTTAATGCAGGCAGTTCTTCGTTTGCCTCGATCAGTGTAGAGAACACTTTTGGGCAATGATTTTCTATGATTTTAAAGTTTGTCTAAGTGTTAAAGTAAGTCTTGTACGGTTGAGGAGTGCATTCGGTGATTCTTCCCTGCCAAAATCAACTGTTAATGAATGGTATTTAGAAATTCGGTGGATGATAAAGTCACTTGAAGATGATCCTCACGAAGGACGACCACAGACAGCGACGACGGAAGAAAACATCTCGTTTGTGCAGATTTATTTATTTTACGTCAGATGGCGTTGAATTAGTGTCACGAATTTTGCATGAAAACCTTGGTGTCAGGAGGGTCTGCAGCCGATTGGTCCCACATCGTTTGTCTCAGGAACAAAAAGCAGGTCGTCTGGAGTAGTGTAAAGAAATATTGCAACCGTTTGAAGAAGGACGTGTAAAGCAATTTTTTTATATTGTAACGGGAGTTGAATATTGGATATACCAATTGGACCCTGAAACCAAAAAGCAATCGACGATCTGGATCTTTCCTGACAGCACCAAAAAAGACCAAGAGATCGCGGGAGTATAGGAAGAAAACGGTTTGATCCTTCTTTTTAGTCGGTGGTCATGTTGCAACTGTTGCACTTGAGGACCAAACAATAGTGACAGCACACTGGTACACAATTGTCTTCCAAAAGTCGTCTAGAACATTCAGAAGGGACCACGAAAGACGGCCATAGTTTTTGGGCACACTGATTTGTATAACTGATGATTAAAAGATCATTTTACTTCGTAGAGCTACTTTTTTTAATAAGTTCATTTCATTATTTTCGCAGCTAATTCCGATTTACCTAAATTATGCTGAATTACAATATAATAATGATGTGTAAAACATTTGGACGAAAGTTCTTGAAATTAGCAGGTGTCCGGTCATGGTTTGTTTGGTCATAACGGACAGCACTCGAGCTTCTGTACGTGCGCAGTTCACGTTTCTCATCACTTTTGTGCACCTGCACATGCGCAGAAGATCGATAGTGGTGTCCGCTATGGCGTTCAAAAGCTCCCTATTGCGTGTCTCTTCCTACTTCCTGGCCCACGATTCATGCGCGTGTGGGCGCCCAGCAGGCGCAGGCCGAACCGAGATTCATGTAATTCCAATGGCTGACAATTAGATGGCATATTACAGGAGGATCTCCTCCCCTTATGCCATATAGTTACATTAAAAAACGCTTCCTCGGCAGCGCTATGCCTTATGGGCCATTACTAACATACGCGCACGTTTTCTTGAGCGGGTTATCTACCCCCATTCTTTTACAAACATTAGTTGAATTCTATATAAAGTCTAGAAGCAAGTATTGTTGACAAAATCTGATATCCAGAAATGTTCCCTCCAGTGTAATAGAAACTATTTTGCTCAAAAAACGAGCTACAGAAGTTGATATAATAGTCCGGTCGTCGAAATAACCAACCTCCCACTCTTCTCGCATCTAGGAAAATAAGTGTTCAAGAAAACGTGCGCGGATAATACGCGGGAGGAGGAAACGCCGAGAATTCCTTTTCCACGCGTTTTCGAATTTTCGCGTCGCCTAAAATGCGCGCAGTTTAAAAACTCGATCTAAGCCAAGTTAGAAAACTAAGAACTAATAAAATATACATTTTCCTTCTTACATCAAAGAAAATGTACTTGGAAATAACATTCAAAAGAAGAAAATGAGAATGTGAGGATTCCTTACTTGCCTCCCTTGAAAAACCGCCATGGATAGCAACATCACTGACAGTTACTCAGATATCCACACTCTTATGGATCCGCAACTTTCGGTTCATTTTTTAGGCGGATAATGGAAAAAGCAAATGTATGGTTCCTTAAGTTAAGCAAAAAGACTTTCAGAGAATAATTCCTATACGAAATAAAGTGGTCAGAATCTAGTAGAATCCCACAATCGGATAGAAAAAAAACTCACGTAAACCTGTTTACTTTTTGCCATTTTTATCATTTAAATCAAGTTATCTCCCTCTATCCATAGTTCTTCAAAATTTTGGTTCCGTATATTTTGCAAATTTTCAGAATTTTTTTTCAATCAGATTATTACAATACATAATATTACGTTTTTGTTTTAAAGAATGTTAAACCATGCATCAGAAAAAGTGAAAATTTCGTTGAGTATGAGTAGTAGAAAAGAAATAGTGGTGTTACAAAATGGCACAGACTTTCTCGTAGTAGTTTTCTAATTTTCATGGTGTGGACTGTTTTTAGTGTCTTGCCCCATCCTGTTGCCAGCTGCCATCTATCGCCGTTCAAATTTCATTTTTTAAAAATTTTCTTAACTTTTCCGTTTCCTTATAGTAGAACCGAAATAATCTATATATTTAAAAAAATAAGGTATTATGCCATGGCTTCGTTTAGAGCTTCTACTGAACCGATTGATGTATTTTTTCTTTTAAATGAAAGAATATGATCTGTAGATGTGTTATCAGATATTGTTTGTGTTGATTCACCAACATTTACGATGTAAATTAATTAATTAAATCATTCTTTAATACTACGCTTATCAATAGTCAATTGTTTTCTTTCAAAGAGTGGCAGTTTCAAAATCGATATACATGAGTCCACGCTGCTTGATGTTTTGTTTGATTATTGAGATTTTCTACAATTCATCAAGGTTTGTTTCAGTGTAATAATTGCATTGTGGTGTTGACAGTTTGCATGCATTTGCTTCTGTGGTATATTTTGTAGAGAACATTCGCACAGTGGGTTTTGCTCGGTTTGTACTTTAGTGAAGTTGTTTACATGTTATGTTGAATTCCGAATCGTTGTCCACGTGCCACAAAAGACGCAAACGTACATTAACTGGACACAGGGAAAGATAAAGTCAGCGTAGATGTCGTGATAGTGAGATCATTTCGTTTTCTATTGGGTCATTGTCTATGAAATGTCAGTTTTGTTCTGCTTTGTACTTTCCATGTGAGAAAAATTCTACCAAACGATTTACTCTGTGTTTGTAATGGAAAAAAGTATGTTCGACAATACTTAGAAGAAATCAAACAGTTGAGTAATAGGAGATATTGTATAAAGCTTTTAGAAATAATATCCTTCAGTATAATGATGCTATATATTTTGTGCCCATATTGCATTGCCATCTGGTCATGGGCCATACGTGTTCAAAATTTTGGGAACTCATCACAGAATATCTTCGTTATACCCTCAAGATCCAAACAATGCAATATATGGTGAACATTAGTCTGGGTACAGTATTTTACATTTATCTCAGATCTCACCGTCAAATTTTGACGGGTTCTCACTAGTTACTTTAAAAATATTTAGGTAGGTGACAAGAAGTTGGCGACTGCCACCGCCTGGCAATATTCGCGGCGCGCCACGCGAAAAGCGATCAGTTTCATTAGCCGCTTGCGGGATCCTGCTACCGAAAGCATCTCGTATGTTCTTAAGCGAGTAAAAGGGGCCTTCGGCGAGTGGGACGGTGTTCCAACAGGTAAGTGGCATTGAAGGATGTGTTTAAACCCTTCAATGCGATACACCCTGCATTACGATACTTAGACACAGAGGACAATGCAGAATCAAGAATGGAGAGGGCACTAACTCTGGAGAAGAATCTAGAGAAATTACGAATGAAAAATGTACGACGCAAACAATTGAAAATAATTGACTTTTTAAGAACAAATAAAGATTTTTTCAGTTCGTGTTGTTAATATATTTTGGGTTGTATTAATAAAACCTATCGTTATGGAGAAATTCTATTTAATTGCGACATCCTCCGATATAGTGAACCAAAACGTTAAAGCCCTGAAGTTGACTATAACCGGAGTCGACTGTATTTTGCTATAAGTTGACAATAAATCTTGATGCACAGTTTGGTTAGATCTGCAGTTGGCGTTATTGCCTATATCATCTAAAAATAAAACATTTTTCCACACCTATTAAATACATTATTACTTACTAACTCAACACAAATTTGCAAACCGGTATTGGCAAGTTCAACAGAAATGTAAATAAATATGACTATGACAATGAACCTAAACTCCATCAGCAACAATGCTCCAATTGTCAGTCAGCTCCAGAGCAATCTTGCTTTCATTAAAATAGCTGACTTCTTGCAGCAAAAAAAACTTAGGGCATAATCACAACCACGCGAAGCGGGAAGGGGGTGGCGGAGGCGCAGAAAAAGTGACCCGTTTCACATGCGAGCGCCCCCGAACAGAGGCGCGTTGTGAGGGTGGGCGGGGCGCGATGACGCGTGCAGAGGCGGCGCAAGCGGCGCGGAAAATGCACCCGCGGGCGCCGATGACGGAGGCCCCGAAACACGCGACGCCTCACGACGTGGCAACGGAAAGAACAAGGACGGACCACATGCAAATCTATCGAAGATGGATGCATTTACGCAGTCGGTGCTTCGAAAATAGGGAGTTTTAGCGCCACGCGTAAGGTGTAGAACGATCTTCCTGAAGATGAGCCAAAGTGACAGTTCGCGAAAACAAGTGAACATCACATGTATTTCAGAGACGTATCCCTCCGCCGCGATAGCTGTTCAGTCACGCCCCTTCGTAAAGTCTTAGGTTATGGCTCCTGTGAAAACATCCCTACGAAGAAGTCTAAGAGTTTCGCTGAGGTATATGTACGTACGCGAGTCCGGGAAATATTTAAATTTAATTACGTATGTGGAAAATCTCTTAACATATATACAATCAGTAAAAAGAGCACAGTGAATGTAAATAGAAAATGATTTTAAGCCGGAAACGTGCCGGTGCGTATCTCGCATTCAAGTCTCGGTTTTAAAATAAACATTATATTTATCACAAAAAGTAAATTCACTGTAATATATAAAGAAAAAAAGAATTTTTACAGAAGAGTACATTACACTACACTTCCTATTATCAATTATTTCCCGCGGCGCACTATATTTTTGTCGGACAATGGCACCCCAAAAGGAAGTGTCGAAGCCATTTACAAGTTAGCCAACTGCAAACGAACGAATGCGGGAAGGGAGTCTAATGCGCTCAAGGGCACAAGGCCCACAGAACCTTCAGTTATGTTGTCAGCACTAGTTGTCACTTCGGCTCATCCTTAGGAAAATCGCTCTTTAGCGACGTTATGCACTAACAGTCACGTGACGGACCTTGGAGTCATAACTTCTTACCTTAGGCCTAAGATACGATCTTAGACCTTCATTAATAGTGCACGCCTGTAGGAGTCTCTACGGTCACCTTACGAACGGCAAAATGGCCACCAGAAACAGGAAAAGTTGTATTTTACCAACTCTAATAAACCGATTCCCGTTTGTAAGGCAGTTACAATTATTCATTATCAACTCCACAACGCTAGCAAGAATTAGCGGAAATTATTGGAGAGGTGACAGGTAAGAAGTTTGAGAAAAAGAAGTTGAAATCATACCTTCGGGTTAGGTTATGTCAGAGAATCAAATTTAATTTTGCGAAACAGCCTTCTGAGACGTCTCGGGTATTTGATATCTGTGCGGGAAACCGCGCACCGTACTCCACCGTTTCGGAAGCAGAATGAAAGCGTTTCCTCACGGGCACACGTCGACAAAGACGTCGTTACTCTGTTTTTTACCAATGGCAACACGTCCAGATGGCACCGTCGTTTAGAGTTCACAATGGCTGCCACGCGGGGCATTCAAATTCCCAGGTCTCTATGCCATATGATATATCGCAATATTGATTGATATTATTACTACTGTTATTACTGTTGTTATTGCGCGGGACAGAGCAAGATGGGGATTACAAAACTAGAAGGTGCTACAACAAATCACAGCTGAATTTACCATTTTATTGAACGGAGAGACATTGTGACACTGAAGTTAAGTAAATAAAACTTTCCTACTTTATTCATATACCATCCAATAATAATAAATTTATTCAGAGAATTTCAAGCTGCCAAGTCGCATCCATCCAATTGTTTGTCAACGATATATATTATATTAAATAATAACGTATATTTTATATTAAATAACACAGAGAGGGAAAAAGAGGGAGACAGAGCGAGAGCGAAAGAGAGCGAGAGCGAGAGAGAAAAAAACATTTCTCCATTGAATATTGTACTTATAGGAAGAGGCCGAAAAAAGTTGAACTTGCGCAATTTTCGTAAACGCAGGAGGTTAATTCAATACCTGCAATGAAAATACGATATACGCCATCTCTTTATGCGTCTTTTCATCTATCAACAAAACAAAAAATGGAGTCTTTTCTTATAATTGAGAAAATGTGCAGGCTTCATGTAAAGTACCCCAAATAAAAATATCCGTTTCAAATTCAAGAAGCCACGACCTCCGTCAGATCAATTGTAGAATATTGTGATAAGCCAAGAATCCTGGGTTTAGTTAGAATGGCAGAATCTGCATCCAACGTTAGGAATAATGACATTGGATGCAAACTCAAAGTCACAGAATACACATAGTTGGGACTACGGATTCACAAAATGTAATTTTCCATGCTTGGTGTTATACTGCTGTGTTGATGGATACGGCTCCGAACACATTATATGCAAAAGGTGTACAGAGGGCATTGAAAGTCGTGATTTTGTGGAAGGTCGCAAGGAATCGGTCTTCACAAAAATGTTGAAGCGAACAGACGGGAAGGGTTGGTGAGGGGCTTATGGATTTGCAGCATAGGCTGGGTATTATTTAAATGACAGTGAGGCGAGAATTTATGCTTAGTTTGAGGTATGAGAGCTTGGTATTGATTAAATTGAAGTATTAAATTGTAATCGGAAGTTGTATTAATGTAATAGTTGGAATGTCGAATTAAAATAGACTTCGTTTTCCGAGAGGATGCTCGTATATGGTTGCTCCGTAGATGGAAGGATTTTTCAATAAGTAGCTGAATATAGTGAGTCGCGAATAGGTGTTTCATACGAAACAGATAGGGGAAGTCGCGACCGCATATTAATTTTGTGGGAAATATTGAGTCGTATCATTCAGCAAATCATTGAGAACATTTTTAATTTACGAACGGACGCGAGAGTCAGCACACCATGGACTCCATGGACAACATTCTGCTAGTCAGCCGAGAAGCCGTCTATCAAGATATTACAGTAAGCTTACGAACTATATTCAAACCCGCAAGGTGTTTTAATATTCTACATTGAAAAAGTAAATCTCATGAGATCAATGGAATTGTAATATATAGGTTATAAGAATAAATGTTAATTTTTAATTGCTGAAAAAGGCTGATAATTTACATTAGTTGCCATCAATCTAATAATTGTTTTCAATCAATAGAACTTCCTGGAATCGTGATTCTGTATAGAATTACACGTCCACATGCACCAGGTAAGCAGTAGTATGTTATGTCTAACCCATGGTTAAGTCGAAAGTAAATTTAATAATTTAGCGTTATAATCGATAGAATTTATGTACATAGCAGGGCAACGGTGGATATAACAATATTAACAATAGCAGTAGAAGTAATCCCCGTCAGACTATTACATGTTTGTTGAAATAGTATCCACAATACTAAAAAAAATACGAGAGACCACAAGTATTTTACAAATAGCTAGCCCAAAACGGAGCGTTTGAGAATAAATACTTTCCCAATATCAATTTTCGTCAAAATCCTACTTGCGGTTTAGCTGCTAACGTTTTGAAGTTTTCGATTTTTCAGTTTCAAGGACCCATAAACATGGATTATGCCTTCAGAAGTTTCTGTATGTTACATTAAGTATCCTTCTCACTTAATGACATGGTAACCAAATAATTCCTAGGCATTTTAGGATCCTCTGGGTTTCTTACACTTCCCCAGGGCACTAAAAATATTCATTTTTACATTTACTGACAGGAATACTAAATTACTCCATCAGCAATTTTAGTATTTCGCAATCGTAAATGTAAAAATGAATATTTTACAGTGCCCTGAAATATGAAGCTTGAAGGACATCTAAAATGTCTACAAAATGTTGTTATGTCGTGAAATGAAGATGCTTAACTCATGTTGTGATATATTTCAGCTGAAGCAGCTCGCGTAATAATTCTGACGAGATGTGTTATATCCCACCGTTGCCCCTGCTATGCTACGTTCTATCGATTACTAACATAGAGTGTCAAATTTACTTTCGACAACCATGGAGTTAGACATACAGTATGACGTCATAATCTTATGCAGTCACGATTCAGAGATTCTGATTGAAAACAGTATTAGATTGATGACGGCTAATGTAAGTATCGGCCTTTTCGGCAATTAAGAGTAACATTATTCTTGCCAACATGTATTACGGTGTTGATCATGAATTTACTTTTCATGTAAATATTAAAACACCTTGCGGAGATTTGAATATCAGTTCGTGGCTTACTGTAATATCTTGATAGACACGCTTCTCGACTAACTCCGTAGGTCCATGGTATCTTTGTCTCGCGTCATGTAAACAAAATATTCTCCAATGATTTGCTGAGTATTACGACTCAATATTTCCACAAAGTATGCGTCGCGACTTCTATTTCGTATGGCTGCCTGATGCGCTTTCACTGCTATTGAAATCCTTCCGTCTACGGAGCAACTAACTACGACATCTCTCGGCTGAAAGTCTATTTTGATCGACATTCAACTATTACGATGTACAACTACGATTAATTTAATACTTCAATTTAATCAATACCGAAGCTCTCATACCTCAAACTAACATGAAGTCGCCTCACTAATCGGCCAAATAATGCCCGGCACTATGCTACAAAATCCATAAGCCCCTCGCCTTCCCGTCTGTTCGCTTCATTTTGTGAGACACTGCGACCTTTCCACAAAATCACGACTTTCATTGCCCTCTGCCTTTGCGCCTGTGTTCGGAATATCCATCAACACAGCGTATAACACCAAGCATGAAGAAATTACGTGTGAATCTACGACTTTAAGTTTGCATCCAATGTCATTATTTAACATTGGTCTGAATTCTGCCATTCAAACGAGATTTGCTGGCTTATCTGTCTGTTATCAAACGAGTGTAACTAATTTTGAAGTACTACATGAAGCCTGCACATTTCTCGGTATAAGAAAGACTCCATTTGCGATGATAGATGAAAGACGTAAAAAGAAGATGGCGTATATCATGTTGCGAGCTATTAATTAACCTCTGCGTTTACGAAGTACGCAGTTCAACTTTTCGGCCTCTTCCTATAAATGCAATATTCAATGGAAAATGTTTTATATAAATAAATATCTTTACGCTTTATAAGCTCTAATCTCTCTTTCTCTGTGTTATTGGCATAAAATATACGTTATTATTGTATAATATATATCGTTGACAAACAATTGGATGGATACGTTTTTAACGCTGAAACTACTACAGACAAGTATTATTATTGGATGTTATATGAATAAATGAAAGATTTTATTTGCCAACTTCGGTGTCTGTCTCCATTCATCAAACAGAATACAATATAATTGTGCGCTGTTTGCCATTGCTGCTGTCCCATACCTCAACAACTGTGCTGACCAGTAATGTATCGTCAGCTATTGCGATATATCGCTGTAATTCCTGAGAATTTAATAACGCGTAACGCAATAACTTGTTCAATTATCTTGTGTTGCCATTAGTAAACGGAAGTAACGACATTTGTCGACTGTGCCAGCGAAACGCAGTGAGCTACGTGCGCGTTTTACAGGCATATCAAATGCCGGACATCGAAAACCAGCTGAAACAGGCCTGATTCTGACATAGCTGGCCCGAATTTCAACTTCTTTCTATAACTTCTTACCTGTCGCCTCTCAGCATTTCCGCCCCAATTCTTGGCATTGTGGTGATAATGAGCAATTGTGCTTTGCTGCTACGAAGCAGGAATCGGTATTAGAGTTGGTAAACTGCTGCAGTGGCCATTTGCAATTCATAGGCTGACAATGAAGATCTGAGCGTGCACTATTGTGAAGGTCACAAGATCATGTCTTGAGCCTGAGTAAGTTATGACTCCAGGTCGTCACGTATGACTATTAGTGCTTTGCTAACATCATGCTTTGAACACTACAGAGATATTGAAAGTGACTGCTTGTTCAACACTATGAAGGTTCTGTGAGCACTGTTCTATACAGCTTGCATTATTCCCTTCCACTAGTTACAGACAACTAACTGTAAATAACTTCATTTAAGTATGACAACGAAATAATTGATAATAAGTGTAATGTAATGTACTCTTCTGTAAATTCTTTTCTTTATATATTACAGTAATTGCACATGACCAAATATAATATTTGGCCTAAACCGAACAATAGCTCCTCATTACTGTGTTGCATCATTTCTTTCTGTTACGTTCATCGAGTTTCTTTACTGATTGTGAAACCATCGTGCCTCTGCCATATTAAGGCAAATGACTGGACTCCGCCTCATCTGTGCAGAGCTCTTAATTGCTGAGATGTTGCAGGAATAACTGGAGCTTTGCGAAGGGCGTGACAGGCAGCTATCGCGGCGAGAAACCGTCTCTGGCCGTGTGATGTTCGCTGTTTTCTGAACTTTATCTCGCACGGCATCTTCAGGAAGATGATTCACACGCGTGGCGCTAAAACTCCCTGGCCTCGAGCTTGCCCGGCTTTGTGGCTCATCCGTCTTCAATGGTGCATGTGGTCCCGTCACTTGTTGCTTACGTCGTGAGCGTCGCGCCGTTCGGGCCTCGTCATCGGCGCCCGCGGGTGCCTTTCACGCCGCTGCGCTGCCTCACGCGTCTTAACTTCTGTTCGGGGGCGCTCATGGTCGCCCTCTGCGCTCCTTCCGCGTGAACCTGTTATAACACAAGTTTTTGCTGCACAGAAAGTCGCTATTTTAATGAACGGAGTATGCGGAAACGACGACGAACAGGTATTGCTGATGAAGTGGGACCATTGTCATAGTCATGACTGACATTTCTGTTGAACTGCCAACCTGATTTTACAGGTAATGTTGAACAGTAATGATAATGTATTTAACAAATTATTGAAAAATATTTTATTACAGATGACATGAGCAATAACACTGCGGAAGTCCTAACCAACTGGCTGCATCAGAGTGTCGGCCTGGCAAATACAGTCAACTTCGGTTATGATGTTTTGGTGTCGCGATTAATAGAACTGCATAACGACTGGAGTTTTATTGGCTGGCAAATATATTAGCTGTACGAACTGAAAAATCTTTTTATTTATTCTTAAAAAAGTCAATTATTTTCAATTATTTGCGCGATAAACACATTTTCATTCATATTTCTCTGAATTCATGCTCGGGACTCTCGATGCATTGTCTGATCTGGCTAATCGTAATGCGGTGTATCACGTGAAGGGTTTTATTTTTATCCTTCAATGCCTGAACACCGTCCCCGCTCGCCAGCCCACTACTCGCTTGAAACATACGAAGATGCGAAGATCCTGGCGGCATGTGACTGATCGCTTTCGCGTGGCACGCGGTATATTACCAGGCGGTAACGTCGCCAACTCTTGTCACCTACAATATTTTAAAAATGGCTAGTGAGAACCCGTGACGGTAGTCTGAATATAAATAGCAAAATACTGTACTAAACATCTTCACCATATATTGTTGTTTGGATGTGAAAGAATGCATGATAGTTAAATTTTGAACACGCTATGTATGACAGATAACTGTACAATATGAACTTTTCAAATCTCAGTACTATTGCGAAGGATAACATTTCTAAAGTTTTACGATGTGTCATCATCTCCCTATTACCAACATTTGTTCTTCTGGCATGTTCACTCGAACGCTACCCACCATTTAGCAACACAGTAAATATTTACTGCTTCTCACGTAAATACAAGCAGACACAAA
Organism: Teleogryllus oceanicus; assembly: GCA_964035755.1. Lineage (NCBI taxonomy): Eukaryota > Metazoa > Arthropoda > Insecta > Orthoptera > Gryllidae > Teleogryllus > Teleogryllus oceanicus. Next base: position 74,430,347 of record CAXIVR010000002.1, on the reverse strand, counting down.
CGACTCATAATGTTAATGATGATCTCACTGTCACGACATCTACATGACTTATCTTCCTGTGTCCAGTCCTGTACGTTTGCGTCTTTGTGGCACGTGGTTTGTTCGAAAATTCAACATAACATATAACAACTTCATAGCTGAAGCCAACTGTGCAAATGTTCTCTACTTATACCGCAACAAATGCATGCAAACTGTCAACACCAGCTGGTATTACACTGAAACAAAACATGATGAGCAACAGAAAAATCTCAGCAATCAAAACAAACAGTAAGCTGGCGTGAGCTCACGTCTGCTGAACTCATGTATTATTTTGAAACTATCACTTACTGAGAAGAAAACAATTGATATTGATAAGCGTAGTAATCAAATGATTAGTAATTAATTTACATCGTAAATGTTGGTGAATAACAAACATGTCTGATAACACATCTACAGATCATATTCTTTCATTTAAGAAAAATACATCAGCTCGGTTCAGTAAGCGAAAACATAACAACTAACGACACAAATATATAATTATTTCGATTTACCTATAAGAAACGAAGGATTAAGAAAATTTTAAATGAAATTTGAACGGCGATAGATGGCAGCTGGCAACAGAGATGAGGCAGGAACACTAAAAAGTCCCGCACCTGAAAATGAAAACTACTGCGAAAGTCTGTGCCATTAACACCATACTATCATACTCAACAATTTTCACTTTTGATGCATCAGTTTAACATTCTTTAAAACAAAAACATGTAATATGTATTGTAATAATCTGATTGAAAAAATTCTGAAAATTGCAAAATACGGAACAAACTTGAAGAATGAAGACAACGTTAAATGACAAAAATGACAAAGTAACGGAGTTTACGTGATTTTCTATCCCGTGAGACTACTACGACCGCACGACTAAATAGCAGAGGCTATTCTCTGGTCTGTAACTTGAGAACCATACGCTTTTTCCGTATCCGCCTAAATGGGCGGGAATTGCGGATCCGCTAAGTCTGGTAACTGTCGTGATGTTGCTATCCATGACATTTTTGAGGAGGCAATGAAGTCTCTTTTTAGATGTTATTTCCACTGGCACGATGAAAGAAGGTATGTTTCTTGTTTTCTGGCACGGCTTAGATCGGACCCTGCTACGCGCTTTGACGACGCGAAGAATCAACGCGTGAAGCCTCGGCGTCCGCGCGCGTTTTCTTGAACGCTGTTTTCCGCAGATTAAGTGGCGGTGGTGTTTCCGCGACCAGACATATATCAACTCTGTAGCTCGTTGCTGCGAAGCAAACTGCAAACCCGCTGGAGGGAACATTTCTGGATATCAATTTTGTCAGCAATGCTATGCAGGCACATATGAATTCGGCAATATTTAACAAAATGATCGTCGCGAGAGCTCAAAAAACGACCATGTATTGGCCCATGGGCGCAGCATGTAACTGGCATGGGGAGGATCTCACGTAATATGCTGCATCTGAAAACAATCGGCCATGAGTACATGAATCTCGGTCGCCTGCCTGCTGTTACGCCCATGAATCGTGGCCAAGCGGAAGAAGACACGCAATGAAACTTTAATTTTTATAGCGAACACCACTATCGTCTTCTGCCGCGCGTAATGCGAAATGATGGCGCGTGAATATCGTACAAGAAAGCTCGATGCTGTCACATTATGACCAAACAAACCATGTTAGCGACCTGTAATTTCAGAACTTCGTCAAAATGTTTACATCATTATATATTGTAATTCAACTGTTAGGTAAATCGGAATTAACTGCGAAAGTAATGAAATGAGCTTATTAAAAGAAGCCAATACGAAGTAAAATGATGCTGTCATCAGTTATACAAATCAGTGTGCTTAAAAAACTATGGCCGCTCATGGTCGCTCTGAATGTTCTGAACGACTTTTGAAGACGGTATTGTGCCGATGCTGCTATTGTTTGGTCTCAAAATAACGGTGCTGTGTTTCCTCTGACACTCTTTCTATACCTCGATCTTCTTGGTCTTTGGTGCTGTCAGGAAAGATCCCAGATCGTCGTTGCTTTATTCCTGATATATCATTCAACTCCCGTTACAATATAAAATTGGCACACGTCGCTTCTTCAAACGATTTATTTACACTATACGACGACGCCTGCACATTCTGAACAACGATGTGAGATCGGCGCCTCGACTGCCAACAAATGCAGATTCGTATTTTCAATTCAACGCCATCTATTGTAAAATAAATCTGCTGCGGCACGAATATTTTCTTTCATCGTCATATCTGTGGTCGTCGCTACGTGAAGGATCATCTTCAAGTGTTTTATCATCACCGAAATTTCTAAATACCATTCATTAACGGTTGATTTGGCAGAAAAATCATGAAATACTCTCACTAACATGAGCAAACTGAAATCATGAAAATCGACCCTTCAAAGATGTTCTCTGCAAACGAATGCCTGCGACAAATGGTCGGCAATGACAAACCGGTAATGCGAACCTGTCTGGGAAGGCCATCGATAGGTAATAAATGAAATAACTGCATTGATGACAGTACATTTGAAAATAAATTCCTTCGTTTTCTTTATGAGCTTTCAACTCAAGGGAACCTTTCACTTCAAATCTTAATATTTAAAAAATTGCGTACTGCTGTTCACATTTTTGAGCTCCTAACATTTTTAATGCTGAAAGAGCTGTACAGGCTCAGAAGGCAACATATCTACGATGGTTGGCGAAGTGGAAGAAGCAAGCTACGGCCCTTCAAGTCTTTAATAAGACATGCAACATACTCCAACCAACTATGATTGCACCTGAAGTCATAAAATACTTTTCAATGAACCTGTTGTTTTGCCCTCACGTTGCTCTGATTTTCTGAATTCCATGTAACTAGACCTCTAAATCGTGAACAATATTGTTTGTTCATGTATTTTACTTTAAGAACCGCAAAATTACCTGTTTCTCGATATGTCGCTCTGTTCTTAATATTCCCATCTCTCATTGTCTGCTTTTACAATTTTATTTCTGAACGTTATTATTACAACTTTCAGATTAAATATTGGTGTGAAAGTGTATTATTCACGTATATACTAATTTCAATTTGATGTTGTTATGAGAACCTAACGATCGATGGTTCTCTCCATTCCTTTGCTGGCAGTTTGGAAGGAATGTACTTACCAATCGCTAACCCTTTAACTACAAAAGTATTATCAACTGTCTTTTTCATTTATTCGTAAGTACTATGCAAGTACTAACCGATAGAAAAATCAGTAAATAATCAAATGTCTAAACGAGCCGTGGTTTATTAACAAAAACTCCTACCTGTGTTGTCACACTATCACTTTACCACATGGAAATAATCATTCGAAAACGATTTTCTAATTTAAAATTTTACATTAGAGTAGAATAAATTGTCCCTAAAACAAAATCTGTTAGAAAATGTCAAGGATAAATCTTTCTTTATAAAAGAAAATGTCATTGCTCACTTTATTATTGTGTTCGCTCTTCTTCATGGGACAGACAAACACAAGCAAAAAGAATAAAAAATTACAGTAACATGAAACTGGCACAAAATTAAACTCAATCTCTCGACATCACCATTTTGCTTATTCACAATTTACTACAACAATCTACAATTTTTAATGAGCAAAAAATATTCAGACCAACTCAAGCTTACAACACCATTAATGCCATGTGAAGTGTCAGTGTTTTTATGAAGTGAACATCTTTTGATATCTGTTCTCCTTTCATTTATGACTGTTGTTTATTCTTTCTTTCTTTTCTTTCTTTTCTTTTCTTTTTTCTTTGTTTTTCTTCTTTCTTTTTCAACAACTCTTTTCTTTTCTTGCTCTTCCTTTCTTTTCTTTCTTTCATTCTTTCTTTTCTTTCTGTCTTTTCTTTCTTCTGCTTTTTCTTTTTCTTTTTCTTTTCTTTCTTTTCTTTTTATTGTGGTTTTCAGAATTGCAGCTGTTTTATGTTAATGCTGCCTCTCCAATTATATTTGCCTCTCTCTCACAATGAGAACTGTTTTTCTTTGTTGTGTTCATTTTGATTTATCCTTTTTCTTTGCAAATTTTGACTAAACAATAATTACCAAATCTGGTACTACATACGCTGACATATTTATTCCGTAATTGTCTCTGATTACTGTGTATTTTATTTTTAACGCTCATTGAAAACAATATCATCAAAATTGATTTTCATTTCGGCTTAACCTGTTAATTGTTTCTTCACACCTGACGATATTATAAATAGTAGTAGCGAAGTATTTACATGAAAAATAAGCGATGTTCTGAGAGCGATTCGCTGATTCTCTGAAAGGCTGAGATACCCATTAAATCATTAAAGAAATGCAACTTCTTTTTAATATCGCAATGTAATTTTACAAGTAACATTAAAAGGTGTCATGACATCGTAATCATTGGCATGAAGGTGCAACATGCTATTTTGTAATTCAAATTTATGATTCAATTTATCGCATCTAATCATAATTTATGATTTGTGTTGACTTTACAATGGTGACAAAGCTTGTATCGAAATAAACAAAGCCTGTCACAACATTCTCAGTAAATCATAGTAGTCAATCGCTTCACCAGGCCAACGATAAATCTGTAGAAGCAATACATGCCCAACTAATGATAAATCAGGTATTGAGAATGTTATAATAAGTTATTGTGAAAATGTTGAGTAAAATTCATGTGCTACTGTCTTGTCTTCTATGGTGAACTGTCATTATTACTGACATGTTTTATTTTCAAATATTAATAGTGTTTATGTAATATTAAGTTGTATATCCAAATCCATAGATGCAAATGATCTTTTGAAGTGTTTGTTGAATGGAATATGTAATATTGTAGTTGTTACCAATAATACAACAAAGGCTATTCTAATTCACTAATTGTAAATTAATAAACTGCAACCTTGCTACTTTCTTTTAGTAGCGTTGCAAAAATTCAGCCGACAAGCGTGCTAATTTGTATCCTTTGCTCTAATCAGAGAGAAAATGTTAAAAGGATCATGACGAATTTTTCAATTACTGAGTTTAACTCGTTAATCAAATTTTTGACTGGAACTCATTAATGCTGATGAAGTTTGAACAATGCTGTCAATCAATTTCTTCTTATTATTATTGTAATTAAATTTTATTCTGTATAAAAATAAGGAAATGCGTAACGCAGCAAGTACAAATGCTGAAATGCTAAACACTTACGTAAAAAATGTTATTTTTCTTAAAAGCTATTTTGTAAGAAACATGAATGTCAACTTATATTAAACAATTTGCTGAAAGAATTTTATTTCGTGACAGGTGTTACTATTGTCGAAATATTCTAGAAATGATAAGTAATTTTTGAAGACGAGAGAAATCGTCGCACCGATTCAACCGCAAGCAGTTATTACCACATTAATGAAAATGATTGTGTATTCATATTCAATTTTTGAAAGTTCATTACAATCTGGGAAGATTTTAATGAGAGAAGCGTCTGCTATTACCAGGCTTTAATGCAGATGATAAACTAAAACAAATCTCGGGAAAAACATTTAAATGATCGGTTTCACTAATCTGGCGGGAAGTATCTTCATATGTTGAAGCAAGGTAACTATTTCTTGCAGAAGAAATAAGAAGAAGAACACACAATAAAATCAAAAAATATTTTTTAAAATGTGCTAAATCGTGCAATTTTGAAAAACTTTGTATGTTTCACTTAACTAGTAAAATTAAACAAAATGTCCAAGTGTTCTTGTTGTATTTTTGTTTACTGATAAATTCAGGAAAAAATATACAACACATATTCTTATTTAAGATCTTTAATTTTTGAAGATATTATATTATGAAATAAATAACTTCAGAACTATCTTCGGTTTTAGGTAATATTTACCAAGTACTCAAGAATAACAGGATTCAACAATGAACTCACTATTGACAAGTGTTTTAAAAAACGTTTAATTACATTTTAATATGCAGAAGTGCAAATTTATCTTCGTTTCATAAATGTTAAAACATAACTTTGGTTATTAAACACAATATTAATGAGTCTGTGATGTTAATAAATAAACAGTTGACAATGTTATGAAATGAATAACGTACATCATTAATTAATGGGTGTGTTATTCTTCAAGCCGGAAGGCGTAGTGAATCCAGCCGATATCATTGTGGAATTCTCATAGATTTTTGTTGAAATACTAAACATTTGTTACATTATGTGTATATTATTATTATGAGCATATGATACAATTCAATATTCTTTTAAATAATTACATAATTCTAGCATAAATATTTAAATCAATTTTGCCAAATAAAAGAGGGTAACAAATGAAAACTCAGGTCGTGAAATGACATGACAGTGTCGAGCATACGCTAAAATATCAATTTACAATTAAAAATGAGTTGATAGTATGTGATCTGTGTTTGAAATGATTTGTCGAAAATTTTTTATTATTGTTTTATTAGAAGGTACATACTACAATATATTCGTGGCATTGAAGAAGTATAATGTGTAAAGTAATGTGCAGTGAAGAATACTAGAGAGCCCCTATGTATTTGATTTTCCATGAGGCTTTGCAAACATTCAAAATTTTGAAGAGATTTTATGAATCGTGATCTCCGTCGTATTCTTTACATTCTGATACGACAGAAGGTAAGAACACAGTTTACAGAATAAGTATTAAACATCTTGCAAAGCTGTTCTGTCTTCACTTTATTGTATAAGTCAATGATGTACAAGGTTTCATTGACAGACAACATAAAAAACAGCCAGTTGTTTGCATTCAATCAACGTAAAAAGAGTTTCTTGGAAATTCCAGTGCGACGGTTTAAGGGTCATTTTCTCTGTCACTCGGAGCTGAACTTAATACTCACTATATCAAAAGATTTGTTGCCATCGGGCTTTGTTATATTTTGTAAATACTTTGTCGTGTCATCTCGTATTTAACTGCCATAATTTCTCCTTTTACTGAGATGGAAAAAATGAGTTTACAACATGCTCTAAGGCTAGCAAGCTAACATGTTGATTGTATGCGAAATGAAATTGGTGTTTTATAAAGCGTCTGTTGTGAAACCTAGTGAAGTGTTAATTTGCATTTATCACGGAAGCTAAGGTAAATGACAATAAAAATTTGGAGCTGATTCTTGAATTTCTTTACCCATTTTCGTTCAAATATCTGGCGATGTGAAAAATTCTCAAGCTACATGGTGACCTGTTTAAGTTTCGTCGAACTTTGGGCAGTTCGCTGCCAACGCGAATGGCTGATTGATTTCAGCTGTTCGCATCTCTTAGTATTGAACCGCTGAGATACACGGACCAGAAGCTTCTCTGCGACGATTCGCTGTAAACTTATTCAGCTTTCAGTATATGAATTCGATAAATAATAGATTTATTGTGTCGGGCGTTTGAAGAACACAAACGTAACAATTTCAAGACCTTCAATAATTACTTGTTTGTGCAAGAAACAAATAATATTTAAATTTATTTTAATTTAATTTTGAATAATTTACTAAAATGTTAATATTTGGTTTTATGTTATTAGAAGCTGTACGAAGCAAAATGCAGGATTCTTGTTTAAATATGGCATGGCTATCAGCGGAGCTATGTCGCATGGGAAAGTTTGATGACTGCGTGTCATATGTCGATAAATGCTCTTAAGCTCTTTATGCTACAAAGAAAGCAAGAAAAATGACGTAGATGTGATCAAAACCAGTTCAGATGAACAACTCAAGCTGTTGGATATGTCGTGATATGGTGAGCTTAACTCTGACCGTTCGAAGTGAACTCGAATTTCAGACTGTTCTTTACCGAAAACTCTCTGTGAAGTCGGCTGAACCGCCAATATTTTTGACGAGCTCTGAAAAGCAAACACATGAATCACAATGACTTATTTATTGCTTCTGATCGAAAACATCGAATAAGTTACAGAAGTATAGTTCTCGAAATTCTGTGAGCGTTCGTTATAAACTATTCAACAAGTACCATTAAACTCGATAAAATCATGTCGATGAAATGCGGAAAAGATTAGCGTGTCGAGATGAAGTAAGCGTAACGATTCACCTGTCAATCGCCGGTTCATATTCGGCATTTGGTCGTCATTGACATCAAAACTCGTGGTCGATACGACTGAGAATACTGGTTTAGATTTTATAGCGTTGTTTATAAGATAGATGATACGATGTCGTAATTTTACTGTGCCAGAATCACCGGATGACTTTACGCAACATGTTAGATAAATGGTACCAGCATATGTTTCGAGGGATTAGTTTTGTCCTTTCTTTACCGAGACTTGGCTGACAAGTTTTCTGTCAAAAAACGTAGTTTTTGCGGCTGCTAACAATACTTTCTCTATGCATGAAGCGGCGTAATGGACAATGTGGCAATAGTGAATAATAAAGCTTCAGTACTTCAGAGACAATAGCAGAGCTGGAAAGATGTAAACTGTGAAGTTGGTATATTTAAAATGCATTGACTGCAGTACTCCCAGATGTCAGTACTAACTTTGTTTTATTTGTGCAGACTCGTCTGAAACTTGAGTCACTTTGTGTGTGAACTCATCATTTCTAATGTTAACATAATTTTAAACAGAAAGAGGTCAGAGCAGACTGTCACAATTTTAAATATTCTCAAGAATATTTTATTTCAATAATGAAATATATATAAGATTTTACATACTAAATGAACACTACAACTGACACAATTTTGCTTTAAGCTAACAGGATCTTTAACTAAATTTCTTGTCACAAAAAGCTCCCAAAGGTATTTGATACAAATTCCATTTAACATCTGTAAAAGCAATCTGTGCTCTTGCTAGTCAGGAAAATCTTCAGCATTGTAACCTTTCCTGGAGTGTATTAGATAATTTTGCACTTTAGCTAGCAAAATAGGTTTTACATCGGGATGTTTAGGGCTTCTGAAAGAACTCAAATTAAAGAATTAAATTGAAGCTTTGACTTATTTAAACTGGCTACACAAATGATCAAAAACAATGTTTAGAATAATTAATCATTAAAATCTGGAGTAAGTTTATATTCTTACTGTCTATGACAAAATATTATCAATCGCAAAACCCCGTGAAAGAAACTGCCGCAATCTTATTTCGCACAGGTGTGCGCCTTTATCTGCAGGCTGCAATCCGTCTTTCTTACAGGCCTGTCCAAACACCCCATTTGACTCTCTCCGAGACCGCGCGGAGACATCGAGAGCGAGAGGATAACGAAGAGCGACCGCGCCGCGACCACTGGCAATAGCTATGCACACTGGCTGCACGCTGTAACAACCGCAGTGCTGCTTTCCTGTGTTACGTTATTCAATATTTTGAACGCTATTTATCGTGATTAACAACGAACAAACACGTCTCCATGAAGTAATCGCTTTCTTTGCGTTAGCCAATAACAAAACCACGTTTCGGTAAAATGAAATGCAATTATATAAATTGTGTATTAATATAAAGTAATAATTTCACCTGTAGAAAAACTTTAGACGCGAAAAAGACATTATGTATCGTACTAATGTCGTTATGAAAATTTCTGTTTTTAAACTTTTCTCGTATTCTTTACTTACCTGAGCTACTTTAATGTTGAAGATGGAAAATCCATTCGTTATTCTACTTTAAAATATTGAAATATTGGCCGACGTAGATACTCTGAGTGCGGCGACTGCAATAGATGTGGTATCTCAGCCCAACATGGACGAGCATTACATGTGTTTGTGCGGCACTACAAATGAGCATGGCTTTCAATGAAGGCAGATGATGATGTTTATTAATGACTGGTTGAACTCTCCATAAAATGAAGCAACGAAAAGACAGAAAAATAACTGCGTTGAATCCCAGCTAATATGAACTGAAATATTTGAGGACACGCCTGGCATTGATAATCTCTGCTTCTTACACTAATTCTATTGAATTGCTGTGACATTCATTTGAAAGAGTACAATTCATAACCTCTTTTATAATGTATTGGGTATTTACACATTCATGATAAATGGACATAGAGTAATAATGCTGTTTGTTTTCTGCGGCATATGTTAGGGGCACTTGTGAATAAGTAGTGAAGACGATTGATTGAAATGATGATTATCATGGAAAACGATCTTCCTCTCGAAGATACGAAACAACTTTTTCGCGACTTTCTGTAATGCGTATGTCTTGGAAATTCGTGTTTTGGTGAACAGAATAAACTAGCTGAAATAATGAAATGAGGAGCCATGGTGCGCGAGGGTGGAAGTCGAAACTTGAACCTAAGATTTATAGAAGGAAGGATAACCTGGGGCTCTTGCGACATGTCATCTTCAGAGAAGTGATGATGACTTCAATTTCAGATGAACAAAGGAATTTCTCATTGTCACATGCTTTTCCGATCTAAGCTTTGAACGAAAAACTATAAACGAAGGCGGAAAGATTTGATCTTGTAATCCCGGACTCAATATCTTAGAGAAGATAACAATAATCATCTAACTCATAAAATGACCGACGACTCATAATATTTGTTTTCGGTCATTAATATTACATTTTAAATGTCATATTCAATACAATAAATATGATAGATCTGCCATAAAATGAGACGCTCAAGCTGACCGACGACACACTGCTGCGTAATTTCGCTATTACGAATATACGTACTGCAAATCTAAATCGCCTGACCGACATTTATTTTTACGTCATTTATGAACAATTATGTTATTTATGTTGATGGGCTTCTTGTTTAAAGTAATACGTAAATCCAACATTAGAGGTAAATCTAATGAAAACGAACTATTGGAAAAGGAGTATCGCGATCGATAAAACAAAATTCTGCGACAGAAACTAGTTTTTACTAATTTTCTTACGATAATGATAATTGACATCGACCCATGTATTTATAAATAACACGAACAGAAATATAATTAATTTTTTCTTCAAATACTTGCTGAAGTGTTATAAAGCTTATCGAGGAGTCTGCCTGTTTTGCCAATCCCAAAGCAAATGATGATTTGCGCCAATGATGGAGAGAATGTCTTTGCTCTCTCGCCGAAGGCGTGGCTCTCCCCGCCCTCCCAGCCTCCTGCGTAAACTGCGGCGTCGCGCCGCAGCTCAGGAGCCACCGCCCCCCCTCCCCGCCTCGCCTCGCCGCGAGAAAGTGAGACGGAGGTATTTAGTCATCAACGGTAGTCTAACCGGGTGCTACTCCGACACTTTCTCTTCAGATGGCCAACCGCGCAGCTGAAATGAAGAGATTGTGAGAAAATGTTCAGCGTTGGCAACGGCCAATATTTGGTGCAAGCTAAGATCATCGCAACGTAATTATGTTGCGTTCCCTGCGAGAGTAAATATGTGAATATGTACGAGTTTTGGTGTTGAAGATGAGTCTGGGCTATTACCTTTTACGTCAAATATGATTTTACGATTCTTGGATCTCTTTTATCCTGTCGGCGCACGTATATCGGCGTTCGCCTGTCATTTTAAAGGAATGAATCAATATCAGCATAAATAAATACATGAAAGAGAATGTTGAAAAGTGATATTTCACCATGGCCTTCTGGAGGTAAATGGAAAAATTTTATTTTGTCTCAGGTGCATTCATTCTGGCAAAGACGTCGTAACTCTCGCAAAAAGCACACCTCTCTGGTGGTGACGTGACACAATACAGGGAAGCAGGCATTTAACAAGCGCTTATCTGCGTAGCTTTTCGTCTGCCGATACGAACCAACGCCCCGGCGGGTGCGTGACACGTGTTTCGACACCCTTCTGCCCATTTGCCCGCTCCCACGAGTCGTTGGGCGCCTCGGCCAAGGCTGGCCGCCTCGGGCGCAAATGGGCGCTTACGTTTATCTGGTGCGCTTGCTGGTCCATTCGTCTCTTTTAAGAATCATTTTCACTTACGGTACAAACCTCGCTGTTAAGCGTTATTTATCTGCTTGATCGCACAAACAAACCATTTTGCGTTTCTGTTTCCAAAGAAGTAGACTACTCGCAGTGAAAATTTCGATGACGAGCGAACCAAAAAGGCGGACCCGAAAAAGAAAAGGCGTGACGAGTTGTTATTGAAAAAAAAAAAAAAAAAAAAAAAAGACGATGCTGGCGGATGTGATGCGAAGGCGCGCTGCGAAGCGCGGCACGGCTCACATGCCGGCGCTGCAGAAACGCGCGCGTGATGTGCCGCGCGGCAACAATGGCTGCCTCGCGCTCACCGTTGCCTCTACCTCCGATAGAATGACGTTCGCTTGGAATGTCATACGATATTCGCCGTTGAATAGTGTTTTAGTCGTACAAATGCTTTCTTACGAGCACCGACAGCCCTTGAGCAATCCAAGTTCCAACACGGGACGAAGGGATGTCGTGATTTACCGTTCGACGTGGGAATTGTAATGTCCGCAGCCTGTAGTACAGCACTCTTAAAATGTGCTGCCATTTCCTCTACACTGACAAACTCACCCTCCGATAGAATGACGTTCGCTTGGAATGTCAGCCAGTCAGCACGTCGGACCATTGTGGGGAACGCGCCAACCCACGAGCAAGTCCACCAACGTGGACAATAGTGGGATGATGGTCGCTTTCGTATAGGTTGTCTAGGATGGACCATTGCAGGACGGTTGCAAGAGAAGAGCTGCAGAGAGTTAGATCGATACACGAGTTTGAGGAGCGTCAAGCTGGAACAGCCAAGTCAGCACACAACGAAACATGTCAAATCATTTATTGCTAATTAATTGCCATTTGGGAATTAATTGCCGCGTATTTTCGTGGAGAAAACGGGTGTGTGCTGGATTGACACGACGCCAGCACACACGTAAGTTAAATTCGAGTAGTAGCTCAAAGAAAACCCTCAGATCATTTATTGCTAATTCCACAATTTGGAAAATGCCACGTATTATCGTTTAGAAAACGGGTGTGTGCTGCCTTGACGCGACACCAGCACACACAAAAGTTAAATTCGAGTCATAACTCAACAGAAACCCTCAAATCATTTATTGCTAATTAATTGCATGTTAGTTGCCATGTATTTTCGGCCGAAAATCATCAATGCCAATGTCAGCATGCATGACGCAACACCGAAAATACCGGAAATATTCTAAAATAATCGAATATTGAGAGAACAAACGAGCACAATCAAATAAACAAACATAATTGAAAACACACTTGATACGAATTTATTACTCTAAACAGAAATTAATTGCTCCAGCCATTTATGAAATAAATAATTTTAAAAAACTTCAGTTATGCAACCACGCACGACAATCGAATAGGAAATTGGAGAATACAAACAGGAACAAACAAATAAAATCTAATATATAATTAAACACTCCATTTTAATTTATTACACCAAAGGTAAATTTATAAACGAGGCCGTGTATTAAATAATTAGTGTTAAAACCGAGATAGAGTTATTCAACCATGCCAGATATTCAAATTCGAAAATAGAGATAATCCAGGAGCACAATCAAATAAAACAAAGAAGGTAGTTTATAGACATTGATACAAATTATATTTATACAAAATTAATGTGGTTTATGAAATTAGAAAGAAAAGGCATTACATCCCCGGCTATCACGCATGGAAAGGGCAATTGGTTTATCAAGCCTGTAAGTTCATCACCTGATACACTCAGTCCTGGAGGGATGTAAATATTGCATACTGTGAGTGTGAGGGATGGTATGTTCACCTGGACCCACACACTGCCTGAAAATCGGTCTGAAGAAATTTCTTTGTAGACAGCAGCGAATCGTGTACCAGTGAAGAAACTCCGCCATGAGCACAGACCATCATCCACATCGAACCTACAAGGGAAAAAAAAACGAAAAAACAAGGGACGGGGTGGGGTGAGACGAGTTTCTTGGAGAAATATTATCTGGGGATTGTAACGGGACAACAGTTTAAGATCGTCCCGTTGCGAGAAGAAACCATTAGTATTCCATGCCATGAGGGCCATGGAGAAATCAAGTGTTTTGTTTCCTCCGACGTTGGGAACCGAATGCACGAGCTTCCTTCCCAACGAGAGTTTCTTCCGAAACCGAGATCTGGGCATTGCCAAGGGGGCTTAGGTGCTCGCTAAGTGCGCGTTTCTGAGGATGTATCTAGTCGGGGCTTTGATAACGAGCTTTTTGTTACCGATTCTGAGGCACTTGTCCGACCAACATCAATTTACTTTGAAGGAGGCGTGTTTAACGGTTTGGTCGACTGCGACGGCTGAGCTTTTCTGTCAATCTTCTTGTACTTAGGTTTCACGGCGCCGGATAAGGATCGAGAAAGATCAACAGGGTTTCTCGCTTGGAACCGACGTTTGGCCTCAGAAAATGACACTTTCTCAGCGGCTCTAATCTTTTGTATTTCCCAGAAAGATAGGACATTGCTTAAAGTTGGCCGGGTGGTCACCGCAATTAACACAACGCGGTGCAGTGGTGCAGGGTTCAGGTTAGTTTTTTCTCGCACATCGGGTTATCTGCCATGCACCACTGTCGTGTATGGCCATGGTCTGGCACTTGAAACACCGCAAGGGGTTAGGTACGTAATGCCGTACGTGAAGGTTATGAAAACCGCATGAGATCCTTCGAGGGGGTGGGGGTGGAAGATTGGAAGTCAGAAGAGTGGAAATAGGGATTTCTCACCCATGCTCTCTCCTCTTGATCCTGTAGACGTCGGTCACACCCTAGCTCTTAAAAAAGAGACTGGTTCATCCTCACTCTCTGCAGAAAAATCCTCGTGGTTGACCACTCCCTAACAAAGGTTAAGTGTTGGGTGAGTGGTCACTCCCCCCTGGAGGCCGGCAATCTGCTTGGTTTTCATGATCTTGTCTATCTGCTCATCCGATCGTGCTTCAAAGAGAATCGCACCACAGCTTGTAGTTTTCTATAGGTCTCTTCAATAGCGCGCGCCAAGCGGACAGCATTAATCATTTTAAATTATTTTCCTTCCTCAGCGTATGCCATGAGAAGGAATCTACACTTCTTTGGTCTATCTTCTTCTTTGCAAAAGAAACTATTTAAATCAATAGTTCGTTCAGGACATCTCTTCCCTGCGGAAGAGGGCGGGGGAGAAGGTTTAGTATCCATAAGATGGATAATAGATTCATCCCCGTGGGCCCCACAAACCACGGAGCCCAACACGGGGACACTCCATCGGAGTGCCAGGATTGCCACGGAGAAATAGTAGGGGGGGATGACACACACCTGCACCACTGTGGATCCTCCCGCTCACCCTGGAGTTCAGTACAAGACCTAGACCAAGTCGATTGATCGGGAGTGGGTTAGCTCCCGACTGCCCGTCTAGAAGAGTCCAAGGCCAAAACAAGCATGTTGAATCCTACAAGGAATGTTCCCCACAATACGTAAACAACGTATCTTCACGTGCAAAGCTGAACGTAGCACAAGGTGAGTAGTGGGGAGACAAACAGACTCCTCAACCGCCAAGACACAGATTTCCCCCCACACGGGTGGCACGGCAAACACATGGGTGGGCGTTCAGCATACAGAGGGGACCAGTGAATAAGACAAGAAAAGATACAGGATGTTATAAAAAGAACGAGAATGAAAACAGGGGCGGGGGGAGAAAAATGACTGGTGAAAAAAAGGAATACTTGAGAGCCCTCCCTGCATTCCCCCGTCAGCACGTGGACAGACCCGCCTCGACGGGGAAAACATTGGGCTTCGCTAAACCCACAATAAGATGGTTCTCTTGGTATCTTTCAAGCAGGCAACACATCGTTGTATCTGATGAAAACCATTGCACATCCATTAAAACTTCCAATAGTATTGCGCAGGGAACAGTTCCAGGATCCTTAGCATTTTTAATTTATATAAATGACGTAGGACAATGCCTCCGTTACTGTGAACACAAAATGTACCTTGACGACCAATGGATCTATACAAGTGGATACTAGCGGCAAACAGTGACTCGTTCGAGAGTCCGATACTTGATTGAGAGACTGCCCGAAGTACTACTTCGCGTACAGTGAAGAGAGGGTAAAGAGAAAAAGATGACAGAAAACAATCTTCCCAGCAGTGAATACAAGCTAAAGAAAAAAGATACGAGAAGTGAACTTTGGAAACATTTTATTAGTCATTGTTAGTCATAGTTTTTTAGTCAGTTTTTTTAGTTACTGTTCGATTAGTCATTTACTCTACTAGTCATTTACTCTATTAGTTATTTTTTTGTTAGAAAAGACAAGAGACACAAGAGAAACTCGTTGACACCCAAGCCATTGTGATATTGTATTGATCCACAACGCCAAAGTGTGTATGAATCAGTATGAATAAGTATCAAATATTGTAAAATGTAATTAGCATGCATCTACTTCCTATTATTTTTTAGACCAAGAGTCTTTGGGTTTTTAAACATTTTAGTATTTGCGCAGGCAGTGAGGACGACACGAAATGTGAATTGGTCATTGACATACTAGTGATAAGCGGAAAATTTGTACATTCTTTCGTACGTTCTTGGCCCACGTCTTGTGAAACGACGCTCATCTTTCGATTAGTGACCTGTAGGTTATCTTGTTTCCGGTGTATCTGCGAAACTATATCCCACGTACGCGTCGCGTCTTGCACGTCAAACTTGTGTAATTCCCTTCTACTGTTGTTTTCAAGAACGGTAAAACATTTACTACGTGAGTTTAACACATACGTAAGTTATTTTGTATTATATTATTGTTCATTGCTATTTTGAATAATAGTTATTATTTTTTAATTGTATTATTAACATTTTCTAAATAAGGTTTCCAGAATTAAAAGTAATGTTCCACCATATTTTATTTTCGACGATTAAGTACTATTTCGAAGTATAAATAAATAAATAAATAAATAAATAAAAGTGTTACGAGAACGGCTTCCAGCCACGCTAGTAACGGTCACTCGAGTACGCCGGACTCGAATATTGTGTACTCGGGTACGGGATGTTCGAACTAGTACGAGCGAGTAATATCGCGAAGATGCAATGCTCTAGTGGATACACATCGGAGTTAAACTCATTACCCCAGAAAATAAACTATTTAAATTCAACGAATGGCCAGAAGCCCTTGGTCTCTTATTTAAATCCAATGAAGTCGCAAAGCTTAGTGATAGGCTCTCGCAACGCTTTGAACAAGTTGGAGAAATCCCCACTACCGGAAATTAGCATACACTAGAAGAAAAAAAAGTATATATATATATATATATATATATATATATATATATATATATATATATATATATATATATATATATATATATATATCAAAATATTAATGGCCTAATCAAAAAATTCTCTCTGCGTGGCAACAAGGAATGGCCTGCCAGATCATGCGATCATACGCTTTGACTTTTTTGTGGGGATTTGTGAAATCAAAAGTGTACGTGAACAAACCACGAACAATAATCGAATTGAATGGAATTACAAGGGTTATTAACGGCATCCCACCAGATGTTTGTGAACGCGTCATCGCTAACTTCAATGAACACATCGCTCGTTGCCGCGCAGCCTTGGGTGGTGATATGGGGGATATAATTTTTCATACATAAATGGGAAAAGTTACTCAATATGTTTGTAAAAACAAAATTACATTTTCAATAAATTTTATATGTTCTAGAGCACTCTAATATTCGTCCTTATTTCCTGGACACACACACACACACACACACACACACGTCACATTATTTCAATGACATAGTAGAAACGTGATACGATAAATAAAACTTTATCAACCGAAGGAAACATCTGTCATTCTTGCTCAAAATGGGAACGAAGTTTGAGACAAACGTTAATAATTATATTATTTTTAGTCTGCATTGTTACACATGTTGTAAATATAAATGTCGAAAGGCAGAGTAATTACGTTATGTATTTATCCGCTACCAGTCCCAGGTCCCCGGCAGGCTCTGTGGAAGTGTGCGGGGGGGGGGGAGAGTGGGGATAGGAAGAAGCGCGCGCGCCAAACCCTAGCCTACGACAACGCATTATTCTTTCATCTAAAGAAAAATCCAGATGTAACAAATACAAATGTTAGTTCTCTGCGTAAGAACTAATTATGTGCCATCGTTCTTTAAATTAACCATGCATCAAACCTTCTGCAACGAAAAAGGAGACCATTGCGCATGCGTGCATGTTGCTGGGCGATAAGCCCACGCACGAGCAGATCGACGTGGGGTCAGGCGCGTGAGTTTGTTTCGTTATCCTTCGAACACTGGTGTGTGCCGATATAATAATTCTCTCTACACGGTCGCACTAGTATTGCAGGTTTTTCTGAATTACGTGGCGTAATTTCGATTAAATCGGGAATATTATTAACCGATAAATTTCACGCGGTCCGTCTCACAACTGGAAGCTGAGCTGTCGCGGCCTCGTTACGTCACGGCTGTCGAGTTGGAGGACGACCCACGGCCTCCGCCAGCAAAGGGATCCGGCCAGCTCAGGGGAGCGCCCTGATCCCACCCTCCGGACGAGAAGGGGCAACGACCGAAGAAAGTGAATCTTCACAGCTGGCAGCGCGTCCGTCTGCAACTAAATGGTGATATCAATGAAGGCCGAGCCACGGCCTTCAGCAACGCCCCTCAGGCAATATTAATAACAAAGGCTCTTGTTTGATTAAAATTGGAATAATTCACAGGAAGCATCGCCCGCGCATTGGCTTCTTCCTAATTCATGTTCATCTTCAATTTTTTTTTATTTGCTGTAATCTTAATTTATAAAATTTCATTGTATTGATTTTTGTACTTAGAATTAAGGGTTAGGAAAGGGAAAGTAGCACCGCGGAGCTCATGCACACTCTTAGCAAACATTTGTAGTAATTTGGGTATTTTTTTTTTAATTAAACTTCATGTTCTTTTATATTTTCTTCTCATTTCGAAAAGTGGCTACGTCCACCTATCACCCCTATTTCAGGCTCTCACCGCCTCCTGAGCTAGCCAGCACCTTGACTCAGGTAAGAGGGTAGCAAATTTACATTAAATCTGGCTCACCCAACGTGCGGTCGAAGACACCGCCGTCGCAATATATAATCAATTATTTATAGGAATACATTTTCATCGGTTCAAATATCGTACAATTTTTTAATTTCAAATATTATAAATAGCAATTGTTAAAAAAGCAATTTATAAAAAGGGCGCTAAAACATTTGACAGCCTAGGGCGCAAAGTCAAAGTCAAGCACTGCAATTATCGATGTTCAAAATGAAAACATCGATGTTAATAAAGCACCGATCAAAAACCACCTGTTTTTAAACATCGATGCGATGTTTCAAAAGTGGTTTAGTAATCTCTAAAATAAAATTAATAGGCAACAAAGTTTCATTTCTCAGTGACTGTGTTTATTAATTTATAATGAAGAATAAACTGAAAACAACTGAAGATAATAAGAACAAATAAAAATTATCGGCCTGAAAGCCTGAGCGTCCACAGCAATCTCTAGAGATCACAACTAGAGTTCGCCTTACGCCCACAGCGTACGCCGCCTCTCCATGGGCGAAGCACCAGGGCATCGGTGTCATCGTGAGCAGGAGATGAAGATAGTGCCATTTGCGCACTCTGTGGAGCAGAACGTGAACTACTGTGCCACTTTTCCTTGGCACCGTGATACACAAGAGACGCATAGAAACCAATTTAGCGTTCTTTATACAGAGTTAAATGGGGAGACATGGCGCAAGGTTGGAGGAAGCTGACAAATAGCATTACACCCTGTACGATTGAAGAGAATATTGATAGAGCTTCGAAAGACCACACGCTAGTTCAAATGAATTACTATACAGAAAAATTCTTCAAACCTTCAGTGTTATAAGTAAATGAAGGTTCCAAATGTTGCTATTACGAGGTTACGAGGCAAGGAAGGAGTTGATGATATAATGTTCTTTAAACTAGCTTTGTTAAACAATTGTTGATGAGACAAAGAATGAGATGTTAGTTTATGAAGTACGTTGTTTTTCAAAAGAGTTATTGCTGTGTATAAGTGTCATAAGATTTCTTTGTTGTTCAACGTGAGATCAGATGAAGTGTTAGTACTTTTTTTTCACGTTTTTTTTTAAATCAATTTTTTTTGGCGAAAAACCTAAGAATTTGCCTGCCAGACATATCCATTTTACTAATTTGTTATCATTTATAAACGATTTTTACATTTTCCGGGTCAGCTTTTAACATCAAAATGACCATATTTTCAATTACAAATGTAGATGTAAAGATGTAAGTTTCTTTTCAAGTGAAGTAAAGTAACATTCGAAATATAAAAATAAATATACATAATTATTAATAATTTTACTTAAAATAATTATTTTAAATAAAAAGGGATTTTACTTTAAAATAGCTTCAAAATATTATAATTATCATTTGTCGCAATGTATCTTCAATGTGGAAATGAAGTCTTTTTTGCGGAAATTTGGAATTTTTAAAAAATTACTTTGAGTTGAATCTAAAAGTTGAAATTTTTACTGAAGTTTGATACCATAGCAATCTAGTATAGGTGCAATTTTTAGATTTTTATCTGCCCCCCCCCCCGAGATTTTACAGTTGAAAATTTGGAAAAAATCCAAAATTCCAATTTTTAAGAGGATGTAATTTTCAAGGGGTGCGTTACCTACTAATGATATTTTACAAAAAGTAACTATACTGTTGTGTGTACAAGCACACAAAAAAATAAGGCTAAGATTATATTCCTTCTGTGAGAAATTACTCTCTGAAAATCGAACTTGGATCATTCACGTTCCATAGATTTGGTTGCAAATATTTCTCAAATAACAACATAGAAGGCAGGTAAATAATATTTCGATTTGTAAGTCAGAGTATACTGAATGCCATGCTTTTTATTCTAGAATGATAGAACAACTTAGGGACCAACTTAGATTTCCTTTTACCGTGATATCCCAAACAGTTCGAAACTTTCTCACCGTGACGAAAATACTTCCTAAGAAAAAACAAAAACAAAATCGTGCGCCGGAAAACGGCGAATTTTCGATAGAAAAACGCATTGCCGGGACCTTCATTCTTTGATATATTTTAAAAAAATCCTCTAACACGTGGTGAACCCAAAATCCATGTTTTTTGGGGCATTTGATTCTGAAAAATCGATTGACCGCAAAAGGGCTCTTTGTGGTCAACGCAGGTGCCTAAACCGTTCAAGCAGATTTCTCTAAAATGTATATTCTCTGAACGAATTCGAGGCTTCGGGAGTTTCAAACGGATATTTTGATTTTTGAGTTTTTTGTTTGTTTGTTTTTCATGAAGTGGCATTTTCGATTTTATGTCTCCGCCCAAATTCGAATCCTACAGCGCTTGTGATGTAGTGGTATGAGCTAGTCGGCCAGTTAACTCTAAGAATCTGAATTCAGTTCTCGGAGCGGAAAAAATTGCTGGTTGAAAACATTTGCAAGTTTATACGTATAGAAGTACGTAGGTCAGTCAAAAAGTAATGCCTCCCATTTTTTTCTACTTAAAGTGAAAAGTTAAGTGAAAAATTTGAATTTGGCGCCATTCCTCAAACCTTCTTCTGCAATCCACTGCAGTAGTAACTTTCTGCGTCAACAGGTGGCAGCACAGCAGAAGTTTGTAACATGGCCGACATCGATGTTTGAGACAGCGTTGTGTGATTGAATTCTTGAATGCAGAAGGTGAAACGCCCATACGCATTCATGAAAGACTGAAGGTCTATGGTGTTGTGACAGTGGATGTCAGCACTGTTAGACAATGGGTTCGTCGTTGTAAGGAAGCTGAACGGCAAACACCGTTGACACGAAAAGCGGAGCGGCAGGCCGGTGAGTGCAGTGACCCCACACAACATTCAGCAAGTTGATGACATCATTCGTGATGACCGTCGGGTGACTGCAGATGAAGTGTGTCGCATTATTTCTCTTAGTAAAGGCAGTGTGATCACGATTATTCAACAATTGGGGTACTCAAAAGTTTGTGCACGGTGGGTTCCAAGAATGTTAACCGATCAGAATAAAGAGGCAAGGAAAACAATAGCCTCCCAACACTTGCAGCGCTTCCGTTTGGAGGGAGATGAGTTTCTGAAAAAAATTGTGACCAGGGACGAAACATGGGTGCATTTTTTTTGAACCTGAATCAAAGAGGCAGTCAATGGAGTGGCGTCACACAAGCTCGCCGAGGAAGAAAAAATTCAAAACTGTGCGATCGGCAGGGAAAGTTATGGCAACAGTTTTCTGGGATACAGAGGGTGTGATTATGGTTGATTTTTTGGAGCAGGGATGCACAATAAATTCTGTTCAATACGTCACAACCCTCAAAAAACTTAAAGCACGTCTTCAGCGAGTTCGCCCAACAAAATCAATGGCAGATGTTCTTCTTTTGCATGACAATGCAAGACCACACACGTCGTCACACCTCTGACGAGATTGTCAAAATTGGATGGGAAGTTTTGCCTCATCCCCCATACAGCCCTGACCTAGCACCATCAGACTTCCATCTGTTCGGGCCACTAAAAGAAGCTCATCGTGGGATTCATTTTGAAGATGAGGAGGCCGTCAAAACATCCGTGCGTCAATGGTTTAGGAAGCAGGGCTGTGAATTCTACCGTGCTGGGATACATGCCCTTGTTCAAAGATGGACCAAAACTGTAGAGATGGGCGGAGATTACATTGAAAAATTACAAAATGATCCTCAATGTTGTGGTTTTCAACCTATGTAATTGAATTTAAATTTCCTGACAATTAAACGTAGAAAAAAAATAGGAGGCATTACTTTTTGACTGACCCTCGTATAATATAGCGGACCAGTTATAACTAATGCAAGAAAGTACGTGCTTTTGTAGCACCACTAGTTTCTTATTTTATATTGAATTCGATGGGACACTTCTCACTCAATTACCTGGTTTCAATAAGTATTTTGTTTTTATATTGCATTTCGTGTTTATATGCTTGTATTTCTCATCGGTTAGGTAATAGGCCGAAGGCTGATCTCGCTTTTCAAACGAAGTGGTCACATGGATCTTGACGGAAACTGCTGTGCAGAACGAGCAAAAATCGGTGCACCGGAAGAGCCCACCCATCTCTTTCCACCATGGGAATATCGGGAAGGAAACGATATTGTCAACGTGCGATCGAAAGTGGCATGCACTCACATGGCTGCGATCATTTAAACACGCATTTGGCACACGCTAGTTACTTGGCGGAAATTGTTTAACTGGTATTTTAAATAGAAATGTCGAAAAAAACAAATTTTGAGTAGACTGTGTGATCCCAGTTATTGAAGAAAGTGACAATCATTAATTGTCTAATTGTCAATGATTTATATTCTAAACAAATGTTTAATATATCTAAAACCGAGTAATTTGATTTATATTAGAAACAATAGATAAATCCAAAAAAAGGGTTCGATAATTTTACTTCGATAATATAAATACTTTCCACATAAAATAAACATGTCAGCAAAAAGTTCCAAATCATCCTGGTAAGCAAGACCTTTCAATAATTTTAATATAAACTATTTAAATATTGGTGAAACAAGTTTTTTCCAATCACATTTTGGCGCGAATTTCAAATGTTTAAACTGAAAAAATGTTTTTAACTTTTTCACTACTGTCGACATTGCTTAAAAATCTGAAAAAATATAAGTTATAGAATGTTATAAGCTCCATTTGAGGGGGGATTGAGTCAGTATTCCAATATCACGTCAAAAATGAATTTCAAAAAATCCCTATATGGATTTGGCGTAAAAATTCGTTGACAAAAATACCTTCTAATTGAACTATATTTTCCCGCAATTCCCCGTCTGCAATTTTTTCCAGTCCGATACACTTAATAGATGCAGAGAGAAAAATAAAACATGCAAAACACGTTTCTTGTTCTCTCTCTGCAACAGATAGCTCTAGAAGCTGATTTTTTTTATCAATCTACGTCATTTTGTATTCTCTTTCATATGAGCATCGCGATTATCGATTAGGTTTGGGGGAACTTTTCACCGCCTTATTCGGCTATACCCTTCTCTGTACGCTTTTTCAAGTCCGACCTGCAACGGCGTTTCTCTATGCGTCACAAAACCCGTTTTCTTTTCACTGCGAGCTCCGAAGAAAAGCAATTAGCTGCTACCCGCAAATTACCCCACCGACACAAACGAACTGCCAAGAGTCATTTTTACATCAAATCAAATTAACAGTAGATCAGGCGCATCGCGCAGCGACCCCATTCATCCACCCCTCCACAATAGATTCCCGGCGATGACGCACGCTCTCACCAATTTCACACAAACGATTCACAACCCTAAAAATTGAACTGGCACGTTCATTGGCCCACTTCAGACGAAAGAAACTTTATAGGCTCAGACATAAAGAACCCTTCCCCAATCAGAATTAAGAACGCTTCGATATTTCCAGAAACGGTCAGTAGCGCGGGAAACTTTGCGAATGAGAAAGCAGATTAGGTGAAAGGCCTTGTGTTCTAAAATCGATTCAAGTGATTGCTCGAAAAATTCCTTTAGTATTTTAGATGGGAGATTTCGCGCGGGAGTGAAAAGTACAGGAACGAACACCCCGACAAACAAGACAGGCGATGGCAGACCATTATCAAATGCAGACATCGCTAGCGTTGTTTACGGACGTTTTGCCGTAAAACAATTTTCCGGTATCGGGCTATAATAAGAGGTTTCTGACTTCACGACGTGTTAGAGGTAGTAAGGAACATACAGGAACAAGTATTATTCAAATTTTAGGAATCAGAGATCTACAATACGACTTTTTCTGCAGACAAAAATCGCAGTTTTTTCGATGCAGATTACAAAGCTTTCTCCACACTCCATACGTAGTACGCGAAAAAGTAAAATTCTTCTTTTGTCTTCTTAGAAGAAATCTTCTGATGTCTTTTTCACAAACTTAAATAAGCTAGTTTTGCAATTGTTGACTATAGGAGCGCTTGAATCTAATCACATGATACCAATGCCCTCTTTGATGGTGACAGAGGGCTGTATGTATTATGTTAGTGATGACTCATATTTCATGCAGAAACAGCAATGAGGTACAGAGCTATGCAATTCTATGAACGATTTTGTTCATCTAAAAAAGGAATTCTTTATAATGCTAGTTTACAAAAATACTCGCACACCATGGCTTATAAGACACTTAACCTGGGTTAGCAGAAAATTTTTACCCAGCAGAGGACATTTTACCAAAAAAGGGGGACATTTCAATTAAAAGAAGGACATTTTACATTTCTATAGTCCATGATGTATAGACAATGTACTCAACAATTCCAAACCATTAATAGTCTTTGAAAATCACATTAGACTTTGCGTCATTAAAATGAAAGCTTCTGGCTGGACAAGTTCAGCCCGTACTCACCTTCATTATCACCAAACAATAAGCATAATTAAGTTTTATACCACAAAAAGTCTAATGATCTATTATGCAGGCCATTTTTTGAGTAAAAATGTAGATATTCAAAACATGAAGTCCCTTTAATTAATTAAATTACTGTAAAAATATGCCAGTATTTTTTCAATTCAACATATCAAAAAGGAGGACATTTCATGTAAATTTAAAAAAGGAGGGAGGACAGGAGGACAATGTTAAAAGGAGGACATTTCCTCCAAAAAGAGGACAGATGGCAACCCTGTTTTTAATACAAATACATAGAAAATGTAATCTGTTTTGACAACTAATATTTCACATAAGATGACCCTAAAAAAATTTTATAACAGGTAGTAATAGTAGCATGTTTAAATATAACTAGCATACCCATGCGAGAACTCTCACGTTTTTAACCCCTCCCTCGTCCCTATTTTTCTATTTCCATATTAATCATGTAATATATCATCTTTTTCAAGACCTACTTATCCTCTATCACTTATTCTATATGTGTCCTTGTCATTGATAACAATAAAATACACCCTTCACAATACAAACTATTCATATTTAACATTATTACCAAGCAGAGGAACACCAGTGTAATTCAGTTGCATGGAATATCAAGTAATTAGTTTAATTTCACATACAGTTGTAGATTCTACAGGCTCTGAAGAGGTGGGGTAGAATCGAGAAGCGTCGAACCACCAAAAATACAATAGAATGATCAAGAAGATCTAATTCAATAGATTTCGGTATGAGGAACATTTCTTTGAGTCTTCAAAATTTTACTTTTTAAGGCCATAACACACTTTATTTAGGATTTATTTAATAATATAGATTAAAAAATGTGGCCAAGTTTTACAGGTTGCATTTGACATGAATATTTAGTCGCTTTTTTAAGCAAATCCTTCGTATTTTTAAAGTCAAAGTGCAATTCATCACGTCTCGTGAAATTCTCTTTCTTTAGAGACCTCATTTATAAAGATTGATTATGTGTGATAGCCGCAAAACGTAAGTGTACTACTGTAATAATATAGAAGACGATATTTAAAATTTCGTTTTTGATTCAGTAAATCAAAGTGTAGCACTTCTGATGACAAAAAAAAAATGACAACCTACATACATACAATAGTGGCAAATACATTCCTGGAATGGTGGAATAATATCTCATAAAATACATAACTGATGAAAATATAAAAAAGTCTCCAACACTATTTCAATAAAAACTTTCAATGGCTTTACTTATAATGAACAGGTTGACATTACTAGGTTAAGACACTGCTCACTGTTTCATTTACATCAAATACATGGGAAACACCCTCACAATGGTAAAGTTACAGTTTATTGTAACACAATAAACTGTTAAGTTCCAATACATGTTCAGCATTTACTAATTTAGTGCCCATTACACAAATCCCCAGGAAAAAGTGTCAATTGGAATATGGGTGTGAAAAAATTCTAGACACAAAGGATTGTCAAAACACGTTTTATCAAAGAAATCATCATCTATACAGACATACAATCAAGAAACTTTATTGCAGTAAATAGAAGGAAGTCTGTTCTATGAATGAGTAACAATATGTATTCAATCGTGTTCAATATCATACTGAACTTGTCTCTTTTTTTAAATGTTTGTAATTTTTGGAATATGTATTTTAATACTGTTGTTATATTCATGTAGTTAATGAACTGAACATTACTTTACTTACAGATAATTATTGTTTAGTTGCTAATAACCTTGCACTGAGCTCATTAACCCATTCCCGCCCCACAAGTATTTTTGAAGTAAGAAAATGTTGACTTGAAGTTTTAAAAATGTTCATTCATAAAGGTAGTACTCCTTTGGATGTGATCCAAATCAGAATGTGGGATTATTTGTTTTGAATAAATTGAAGATAATTACAAATAAATGTATGCTTGGGACTTGATGAGCTTGGCCCCAGTGGATTCGTCCCTGCCCCCCATGAAAAAGATCGATTACCCTTATCAACATAGATTACTTTTGTCTACACCATGTAAGTTGTTTATGTACGGTCGTAGACTAGAGTACTTCACTGGTATGAATGCAAATATGTACACGTACATATAAAAAAATATATAATTTTAACAAATACTCACCTAAAAAGAAATATACCAATCCAGCAATGATGATAATGAGTAGTGCTATGATTTTCGTAAACATGAACATGTTCTGCATTCGTGTAGTCTTCCTTACATCATAACAATTCATGAAAGTCAAGAAACCTGCAAATCATTTATAAGGAACAGGTTTGTAGACAAAGGCACAGGAACATTACAAAAAAAGATATCCTATAATTACAATGTTCTGGACAAAACAAACTGAGTAACAGCGCACACAGAATTAAATGCAAAGATAACAGCAAACCAACATTTAAATATTCTCTAGACGTCTATAATGCATTTAAAGAAATACTTGCATATGGTTACAGCAGCTATCATCCGTGCAGCACTGTCTGGAAGATCACAAGTGGGGAAGAATGGCTGGATCACATATTTTGCAAACGTGAGACCCATTATAGCATTTGTAGTAGGTCTGAAAAAAAAATTATATTGAAAGTCTGTTATAAAGAAATCAAGAGTTATTAACTTTAATTTTTTTTTTATATATCATCAACCATATAACAATACATTGTAACGTTAGTTGAGAACCATGGATTCTAAGGACCCTTCTTTTTCTTGACAACATAGAAACAATTAAAATTCAATAAGTCAAATAACATTTATAATTTAATTAATATGGAACAATTGTATTAAAATTCTGATTATTATTTAATTGAAATATAATTTTCAGGAAAATTATGCTTCTGAATTTTATCTGATTCATGATTGTTTTCTGGAACCTTTTTCCAAGTCGACAGCACCAATAACCCTTTATAATATGATACAGATTTAAAAGAATCTCCTAATAGAGCATCTTAACATTAGATTGCGGTAGGGAAGTTAACTGAGCTTCCTCCATCTCTTTCTCGATTATTGGCTGTCCAAAATTGCCATCCTTGTCTAATACCACCATTGTTAACATTTCATGAAGAACAATTAAAAATTTATAATTTTTTAAATCAACTTAATTGTATGGAAGAGTATTAAGAAGATAAGATGTATTTTCTCTGACTGACAGATAATATAAACAATATGCAATACAAAATATTTCAAATTTTCACTAATAATTGCTTTTCTTTCTCACCAGTCATATCTTTTGAACAACAAAATATCAAATGAATAGAATTAATAATCGTGAATAAAAATACAAGAATATGAATGAACAACAAGGAATTTCATTCGCCAAATATGAAAAATGGCAGCATTCAAGATCCTTTCCTCCTTTTGTTTTACCCTGAAGGGAGGAGAGAAAATGTTAGAAAACGAATATTCAAATTATTGTTGAAGTTGATCGGAAGTCAAAGTACGACTGTTAATGTTGTTTGTTTGTTGTTTTGTATTTTCTTGTTTGTTTGTTTACACCACCCTCCAGTTCCACACTTGTGCTGGTAAAACTAGTGGAACTAAAACACCACATACTTTCTCATACTCAGTAATGGTTATGAAATACTATTTATACCACAATTTCTCTCCGAATTAACATATTTCAGTCATCATTTTTTGTAAAACTCATTGCAAATTGTAGATCATTAGGTATGGGTATGGCTCCTCTGTCTATGGTCAGAAGACTGACAAATACTTCCATGACAACACACACATGAAATAGGAGAGAGAAACAACCATGACCACGGAAGGACTCGAACCCGCAACACTTGAGACCTAGGGTCTGGGACAGCATACGCTCTAGCCACTTAGGCCAACCAGGTCGGCAACAATTATAACTGCGTTACATACAGCTAAATCATGTCCCAACAATGAGATGTAATTCACAAAACTACAGCTGCTGTCTCATGGGGCGGAATGCCAATGGAAAATTCCTATCTCGTGTTTCTTGAAGGCAAGTAATTTTTCTTTCATATTACATTTAAATTGTATTTTTAAGAGAGAAATCCTAATTGGGCTAATATCAATTAAGGTTAAAATGAAAATACACAAATTCTAACTCGCACAGCATCCAAATGTCTCCAAACACTCACAAAATTACGATCATGAAGTGCAGGAAATTCCAAGCACGTGACCATGTTTGACACCAAATTATGCAAAAAATATTTTCTTAAAAACGGTACATAATTTTTTGATTAAATTTTGTTCATAGATTAAAGGATGCTTAAGAGAATGGTGCATGTCTGGTGTTTGATAATATGCCTGATTTTTCAAAAATTTTAAAAATTTTCTCCATCTTCCAACAACTACACTTGCGAAGATATAATTTTATTTCTTACTGAAATGTATTTACTAGAAACAGAAAAATAATGTCATGTTCACTTTTTCAAAAATTAGTATTTTTTGGGAAATTTATGGAGACATGGGCAATTTTTAATTTCTTTAACCTACTTTTTTCTTAAAAACGGCACAAAATTTTTTGATCAAATTTGGACCTTTAATTAGCGTAAAGGACACTTAAGAGAATGGTGCAGGTCACATGTTCATTAAAAAGTCTGATTTTTCGAAAATGTAAATTTTTTTTTGCGTTTTCACTACAATTGTGAAGATACAATTTTTTAAAAATTAAAAATAGCTGTTTAAATAAGGTTGTGTTGAGTTTTTGAAAATGAGAATATTTTTTGTAATTTAGCGCCTAACACATTCACCCCAATAGAATTTTCTGCGCTTCGAGAACTTAATTTGAGAGGTTTGGATTGATTGTTAGTGATTCCAGGCGCATCAACTACTAGGGTCATTAGTCCCACAAGTGTAGTGCATGGTTTTCTCACGGGAGGTGGCGGTGTTCTTGCCCCGCTGGATGGCGAGATCTGGCGCCGACCAACCGTCGGCTAGTTGTTTTTTCTCAACCAGGTAGCTCCCACCAGCGAGGCAGCGCCCAAGCTGGGACAAGGTCTAAGCTCCCGACTGGCCTCCCGGCACGTCTAGTAGTGTAGTGCATGTTGGTTGGTGTGCGTGAGTGTGTGTGAGTGAGTGAGTGAGTGAGTGAGTGTGTGTGTGAGTGAGTGTGTGTGTGTGTGAGTGAGTGTGTGTGTGAGTGAGTGTGTGTGTGAGTGTGTGTGAGTGAGTGAGTGTGTGTGTGAGTGAGTGAGTGAGTGAGTGTGAGTGTGTGAGTGAGTGAGTGGTGTGAGTGAGTGAGTGAGGTGAGTGTGTGAGTGAGTGTGTGGAGTGAGTGGTGGGAGTGGTGGTGAGTGTGGGAGTGGAGTGTGAGTGAGTGGTGAGTGAGTGAGTGAGGGTGGAGTGAGTGGTGAGTGAGTGTGTGAGAGTGAGTGAGTGGTGATGGAGTGGGGGTGGTAGGGAAAGGATTGACCGTGTGGAAAGATTCAATTCCCGTGAAACTCTTTTGAATACTTCTCTTTGCTAAACATTGACTATTTGAAGGCTTTTATTTTATTTATTTATATTTTTTATTCAACATCAAATACAAAAACTGAGTGTGATGTACTATGGGGAAAAATGTATTCTGTGAACCTTTTCTTAAATTCTGGTATCCCTTATCCTAATCCATACACATGTTGAATTCTGAATGCAAATGGAAACGGAACATTTGTTCTTCAATTAGTAACGAGGAGAGAACGGATTTCTATGTAAATACTAAATAAGCTAATATCAATACTAATTTGTAATTTGAAATAATAATACTTTTCTATGTAAATATAAATACTAAATAATTATCTTTATAGCATATTATGTTTCACAATGTGTAGTTGAAAAATGCAACTTTTAAGTTCGATATTTTTGGTTTTGGCACATAGTTGAACAGAAGTCCATACAATTTCCATATTTCTTTTAAAATCAGCTCGTATAGCATATAAAGCTTAACAGTGAAATTTCATGAAATATTAGAAATACATCCCAACAAAAAGAGCACAAAAATGTTCAGTAATTCCTTAAATTTTAGAGTTTTTTTTAAAATTACGGAGAATTGAAAAAGGGGAAGCAAGTTAAGAAACTGTTAATGTTTTAATTTAAGTGAAGATTAGATCCCCTCCTGGCCCTGAATGAGGGGTCCGAGTGTCCCGTGAGGTGAAGGGGGGAGCCATGAGGCGATGAACTTTTGGATTAATTTGACTGATGACCTTGAGACCATGGGTCTGTGGGAATTGCATCTTGTTTCAGTATCCATACTACCCCTTCTTCTATCAGAGGCTGCCACACGGAAATTGCATCACGTCACAGAAACTTGGACATCAGAATCCAACTTACACAGCTCCTTATTCGTTACAATCCAGTTAGAATACTATGAGTTGGATCAATTCTATTAATCTCTCTATTAAGCCAGTGTAAAATGCCAAAAATAGCACAATCACCCAGTGTAAAATTAGAATATACGTTTCAGAACTTGAAGATGAAAGTTTATCAACTGATAATAAAATATTATTTTGCCAAAGTCATTTTTTTATCATTATAAGTCCATATTTAACTCCATTTTGATAAAAATGACTACTTATATACTCACATATTTCATATATTTTTAGTCCATATAAATCCATTCCCTGGTAATGAGAATTTGGGGAAGTTTTCTTAGATGTGAAAATGTATAGAGCATTTAGCATTACATGATCAGACAAGGAGTAACGTGTAATTTGGGTAACATTTAATTCATTCATTGAAAAGAAAATGAAACATTTAATATAATCATATCATAATAGTTTGTTTATATAATTTTTAATGTTTGGATAAAATTATTTTCTTATCTACTACGTCAACTGATTTGTTTTATAGCATATTGTGCATTAAATCTGTATTGAAGAAATAACTTAATAATTAATGGTATTCTATACATTTAATTATTTTTAATAGTTTGTCATTTGTGTATATTACATTATAATAAATATAATTACAATTATTGTAATTTAGTGTAGTAATAGAATTTTCCATTCTTCAATTTAATTTTCATTGGCTGTGGACATGGCCTTTTACATGAGTAAGATTCGTACTCATTTAAGTATTTAGGATTTAGATTTTTTTGTATAATTGGGTTGGTGTGATTTGTCTCAGACTTACATATTAATATCATTCTTGATCTATTATTAGCCCTGAGGATGGAACTCAGTATTCCAAAACATCAGCAAACTTTAAGGAATTAACGTGCAATTTGTACTGTGACCAAATTCCATGATACATAAATCTATGTATATATATTTTCAATTATATGCAATAATTGTGTACATTATATTTTGTTGCATACAATTGAAAAATGAATTATATTTTCAATACTTATGCAAGAGTTAATTCATTCAGATACGATTGTCTTCTACAGATGTCATTATGCAGAATGCCCGTATGGATTCGTAAATCAACTTGAAAATCTTAAAAGCTGTTGTTCTTGAATTGTTTTCTTCTGTTCTTTTATATAAAAAAAACTTGTCAGCCCAGTATTTGGAAAATTAAAAATCTTTATACATGTGATTACAATCATTTGACTGACTATAGGGATTGAGTTATTTTTGGAATAACTATACGCATCTTTTGTTTCAGTTTATCTAGATTTCTTCAGTATATAAGGCTTCCATATGGAGAAAGCAACCCTTTAAACCAGATCAAGCAATAACATCTGGCAGCTCCTTATGGCAATTATTAGAAAATTTTTGATTTGAAACTGCCTTACCAAAAAAAGCAGAAAATACACAAATATTGTGAAAAAACTGCCATCAACAAAATATAATGCACTTAAAATAGAGATGATGTTCATTAGTGCACTCTGTTACAGTTGGCATGCAATTAACTATATAAATCCTAGTTATTTAGGTACAACATTGTCATGAGTGATTATTTGTATTATAAACGAGCTTACTTATCATCAAGGACTCTTGTTTATATTTCTTCAACACCACCTATCACCCCACTCTCTCGGAAAACCAATGTATTCATTAATTCAATTGGGATACATCTGATTGTTATAATCGTTATTGAATTCATTTTGAATCAAGTGTAAAACATTCACTTATTACACAAATGAAAATTGCTATGTTAAGATAGAAAGATGAAATGTACAAATTGAAATTGACAACGAAAACTACTTACACAAAAATTAGCATTGCATCCCACAAATACAGAAAGGCTGGAAGAGGTCCAAAAGCTTCAAATATATATGCGTAATCTCCACCACTTCGAGGTATTGATGTCCCAAGTTCAGCATAACATAATGCTCCAATCATAGATAAAATTCCACACAGGACCCACACAACAAGTGACAAACCCACTGACTTAACTTCTTGAATCACACCTTTAGGCGAGATAAAAATACCTGCACACCAAAAACATCACACAACATATTATTCAACAAGAAAATTTAACAATTTATGTCAAATTGTGAAAATGAAGAGATCAATATCACTTTCAGATACACACCAGATCCAAAGATGATTCCTAGGATGATGGCAACTCCCTCCAAGAGTCCTAGTTGTTTCTTCATCCGCACCTTTTCATTTTCCACTTCTTTATCTCCAACAACACTAATACCTTCCATCTCCATAGGAGAACTTAACATTGGAGTATCTGTCATTTTCACTGTTATTATTAATTTATATTAAAACTGAAAAGAAATAAGTTTAGTTCGTTTTTGTAGCATTCTTTTAATAAGTAAAATTACAAGGCGAAAGTAACAATACTTTAAATCTACGAAAAAGAAAGTTTAATTATAATTTCGACTTAAATAGTTTCAACTCAAATTTTTAATTGAGAATTTAAATTATAATTTTTTTTAATCGAAACTGGGCATAAGAATAAAATTATCTAACTTACGAAAGCAGCAAAGGCGTATCAAATGTTGGTATGTTCGTATAAAAATTACTGTTAATATGAAATGCTGCCGTGCTGTAAAGGTGTAATTTTCTAATAATTATAAAATACCTTCAAACAAAATATTTTAATCAATCCCTGCAACAAATAACATACGACTATATTAACTATTTTAAACGTTTTATTACCGTGTAAAAAATTCTGCCTGTTACATCAGATTCGCACGAGCCACATGGCAACACACCGCACACTGTGGAGCACACGCGCCCATGCACTGAATGCATTGGTTCTACAAAACCTGAATTCCAGTTCTACTCCAATTCTCGGCGAATGTTACTTTCTCAAGGGAGCTGACAAAAACAAAGAATCGCGATCTTGTGTTCTTTGGTGCCCACGTGGGATGAGCGCATGAGCGGTAGCTTTCTGTAATTAGGATTCGAGAAGTCGGGAGAAATATTGGTTAGGGTTAAGTAGGGACAATTTAAATACGAGTTTTCGACTCGAACTCATCTTATAAACGATATTAACTTTTTACAATTGAGCGAATGATAAGCTGCCACTTATCCACTTTACTTTCATCACTACAATTCTATTGTCAATGACCGCTTCCAATTCATGTACCACGGCTTCATAACGATGGAGGGGAACTTCCACTACACGAGCCAATCCCAAACACGGAAATCAGTAGCGCTGAAAGCAAGTTATTCCATTACTATGAAGACTATTTTCTGTGCTGTTTCAAGCAAGTTCGAAAAAAATGGGCACCCACGAGACTGTTTCTAATTTTGCATTTGCGAGGAAGGTATTCTCAATCGACTAAATAACACAGTAGAACTCAGAAAAGAGGACAACAAAATCTTAGTTCTATTTTCAAAATGAGATTGGTAACATCAGGTAGCTCTAATAGAGAGCACTGCATTCGCAATCAATACCGTAGTTATGCGACACTCTTTGGTCAGGGCACTATTGTTTTGGGGACCCGATTTTTTGGCCAAAATGCATCAACCCTTTGGCATAAACACCGTGTAAGATACATCTCACACCGTGGGTATAAATAAACTCTCTGGGCACCATAATGGGAAGTAAACACTTCAAAGTTATTTTTTTAAATTATTTATTTAAGGTCGCCTTATAAACAGCTAGGTCATTGGCGACCACAGTTACAAAAATACAGTATTTACAAATTCACATACAAATTATTTGTTTTGTACCCAATTTGGTGATTGTTGGCCCTCCTGTTCCGAGGTAAGCTTGTGAAGTTGGTACTTCCCCGTTCAGTCTCCGCGCCGTTGAGTCACGTACGAACCGTCGAGTAAAGGTAAAAATTCAAAAGTGTGCTGTTTTACTTGTTTACACTTTTTCCCTCGAAATCGGTCATTTGTTATCCTCCAGAATTATATTTTTTCATAGCAATTAGTTATAATGCACAATTCAATTTAGAGTTCCTAAAAATTACTACATAATCCATTGCTGAGAATTTTAGTTCTAAAACTAAAAACATCAAAATTTGAATTGACTTTTAAAAAATTGACGGGATTTTACAGGCTTGGGACTCGGCATTTTCTGTTAGTAGGTTATAGTAAATCGTGTTCCAATAAGTTCCAACAGCAACAAAATGCAACTCTTGACAAATTAGCGTTTTTTCGTTAGAAATGTACTTCTTCAAAAATGAATGTCTATTTGATTTTTTGCTTGTAGTTCGTAGTAGTGATGAACAGATCACGGTAATCTATGAGCTTATAATTGATAATGTTAGGATTAAAGTGAAATCAGTAAATGAAGAGAAAAATAGGTACAAAATTATAAAGGAAGATAGCGTAAAGATAAACTTGTCTGTACTGCTTTTCACGTTGTGAAGACACAATGGGTCTTATGGAGAATCCGCGCATTGTTGCTAACACACGTTCGCTTGCCCGCTCGCAACAGAATCATTAAAATCACGGGTACTTTTCTCAATATATGCAACTACTGAAACAAGTTCATTCGCACATTTATTATTATTATTATTATTATTATTATTATTATTATTATTATTATTATCATTATTATTATTATTATTATTATTATTATTGTTGTTGTTGTGTGACATTGATTGATGATTGATGAGTGAATGATTGACAAAAAACGTTTTTCCCGCCATTTCTCAAAATTGACAAAATAGCAACAAAGAAAGAAAAATTCCAAAACTTTTCATTTGCATTCGATTCTTTACCTCCTAATGATCCCTTATCCACCTTGAGACGAGGTTCATCACCAACGAATCAACCAAAACATTTTAAAAAATGCCGTGAAAATGGCCCGAAAAAAATTGGAAAATTTGTTTGGTGGATTTGTTTGTCCACCGTTTGACCACGTTTGCCTACCCTTTAGAAAATTCTTACCAGGTCCGGTTCAAAACTTACGGGCAATAAACCTTTTTCCCGCTATTTTATCAATTCAAATAAAGACCAAGAAACAGGGAAATTTCGATATTTTACTGTCCTCATCGTTGGTCCATCTTTGGAAAACGAATATCCATCACTTACAAAAGGTATATTATAACTATTTTTATAAACTATTTTCTTATTATTCTGTTCAGCTTTTAACATCAAAATGACCGTATTTTCAATTCCAAACGTAGATGTCAAGGTGTAAGTTTATTTTTAAGTAAAGTAACATTCAAAATATATTAGGCAACTTTTGTGATTATTAATAATAAATATACATAATAATTAATAATTTTATTTCAAATAATTAATTATTTTAAGAAAAAATAGATTTTAATTTAAAATAGATTCAAAATAATTTGATTGTCACTTGTCACAACGTATCTTCAATGTGGGATTGAAGTCTTTTTTTGCGAGAGTTAAGAATTTTTAAAAAAATACTTGGAGTTAAATCAAAAAGTTGACATTTTTACTGAAGTTTGGTATCATAGCGATCTAGTATGGGTGCAATTTTCATATTTGTATCTGATCCCCAACAGGTATTACAGTTGAAAATTTAGAAAAAATCCAAAATTCCAATTGTTAAGAGGGTGTGATTTTCAAGGGGTATGTTAAGTACCAACGATATTTTACAAAAGGTAACTATACAGTTATTTGTAAGAACACAGAAAAATTTAGGCTGAGATTTTGTTTCTTCTGTGAGAAATACCTCTGTGAAAATCGAACTTGGATCACTCGCGTTCCAAGGATTTGGTTGCAAATATTTCTCTAATAACAACATAGAAGGTAGGTAAATAATATTTATATTTGTAGGCCAGAGTATACTGAATCCAATGCCTTTTGTTCTAGAATGATAGGACAACTCAAAGCTTACTTTTGAAAAGAGTAAATGTCTACAAACGCGAAAAGTGGCACATGGTGTAAAACAAAAATGGCCGCCATTTGTAAACCAGATGCAATAGAAATAAATCAAAGATGACTTTGAACAGACAAAACATAAGGAAATTTATGTACAAAATATGAATTTTTTTCGAGATAGTCGAGCGACCAGTGCTGGAAATGGATTGACCCGGAAGAATAATTTTTAAAAAACATTTTTATTTTTATTTTTTCATTTATTTACTTCTTGTTCGGCCGTGAGGGCTTTCAAGGGCTTGAATACATTAATATTATTATGATTAGGAATGGGCATCTTTGACTTTTTTTAGCTTTACATCGCTGCTTCGTTTGTTAGGTGTTTGATTTTGGATGGACTTTGTTAGGAGTTTATTTAAAATTTACTTGGTTTAATATGAGGCTATCTATTTGACTTCATATATATATATATATATATATATATATATATATATATATATATATATATATATATATATATAAAGGGAGAAACTTGTCTTTTGGGAATTTGGATTGGATTCGGCAAGGTTGGATAGCATTTCGTCCTAGGTTGAATTTATTTGTTAAGTGAGAAATGTTAAGTGTAGAAATTTTTTGAAACTGAAGCGATGTGATTTTTTATTAAATCCATACGTAGTTCCCTATGGATCTGAGCGTTGGGTATAAACCACGGTGCTTGTATGATTTTCCTAAGACATTTGTTTTGTACCGTCTGAAGTTTCTCTATGGATGAGGGTGCTGCGCTTCCCCAAACAGGACAAGCATATGTTAAGGTGGGTAAAATGATTGATTTAAATATCATGAAAAGTGGGTTATCGGTGCTGTGGAATTACCAATATGACTAACCCATGGTGGAAATAACATACATATAGTAGTACACAACATATTTCCACCATGGAATAACCAAAAGGCGGGTCGACCTTTAAGGCTAAATGTACCAACACTAGTTACATTTGTCGCCACCACGTGGCAGCACCAAAATAAGCAAAATTTACTATAATAGACCGATGACGTCAACATGTACAAATTGAAAAAAGAAGAACAAATTGTCCGATTTTCAATTTGTAAACGGCATTGAACTCCTTTTTAAAATAGAATTTACGCTTCGATGCCGTTTTTTCAAAAAATATTTCAAAAAAAATTTTTTCTCATAGTTACGGGAAGAAATTAAAAAATGTGGGCTTATAACGCGATGACGACGAGCTTCCTGAATCCAACGCCGTGTCGATCATGCAAATCGGACGAATAGGAGCGACGTAAAGTGAAATTTGGAAAACACTTTCCCCCTCCGCCTTCCCGCTTCACCTTGCGTCACCCGACCCATCTGGGCCCTCCCTCGACGCGGCCGAACGGCCAAACCCGGCGGCCTGCGGCGCAGGAGGAGGCCGTGCTCTCAGTCAGGCAAGCCGGGCAGTCGGTTTATGGTTTCGTCCCTTTCAATCTCAATGTATTTTTCTCCACTTATCAAACTAGTGATGCTGTAACACAACCAAACGGTCTCATATCATCTGTAATAGTTGTATAAAACTATATATCTTTTCACATATTTGTCTTCCTTCGAATACAATCAAAAGTTATTTGAGGCACTATCAAAATATAAATTTCCCCTTTTTGGGAAACTGATTTCAAAAGAAAATTAAACTAATTGTGTAGATATCACCAATATTCCATTTTCTAAATTTATTTTACATACATTTTACTTCTAAGATCTTCCTTTAAATTTTCCTCTACCAGAAAGAATGAGCCGAGTTTCCCGTAGAGCTTTTTTATCTTGACTCGATTTTGATGTCAAAACGACGTTTTCCCCTTTGATAGATTTCACCTGATGAATCTGTTTCCAAGTAAAATCGCGGAAGCTAAATTTAAAATTGTTTTCTTTTTTTGTTAATTTAAAACTACTTTCGACAAATTATGTAATCGGTACCGAAAACACTTATTGTCGGGCCCGGGTAAAGTAAAGTGGATTTTACATTACTTCTCAACTCGTGGTCTAGCGAAAGACAATACATGTGTCCTTGATACCAAAAAATCGATTGACACCAAACATGTCTGTCCGTTTATGGTCAACGCTAACGCCCAAAACGCTGTGCCAATTTTCCAAAACACCTTCCGAATCTACCTAAAAGAACTCGATCCTTTGGGTTTAAAACGATATTTTGTTTTTTGAGGTACTTTACATTAAGCCTCAAAATCATTTTCAAAATTTTCCCAAACCGTCAACAAATTATTTGATTAAATTTGTCCTCGTGTTACGCAAACTCAAGAGAAATTATGTATGGTGTTTTTTGGGATCACTTTTTTTTGGAAAATTGCTAAGTGCAATTTTGGGGACGTCTCCACTAATAAATATTGATGATATATTTTTCCCTTACTGAAATCTGTTCTGACAGATCTAAAATAAGATCAATTTTAAATTTTTTGAAACATTTGAGTATTTTTCGTGCAATTTGGGCGAAGTATGGGAATTAAAACAATTGTAACTTTTCTCAAAAGAGCTCAATTTTTGTTTAAAGACGATACAAAATATGAAGGTAGTCTCATTTCGCCCTCCTCCGCCGTATTTTAAGATTGCAAGCAAAAAGTTTATTGCAAAACCGGTAGTTTTAGAGTAATTTAAGAATGAAATTGATGTATATATTAAAAATTCAAAACCACAACAATTTTTCCACGGATGAAGGAGTAAGAATTCCCATTTCTGAACTCTATCAATTTAAAATGCAAATTTAAATAATGCCAGAAGTGTGTGATGTTGTATCATCCTAGCTTTTATTTGAAATTGTATTGTAAGGATACTTACACAGTGTAATTGTATTTAAATTATTTCTAATGAAATTTTATTTACATACTACAGGAAAATCTGTTTTTGCATATCGTTTATTTAGCGTTTCCTTATATATTTATGTCCATATTTGAATTTCTTCTAAAATTTTTTCCGGACTTACTCGTGGCATATGTATTAGTACCTTCAGCTGGGAACTAGATTAGCATTGCTGATGCATATACTAGTTTATAGAGAGGTTGACAAATTTAATACTTGTTAAATATATTTTCGAATTTAAAACTCTATTTTAGTTTTTACATTCTTTTAAAGATATATTTAAATACATAAAATAGATGTTTTAAAAAAGAAATACTTCAAATACTGTAAATACAAATGAAAGAGAAGATAACAAGGATATTTTGTTTTCTTTAATTCTGCTAGTTAAAAGGACCGAAGGTTTGAATACCGTAAAAATACAGGTATTCTTTCATACCTTCTCAAATACTTTATTGTTATATACTAGTAAAATCCTCTTATGAGTCTTTTCCAGTATGGATCATAATAACGTTATACGGTTTCAACGAAAACAATAGCTACTAATACATCTTGACAAAATAAGTTACTTAGTTAATAATATCTCACAAAATGTTTATTAATCAAATATACTTTCATAATTTATTTAATTTTTATATATATATATATATATATATATATATATATATATATATATATATAACTCAGTTCTAATAATTAGGAAACCGAATGATTCCATAAGTCTTGAATAGTAATATAATCTCCACTTCGTCACTGACGATGTTCTCGCCCACTGAAAACTGCTCACCCTCTCTTCCACACTTGGGCAATCGAATTTCCCCAGTGTAAGGGACCGCCGAAGAACGCGGCGAGATGTCTGCAGAGGCGAAAAGTCACGCTATCAGAACAGCAGTGTGCCAGGGTGCGACCCCGCTTCCCGCTCAGAAGGTGACTACCGCAGGGGCGTGCCCTGGCAGCGCTGGCTGGATAGAAAGGAGCGCGAAAAGGAGCAAACATTCAAAACGTGACCTGTCCACTCTCCTTTCAGAAAACCAAAATGTTATGTCATCAAAATTATGCAGATGTTTTATTTGTACTAATCTGAATTATGTAAAAGGGTAGCTAAGTATATTATTAATATAAAATTTAAATATTTTATGAATTTACATTTCAAGAAAACAAATTATGTCAACTGGTAAAAAGAAAAACCCGAACATCAACGGAGAAGTGATATATACATGGAGGCGGTTAAATACTTAATTACAAACAAATTCTGGGTACTACAGAAAAACTAAAAGAGGAATAATTTTAGAAAAAGAGGAAAGAAAATTTCACAAATTCATAAAATATTGGCATATCAAGTGATTGATTTCTAAAATTTTAGGTCCGGAACGCGCTCAAAAAGATTTATTAATTTAATAGAAATAATTATATATTTATAATATTATGTAAAAATTATCAGAGGTAAGGGAAGCGTTCCGTCGTGTTCCGACAGAAATCAAGCCTCGTAAGACCAAAATCAAATAATCGAGAAAATGGTATTTTAATCCTGTTTGTTGGTGTCAAGCTCAACATTGAGATAGGCCCAAAAAGGAAGATGCTTTTGAAATATGGAAAGGAAGAAAATATTAAACTTTCAATTGAGGGCAAAAAATAAATGCCGAAATTTTGAAAAAAAAAGAACTTTCTCAAAACAAAGCAAAAATGGAAAATTAATATTTTAATACTATGAGTCGAACAAAATCTCTAGAAAAGATATTATGCTTGGAATGATAGAATGAAGGGAAGAAAGGTGCAATGGACAATTGAATAATTAAGACTACCAACCACACATCAAAAAACAAAATTTTGTCATAAGAAACAGTACAACATTATAAAAACTAATCAGACCTATGCTTTACGATCCCCATATGGACAAAGCAGCCCCACAAATGTCATAAAAATTTAAGTAATGCAAAATAAATTTTAAGATTAATCACAAATGCCCCTGGTTCATAAGCAATAAAAACTCACTTAAAAAATTAAATTTATCAACAAGTTAATTTAAAACCAAATAGCACACATATCACCAAAATTTTTCCCAAAAACCCAACAGACATACCAGCAGCATCCCATTAAAACTACCAAAAACCCAACCACACTAGAATAAAAATAGATTCCTTTGGCTTTTCTTAAATTTTAGCCAACCACGATGCTTAACACCGAGGTTCTCCCTAATGTCCTCCAATATATAGACTAAGTTAGCATATTTTTAACTGATTAAATCCCAAAAAAAACATCGAAAATATTGCTTTAAAAGAAAACACAAAAAGAATAAATATTTTAATAACCAACCACAAAGACCAGACATAAATGTTTAAGAAAAAACCAGTCAGAAAAC
>CAXIVR010000002.1:74226153-74387781 GCA_964035755.1 Teleogryllus oceanicus | reverse complement strand
AGTGTAGGGGGAAAATATTAAAAACCCAGGGGAAAGAGACCTTAGTGATGTAGAGGAACAGAGCGGTTTCCCGGGCGGGCGCTCATGTTTTAAACGTCTTTTATTAGACAGGTGGGAAAAAATGCCCGCCCTTTTTGGAGATCCCCCGTTTTTTAAGATCTGCTGGGCTTATGACACTGTTCCATTATTGGCTCTGGATGGTAATGGAGAAACAAAATTAAATAAATTGATTCAAACCGTTAAAGTTTAACAGTGATAATACGAGCCAAAAAAAAAGTAGGGAGAAACGGGGGGGTTTCAGCACCATTTTCAATAACTAAAGGTTTACTCGGGGTGTTGGGGCCCCGACTTCTTTTTGAAATATATTTGAATGAAGGCCGAAAGATGGGGGAAAGAAATGTAGTAATAGGGGTATTAAAATTGGTGACTCTATGTTATTATCTCTAAAATCACAGATGATCAGGTGTTGTTCGCTGTCTCACTGTCGCTTTTCACCGTCGCTCGCTGTCTGTCTGGCTTCGGGTCCCTCCCCCCGGTGCGCCCTCGATAGCTGCGGGTGGGGGGCGTGGCAAAATCTGCGTCGGGCGGGGGCCGCGCGCGACCCCAACCGCCCGCAACGGTCGCCTTCCTCCCGGCCGAGGGGAAGGGACGCCTGGCGCGGTTTTTGGGGGGGGTTGGGAGAAAAATAAGTAAAGAACTATCAGCTATTAGAAGCATAAATTACAAACTAAAAAAAAAGGGTTTTGAAAAAAAATTGAAAAAATAAATAAATTTTTTTAATGAAAAAGAAAAGGGTGATTTCACCATTGAAGTGGGTATTTCAATGTAAAGCAAGTGTTTAGGATGCCGATATTAATTGTTCCAGTTAATATCATTAATTGGTCTAGTGCTGTTTTGCAGCATTCGACTCTGGTTGGGGAGGACATCAAAAGGTTTTTGCTGCTTTGCCCCCCCCCCCGATCAACACCAGGCGGATCCCGGGCCCCCCTACCTAAGGGGCCCACGGACCGCGCAATCTGCCCTTCCCTTTTTCTTGTCCATTGGCGTCGCGTGGTTCGGCGCCGGGGCTCGGGCCGCCCCGGGGCCCGCCCCGGGACGCCCGGACGCCGGAAACCCGCTCGCCGGATGCTAAGTGGGGGTGTGAAAGGCGACGGCGCCTCCCCCCGCCGGCGGGAAAACCCTGGAATCCAGGCGGGAAAATTTCCCCTGAAAGGGCGGCGGATGGGGCTAAGAATGTCGGTTGCGCCTGGGGGGGCGGGCCCAACCCCGGGACGCCCGTTGCGGGGGGCGAGCCAAGGGATAAAAGGCCGCACCGACGGCGCCTCGGGGGATACGCTGGGTGTCAAAAGACGGAATTCCAGTATTCATTCCCGTGATCTTCGGGTCGAAGATCGGTTTGGCGACAGGCCATCTGGTAGTTACGGACTCTATTCCGACAGCTTCGCACCTCCGTTGTTTTTGCGCTTTCGAAGCAGTGGTTCTGGCGACCCCCGGGACGGTCGGGGGGTTTGGGCTAAAAAAATTGAAAAGGTTGCCAAGGGGTTAGATTTTTGTATTGTAATCACTGTCATTAATTGTAAATATACTGTAAATATATTGTAAATATCAATCAGAGCAGTCGTCTGTGTTTTTCACCCTTGTCACAGACTCGAACCTTTCCAAAACGGGGCAGCGGTTATCGAAAACTCACGTCGGGCGCCCATAATTCCGCCTTTTTTTTCTAAAACTGGGGGCAGCGGTTATCAAAAACCCCGTCGGGCCCCGCATCTTTCCCCGCCATTTTTTCTTTTCAAAAACTGGTGGCGGGGTTTTTAAACTGGGGGTGCCCCCCAAATTTCCCTGCCTTTTTTTCAAAAAACTGGTAAAAAAACCCTCACGTCGGGCGCCGCATCATTCCCGCCATTTTTTCTAAAACTGGTGGCAGGGTTTTAAACTCACGTCGGGTCCCCCAAATTTCCCTGCCTTTTTTTTTCTAAACTGGTGGGGTTATCGTAAACTCACGTCGGGGTGCCCCCATATTCCTTTTTTTTTTCAAAAACGGGGGCAGCGGTTACTGTAAACTCACGTCAGGGTCCCCAATTCCGCCATTTTTTTTTCAAAAACTGGTGGCAGGGTTTCGTAAATTCACGCCGGT
Organism: Teleogryllus oceanicus; assembly: GCA_964035755.1. NCBI lineage: Eukaryota > Metazoa > Arthropoda > Insecta > Orthoptera > Gryllidae > Teleogryllus > Teleogryllus oceanicus. Next base: position 74,385,647 of record CAXIVR010000002.1, on the reverse strand, counting down.
GCCTGCGCCAATTGTTGCAATTGGTTAAAAAATTGGGCAGTGGTGTTTAGAACTCACCCGGGTGGTTGTGCCACTTTAAAATTGGTTAAAACAGATAAAAGACTCCCGTCTATCAACCCTTAGGGAAGGGTTTACTCGTTCGCCAAACGGGGGCGAATCGCAGTCCGCGGGGACATCAGTGCCCGGGTCATCGGTGCGCGCTGTTTAAATCGAACACACGCGTAAGGACGTGTACGCAGTTAAACGTGCACACGCGTCGTAAATCGTGGGCCGGCGTGCCGCCACGAAACCAAAAAGTGCGGTTTTTCGGTACGGTAGTTTCGGGCGGTACAATCCGACTGGGAAACCCTTTTTTTTCTAAAACTTGGAACTGGTCTGGAACGACTGATATTGGTACTGGAACTGGGCAGCCATATTGGTACTGGAACGAGCTGACATTGGTACCACTGGGGAAAACACCCCGGGACGAGGGGAAAAAGGGGAGGCCGAAAAGGATCCGAATACCGACCCCGAGGTCAACTGAACGTAAGTGTTTTTGTTCTGGGGGGATCAATTCAGGCAAAATGGTTTTTTGCGGGTTATAGGAAAGAGGGTTTGTTAGGGCGCGAGGGAAAGGGGGGGAAACATTAAAAGGGGAACGAGACCGTGGTTAAACTTAAATCGATCATTACGGAAAGCAGCAGTCGGGTCATTCGTGAAACAACTCCTGACCAAGAAAAAAAACAGGCCCAAAAATCCCGGAGCGGAAAGAATACGCGAAGGGGGCAGGAAAGAATACGCGGGGGAAAAGAATAGGGAGCGGAAAAGAATGCAAAGAACGGCAATTTGAACTTAAAAAGCAAACAACGATCAGGCTCCCGCGTGTATCCATGGTAGTAGCGACACGGAAAATGAACAATATTCGTATCACCCGTCATGGACAAATTTAAAGGCGAACGACGATATTACTTTTTTTAAGTTTTTTGGGGCCATGCTCCCCAAAACCATTGCCGGTCAAATGGGTGCCATTTAAGGGTTTTATTTCCCTAATGAGGTGAACAACTGGTCTGTAGGACCCGATAACCCGGAACGATTATGCCCTAATTAAAGAACAACTATTAGATATGTTCAAGTTTACGGCGGAAAATCCGTCAGATTTTTTGTGTCGTAAAGGTAAAGACCCGGAACGTCTATGCACGTGAATTAGCTGTTATTGAAAAAAATGGATCTCAGGTTTAAAGGTGAAACATTTGAGCAATTGCTGATCTCTTTAACAGACAGATGAAGCGGAAGGTCCCGGCGGACGGACCTTTCTTGATTTGGGGGTGGGGTTTCCGTCCCAAGATTTGCCGAAGGCTGGACACCACGAAAAAAACCCGGGGCTAGGGATATAAGAAGGAATTCCCGGGGTTCGCAAAAAAGGCAGGGAACGGAAATGGCCAAAGGGGACGGAAAGCCACCGTCCACTTCCAAAACCATGCCAAAGGAGCTATAACGCGGAGTTCGAAAAGCCCAAAAAACGGACGTGTTACGTAAAAACCAGGTCACAAAAAAAATATTGTCCTCAATATAACCATAAACCTAGCGAGAAGATTTTCTGGGACGCTAGTGCGCCAGAGTTATTGTCTCCACAATTTTTTGCCAAAATTTGCGGCAAACAGTCACCTGTCTCCGTGATGGGTGCGACGTTTGACGTCATCAATGCAAAGCACGTCACGCCGACACAATACACCGGCGAGTCCTTTGGGTTCAGCAGCCCCGGGACAAGCGCCGAAAATCTACCGGTAGCCAAGGTAGAGATAGTAGGGCCATTCGGTACTTTTTTAAACCCAGCCCCAAGAACTGCGACCCCTTAATTTTTTTAAATCTTTTTGCTCGATTTTGAAGGATAAAGAAAGGGTTTTTCAAAACCCAACCCTATCTGCGCTGTACGGACTAGGGCGCAAGCTTTGCTGAGCGCAAAAGGGCGGGGGGGCCCCGGGGTGCGAAAATGCGGCAGACGAAGGCCTCAGACAATGACGAGTAAGGAACCGACCGTGGGCCGGACGTTCCGGGAAAGGTTTCGGGGGACCGAGGATGAAAATAGATTGGTCAGGGCGAGGCGACCCCCCGGGGGGTCAATAAAATCGGGTCTGTTAATTTGGAGCATTGTTTTGGCCTTTTGGGACCCCACAAATTTAAAAGGCCAGAACAAAAAAGGGCCCCGGGTTGATTGAGGTGCGGAAGGACCGAGACGGATCGGGGACGATTAGTTATGAAAAAAGGCCATTTTTTGTGTCCCGGATAGTAAGCGCGGGGAGCGTTCTCATGTTAGTAATACCGCGGGTGTATCGTGGCACGATCTTTAAAAATTTTTCGAAGTTGTCAGGCCCTTTGGGGGCACAAAAGCAAAGATTTGGGCCCAAAAATTTTTTAATTTTTTAAAAAGGGTATTTAAAATATTTCGTAGTTGCGACGTTGGCGAGTAGGAAACGGCGGGCTTGGGGCCCTTTAAATTTTTCCATAACGGGCGAGGCATTGAGAAAGGAAGTCGACGCGTGTGGCCATTTCCCGAATCGGTCACCGGAAAAAAGTTTATTTAACGGCGATTGGTTTAGCCACGAAGTATCCGATATTCCGATACGGATCTTGGTCACTTAAATTTAAGCATTTTAGAATTATTCGTAGAATAGGATTTCCACGAATTGCAAAACCCACCAGGGCACCTGCTTCACAAGGTTTTGAAGGGAATTCGCCGAGCGGTTTGGCTTTAAAATGGTGAAGTTCGCCGTATCACCTCAATCAAAACCCGTCGGGGAAAGCATCGAACTATGAACCGGCTTATGAAGGTTCTTGTTTGGGGGGCAGGGAATTAGGGAAAGCCAACTTCCCCCTATTTGTTCGCGGGGCACGAGTGGACGAATCATTAGTTTTTCCCCCAATTGGTGAGGGAAAAATATCCGTACCCCCGGCCTTCTTTATGAAAGGGGGGAACTGCAAAGGGAAAGAAAATTCTGTAGTTGAGTTCAAAATTTAAACAATCGTTTGAAACGCCCGTGACCTAGCTCCAAAGAATGGCTGAAGAACAGCGAAACGTAAAGGGGGTATGACCAGGCGGTTTACTCTTTTAGATAGGCGCTAAGGTGGGCCGCACCTAACAGGACGCGGGTCGCGGCAGTGGATGGGGGCCCGGGGGAGATTCGCGAAGAATTTTGGGGCATAACTATTCAGATGCCGGGGCAAAGGGAACCCCCCTCATCCATTAATATGTTAAAAATAAACCCGCGGGCGATACTTGAATGTGTTGTTCTACGTCTGGCGACGCAGGTGACGAAGACGCGCCAGATCGCTATGCGCTTAAATTGGATTTTGGGGCGCGGAAAAAATGCTAGCGGGGCTGAGGTCGAACCTGATTTTAACGCTCTAAACGGGTTTTTTAAGTACAGTTCTTTTGAGAAACCCGGGGATTTAACCCGGGTATCGGTTAACTGATACCAGCAAAGGGGTTTAAAACTCCTACCGTACATCCCGAGCAGGCTAAAATATTCGGAAGAAATCGATAGAATGCTTCGCGACAACATCATTTTGGAGGCGGAGTGATTACGTCCCCATGATATTGGGTTGGCCCGGGGAAAAAACCCGCCCCGTATCGATTTTAGGCGCCCCAACAATTTTAAGACCAATACTTTTCCCTTCCCCAAACTCGAAGAACGGATAGAACGGATGCAGAAAAAATTATAAGTGTACTGGGCCTTTGCAAATGTTTTTGGGGATCGGTCTTACGGAAAAGGGGGCCAAAGGTATTCGGCGTTCGGCCATTTGGGGCCTACCGGGCCGCGTTTTTTTTCGGAATAAAGAACGGTCCCCCATCAATGTTGTCGATTATGGGCACCTTATTAAAAATGCCAAAAATTGCGGTCCGACCCCGATGACATCGCGGTTTCAGTAACCGGCAAAAACACATTCGTCACCTCGATGGCTTTTGCATAAAAACCCGGGGCAGCCCGCGTGTTTTTTTGCGCGGGCTAACTAAAAAATCTTGGGCGTAGTCGGTAACGGGGAACGGGCCCGGGCCGAAGCCAAGATACAAGCAATCAGAAATTTTCCCAGACCAGAGTCAAAAAAACAAGTGCTTTTTTGCTCGGTCTGGTGGAAACCATCGACGTTTGATACCCGGGTTTGCGGGAAAACGGGGGCGCTTTGATGCCGCGAGACGCGACCCGGTAAAAAACGTCTGGGCAGAGGGAGAAACATCTTTCAATGGCTGCGACAACTCCAGGAAAACAGCGTAAGCCCCGATTATACCAAGGAATTTGAGTTCAGGCAGATGCTTCTCGGAGAGGCTTAGGGGTGGGTTTTCACCAAATAAATGAAGGGGGTAGGGAAAAACCAGTCGTTTTTTTAAGCCGTAAATTAAATGACCCAAATTTTTGGCACCACAGAACTAGAGTGTTTAGCGCTGATTTGGGGGTTGATAAACTTAAAATTTTTCTCGACGGCCCCCACAATTCAGGTCGAAAACCGCCAACCTTGTTTTCGTTACCGGCAAAAACCCCAGATTATTACGCTGGCCTTTTTAAACCCGCACCCCGTTTCCCTCAGGCACAAAAGGGGCCTGTTTCAGATGCGCATCGCGTTTGATGAGTGAATTGATCCCCCGGCGAGAATAGGGGAAAACGCACGTTCCGGGGATGTATAAATGTCGGGGAAAATTTTATGTAAATAATTTTGTAAACTCAAGGGTAAAATTGTTGTGTTTTTTTTATATTTTTATATTTAAAAACATACATTTTAATAAACTCAGTTAAGAAGGACATGATGTAGTAACAATTACAAATTTTTAATACTTCAATGCAAGTAAATGTTTTTTATTTTATTTTAGGATTTATGTAATGCAAGATGCGTAAAATTATTATGTAATATTTCAATGTAAAAGTAAATGTTTTTATTTCAGGGTCTATGTAATTCAAGATGGGCAAGAATACTTTTGTATGTTTTGGGAAAATTTTGTAAAAGGCATGCTTAGGTGAAAGGAGGGGGAAACCCCGAGATTTATTTCAAAATTTCGATTAAATAGGGGTTTTAAAATTCTGTATAATTTGCCTTTCTTTAAAAAAATTTGGATGTAGAGGGCTCACGACCAGGGAAAGCAGAATTTTTTTCCCGGGCATATTTTTCTGCGAAAAAATTCTCCCCGGCATGGGAGGGGCTGTAGCGTCGCGTGGTTCGGCGCCGCGGCCCCGGGGGCCGGGGGCGCCGGACCGCCGGGACGCTTGGGAAACCCGCTCTAAGCCGGATGCTAAGTAGGGGTGTGAAAGGCGACGGCCTCCCCCCGCCGGCTGGAAACCCCGTAGGAATCCCGGCTGGAAATTCCGAGGACGCGCGGGTGCGGGCTAAAGATGTCGGGTTTCAGCCCGGGAAGGGCTGGGCCAAGCCGAGCGCCCGCTGCTTGTAGGGGGGCGAGCCACGGATATATAAGGCCGCCCGACAGGCGCCCCCGTGGGATGCTGGGTGTCGAAAGCGAGGTATCTCCCGTGCATTCATTGCACGGTTTGATCGAAGATCGGTTTTGGGGACAGGGCCCTGTAACTGGTATAGTTACGGGATCATGTCCCACAGCCGCACCTCCCTTGCTTTTTTCGCTTTCGAAGCAGTGGTTTGGGGGAGGCCTAGGACGGGCGCGGGGTTTCGCGGCTAAAAATTTGGGTTGCCGGGGGGTTTGATTTTTGATTGTAATCACTGTACATTAATTGTAAATATACAAATATATTGTAAATATCAATAGGCAGTCTCTGTTTTTTCATCCAGTACGTCCCTATCCTCTCCACTTACAACACTTACACTAACATGCACTTAAAACCCCATACCGGGAGACCGGTCAGGGGGAGCTTGTCCGGCAGGGGTGCCCCTGATGGGGGAAATCCCGGTTGGGGAAACCCCCCGGGCCCACGGGGGCGGGCGGGTTTGCCATCCAGCGGGGGAAGATCACCCCATCTCGCGAAAAAAATGCACTTCACTAACGGGGGAAGACCAGCAGTTTACGCGCCCAAAACCGACAAAATCAATCAATCAATCCGACCCAAATCCCCCTTTTCGGGTACAAATTTTGGGGCCCCCGTCATCTGCACTAATTTCAACCATATTCGGAACAGCACTAATACTTTAAATTTGACGTTCATGCAATGTCCGCTCAAAATTTAAACACCTATTTTACCAAAATTGAAATTGTTGAGTGTACAATACTTTTCCTCCCCACACAATAGTTTAGGGGCGAAAGAAAAAATTTGTATTTCACTTTGTGATCCTTTTCCTGCTTGAGAAGAAAACTAGTCTTTAAAAAAAAGGAAAAGTTCCTCAAATTCAAACTTAATGGCTTTAACCTTTTTGAGTAAAGAAAAGGGGAGATTCTAAAAATACGTACTATATTTTTACCAAGTTTAAAACATTGAAACATCAAAAAGCTTTCTTTTGTTTGAAAAAACTCCCAATTACTTTTCCATCCCCAATAAAAAATTTTGACACAACCTTCATGAAATGAAATCAATATAACATAATTATTGAAGGAATTTTACACTGCATTATACCGATGTCCCACGAACTATGGACCACCCCGTAACTTCTAAACGGATCACAATATTGAAGTGCAATCTGCGCTCAACAATGCGGAATCATGCAGCAAGTAATATGCTGTAGAGATATTGTTTGTAATATCTTCGTTTTATAGTAATTAAATGATATTTGATTTTTAAATGGAACTTTGTATTTTTCTCATCAGCAAATGGATAGATCATAAAAAGGGGAATAACATGATGTACCATATATTAGTAGTTTGATAGTAATTTGAGTATAAAATGAGAGTTTCCTATATGTGATTTTAAATTAGAGACAAATTTCCTGTAGCAGCCCTCGCGTGGCTGCGTTTGGGAAAGTGACCTTGACTTCGCAGCGCGGAGACTTACGACTGAGAGGGGCGGCACCACAAGTATCTTAACAAGGAAGATACAGGAACAAACATCAATATTTTGCTAATATTGATATCAGAATGAAAGATTTTTATTGATTCATCAGATTCGTCATTTTCAAACTTAACAAGAATCGAACTCGATGTTCAATGCCTGTAACACGCCACCATTTTAAAATACAACAAAGACAAGCAAAGGAAATGAAAGGTTGAATATTTTCACTATACTAGTAATGTCATTTCTTTCACTGAAATTTTAAAGCATCGATCATTAAAATGAACGATATAAAGAAATTGGTAGTGTATGGGAGATACCAACAAAGGCCATTTTCAATCTTAACAAGAATCGAGCTCGATGTTTAATACCTGTAAGAACAAACCAGCATTTTAAAATACTACAAAGACAAGCAAAGGAAATGAAATGTTGAATATTTTCACTATACTCGTAATGTCTCCAGAACATAAGATTATGACAAATACAGAAAATTTTGTTATTATCGACGTTACTCCATTTCTCAAGGTAAATTTACAAAAATAAAATAAGACTTAGATAACGATGGAAAACAGAATAAAAATATGTATCTAAAATATTTACTAAACTATGTGTCCTCCATCGTCAGCAATGCACATCTGCAGTCGCTTGTGCAAGGGCCAATGAACTGATTGCAATCGTCTGTGACGCTATGCATGATGTTTTGGAATTTCAACTAGAAGAGAAGTTTAATTCTGATAAAAAAAAACAACAACTTTTCATTCTTGTCGTTAATAGTAATGTTTGCTCCTGTGTCAGTCGTGACACAACCATGAATTGCTGTAATTAGACCTATATCCAGTGGCGAATTATCCAGTGAAGAAATATTTCATAAGCTTGGTAATTCTCTAAAAAGTAATTGAGATTTTGAAAGCTTTAAAACAGATGCGAAAAAATAACTGTTTCGCTACTCGAGAGCCAGTCAGTCTTCCACATCCGTAAGCGCTATGAAGTGCGCTTAGTGAGAAGTTTCAAACTGTTCTAAATACTTTATTTGACGTTTCCGGGTCTGTAGGCGTGGTCTAACGAAAACTTGTCCATACGTTTCGCCTGCAACTGTGGCAGGCATCTTCAGTGGCGTTGCTGGCGGGGACGAAGTATTCACTCACGCATTCACACCACTAGCACTACACTTCACACCGGTAGCGGTAGCTCAGTGCATCAACTGATATCACTGCAGCGCTTCGGTACGGGAGGTCCTAGGTTCGAGTCCTGACGGCGGCAGGATTTTCGACACTAGCTTTTCAGCCAGGTCGAATTCAGTCGCTGTCTGGAGGAGAATTCTAGCGGCCGGCTGCTCTGATCGGTAGTTTTCCGTGGTTTCTCCGATCAACACCAGGCGAATGCCGGAGCAGTACCCTAACAAACGGGCCACGAATCGCACGCGATCTGTCCTTCCTCTTCCTTGTCCTATCCACTCCTCTTACACACACACTTACACTAAATGCACACTCCCACCGGGGAAGATCACCGCCATCTCCCGAGTAAAAACATGCACTACAATAACGGGACTAATGACCGAAGCAGTTGACGCGGCCGGAAACACGAAAAATCAATCAATCAAACTACACTTTTCACTGTACACTATTTACATTAATTTTCGCCACGGCGCCGACTTATCTCAAGCGTCCGTGGCCCAGCGACGTCTTCGGTACTGGGCGGCCCAGGCCTGGCGGAGCGCGTTTCCGCGCCTCCCACGCGGATTCCGGCATCTCGGAGCGGCGAACGCCTCCCACGCACTATCTGCTCCCCCACGTCGCACAGTTCAGAGAACTTGTGCGGGGAAGTGCGCGGAAGGTCAAGGCGACGTGCTTTGGGCCCTTTCTTCCATGGAAGGCCCTGTGCATGCCGCTGTTAGCCGCTGGGCCGGTCTCGCGCAGGGTGCGCAGAACGGACGGCCTCAGTGCCCTTGCGAGCGCCGCCTCCTCCTACTTCTGCAGCTCCGCCGGGAACTCAATACGCACGCCCAGAACTCTGAACACGTCACCGTTGCGGGGAGTACGGTCAGGTCGGGATGTTCCGTGTGTGTCGAAGTCTCGTATGAACAGTTTCAGATTTGAGGAAAGAAAAGAAAATGCGCTTTAATAAAATTGGTGAGGTTAGAGACAAAGATTTAGCGCTAATCTGGCGCTCCGCCCCTGTGCGGGATACGTAAACATCAAGGAGCGCTTAACAGCAGGAAGGTGCTACATTTGGCAAAGTGCTACACATGGCAAAGTGTCACAGATGCCATAACAGACCGTACTTAATTCTTAACCTAGGCCACGCCATAGGCAGTGGATCTCATTTTCCAGCGCGGGGGGGGACTCCTATACCTTTCGAGTAATAACGTACACTACACTTACCGGAATAATTATCTTGTACTTGTACTTGATGCATTAGGAACCAATAAATACGCATTGTTTTGTGTTTGTTTATTGAGTAGTAAATAAGCCATTATAGGTCAAGGAATTCCCAGATTTACACTCTTTCAATAAATAAGGTGAGAAAACGACAAATTCGTAAATTGAATGAATGTTTGTTTAAGGTTTAGGATATCTGCCAACATTATGAATTAAATATACATTATTTATTACATACGCATTGTAAGTTACAGTGAATTTGATTTTTGTTTTTCAAAGGCATTATTCATGAAAACGGACTTACCTGTGTAACGTATCTTATCAACTTACGGGTCAATGTTTCTTTTCTTTGCAGCCGATCTAGTTGTTCCTGCAGGTGCAACTGTGCTCATATCTCCGAGGACTGTGCATATGGACCCTAAATTGTACCCTGATCCTCACGTGTTTGACCCAGAAAGATTTTCTCCTGAGAACTCAGCCGAACGACACCCATATGCCTTCCTTCCGTTTGCTGCAGGAAGTCGTGCTTGCCTTGGTATGTACAAATTATTTAAATCAGATCAAGTGAATTTTGCTAAAAACATCAATAGTTTTGTGCATTTCTTCTTAAAGTAAACACAATTTAAGAATTTTTTGACAGAAACTGTTTGTATTTTTTTAAATTGTTTCCTCGAATAGAGGAAACTTAAAAATATCGCAAGTCTTCATTTTTATTGATCTCTCTGATTTTTCGAAAATTGCGAACATTAGAAATAACGTGAAAAAATATGTGCTGTTAGCACTTAGCACTAGTTTTAACCTTTACTATTAGAGAGATACATCTCTTATAAAAAGCTATATACACACTTTCAAGACTGAAATGCGGAAGTCGGTCCTGAGCTGGATTGAAATTACCTCTTGTATGGAGGATTACTCTTTCTCCTGCACATTATATTGCCAGCTTAAGCTATTTTTATAGAATAAGCGAATGCTTATTTATATTTTTGTTTTAACAAACTATGATTTTAAAGTTAAAGTTTTTGGTTTGTCCATGTATAAGGACCTTGTAAATGCTTTCTGAGTTTTATAGCTGCCGTAACATTGCTCATGTGCCTTGCATTAGTCGTAATTGTTACATTAGTCGTGGCGCTATAATATCACCTTCATCAAACGAACAGATGTAAATGCCACAATGTTTTGTCAGAAGATGACATGTTTGTGAAAATAAAAGGAATTTTTTCAAGATTCCATAATAAACAAATAATCTGCTGACAATGTTGATGAAAGGATTGGAGCACGTCTGATCCAGGGTGCTAGTCAATGTCATAGTAGTACTTTCTATAATAACGTACATACTGGATAGTGTTACCATAATAGGTGAAGTTGTGAATGTACTAGCATTGCTGACAGGATAAACTTCTCATCAGGATATTTATTTGAAGAAGGGTGGGAGTCCTATTCATGCAAATCATGAAAATTTGCCCCAAAAATGTAATTTTGCTTCAGATTATTAATGGGCGTCATTTCTTTACTAAATTTGGGCAAGGGAAAAAAAAATAAAGAAAAAGAGTATCAGTATATCAGAAAGGGCGTGATTTGTCTCAAAGCAATGTAATCACCCAAATTTATAGCTCCATGTATTGCTAAAGTAAATGAAAGGTTTTTGTAGCTGTGTACGGTAGCGAGGTGAATACGCAGACTTTGTATGGTCTCCTCTAGCAATTATTAATAAAATCGATGACAAATATTACGTTTAGTCGTGCCATTCGTGTAGATTTCGCACTTCCATAAACTTAAGGAAAGTATAGACTCATTTGGATTCGGGCTGGATGTTTTGCATATGAGAGCCCAATTAGAAATATTCAAACTGGACCTTTTTAAAAACGATTTTCTCTCGTTTTACCTGAAGACTTTCCAGAATTTTCATTTTTACGTGCTATCATTTTTTGTTTTGAAAATTCGTTGAAAAATTGAAATTGAATTACTTTGGTCCATTTGATTAAATCTTTTATTTTAGATAATATTGAATTTTAATTTTGAGTTTTGGGAATAAATTGAGTAGTATGACCTGTCGAGCAGTAGGAAGGAAAAAGGAGATACTACGCTGAAATACTGGTTTAGAGGTCTAATGGTGAATCTTGATTTGATTAGACTTAGAATGTGTCGTTCATAGTAGATACAACTTACGAGTGGAATGAGATGAGGGGGAGAAAAAAATATTTTCTTCTTTTAACGCTTTCGCTCATACGAAGGAACTTCGTAAAAAGAGAAGGTTAGGTAATGCTGCGGGAAAAAAGGGGGCGACGTTTCGACAGAAAATTCCTTATTCACGGGTCCTGGAATAGAAAAAATGGATAAATCCAATTGCTAAAAGTAGAAAAAAAACGCCTATAACATGTGGTGTAGCCAGAATCCATAATTTGTGGTTTTTATACCAAAAAATTGATTGACGGCTAAACGCGTGTCCTGTGTGTCTCTCTGTCTGTGATCAACGCTATCGCCTAAACCGTTCAGCCGATTTTCTTCAAAATTGGTGTTCCGCAATCGATCTGATTGAACTCAAGGCTTTGGGAGTTTCACACATATTTTGATTTTCGATGATATTTTATATGAAGCCTGAAAATCATTTTCGAAAGTTTCTCAAAATGGTACCACATTTCATCAAACTTTGTCCTCAGATAGCATAAATAACGGCTAAGAAAATGGCGCAGGTGTCATGTTTGTCGATATCCCAGATTTTTTTTTAAATTGCAAGAGTGAAATTTTTTGGGTGTCTTACTGCAACTATAATATTGAGGTTAGAGATTTTATACTTAATGGAATCAAGGTGTAATGTTCGTTTATACATAATTTTTTTAAGAATTCAAAATGTTGTTGCGTCTTTCTAACTACGATTATAAAAATATTTTTTAAAAAGAAATGTGTTCATCAAAAACAGCTCTAGAAGTAATGTCATGTTAATTTTGAAAATAAATATTGTTTGCGAAATATTGTATGAAACATTACTTAAAACTAAGAAGGCTTTATAGAAAAGATTTCATAAAAGAAAACACTTCTATCTTCAATATTATTGTTGTCGAAAGGCTATTGTCATTTTGCATTTTCGAAAAATCAGGGATTTGAAGGAAGTTGAGACCTGCCGCAAAGCGTTATTTGTGCTATTTAAGGCCGAGACAAATCAAAAAATTTGGAGCAATTTTTGAAGAAAAAAAATTGAAAATATTTTTGAGGCTTCTTCAAAATACCCTGAAAAATCAAAATATCCTAGAATGGGTTGACTTAACAAAACGAAGCGTCTGTCCTTCGGTGACCTTCTTTTCTAGCTATGTTGCGTCGATCCTCTTTGTTTTTCAAAGGGGATTCGTAAATCCCTGTCTCCGCTCATTGCCCCTTCTTGCGGACAAAAATTCACCTATTTTTTAAATTTATTTTTACGTCAAAAAAAAAAAAAGTTAAAAACTGCGTATGACGTGCTATGGGGAAAAGTGAATTGTGTGCACATTTTCAAAATTCTGTGATCCCTACACTAAGTCATATACTACTTAAATTTTGAATTTTGAAAGGGAAAAAAAAAGACTCCCCATGTAGTAAAATCTATTTTTCAGGATAAATAAGCAATAATTTTTGAATTTTGAAAGGAAAAAACAGTAAAAAACTCATGTAATAAAATCTATTTTCAAGGATAAATAAGCAATAAATTTTGGCTCTTATTACTTCCTGCCGCGACAACATGGAAACGATAATTTGAATAATTATATTTCCCACTGAATTCTAGAAGACGTGCACAGATAATGAAGTTACATTTACGTCCAGAAGCAAAACAAGGGGCCATCTCAGCATTTGCTTAATGGATCAGGGAAACTGGACGAAAAACCTGATCGAGATGGGGGTCATTGACCCGAAGCTGTGAATACAATAATTTTTACAAGGTTATTTATACTCATTTATACAGTTCAAATGTTAAAATAATGCATTATATATCGTAATTAAAATTAATGTTACTTTTCTTGTGATGCTCAGTATAGTCTCTGGTGTATGAAGCAGTTATGCAGCAAACGATTTCCTTATGGGATTTAAACTTTTCTGTAGATTTAATCGTTTAATGTCATCTGGCAAGGTATGGAAATAATGTACATTTATTGTATGTGAATTTTGTAATGAGCTGTGAATACTGTCGCCAGATGAATATGATTTCTACGTCGAGTGTTATAGTAATGAACTTCAGCATTTCTGAAAATATATTCCCGCCCCCTTGAGCAAGTCATTTTTTACAAATCACTGATTCGTAAATAAAAGACACAGTTATGGTAGAATTCTAGATTAATGAAGAGAGGAAGCACGTGAATCACGTGGGTGGGAATTGGTTATTATACGTACAATTCTTTTTTGTAATCTAAAGTCTGGGAGCTATAAGATGTATTTCCCCAGAATATTGTGCCATATCTCAGGCGGGAATGAATATTCGCGAAATATGCACAACGAGCAGTATGAAGGCTGACTGAATTTGCAAGAATTCTGAACGCGTAGCATAATGAACTTAATTTTGTGTTCGAATTCATTTAAATGGACGTTCCATTTAAGGTTTGACTGAATTGAGAGACCTAAAAATTTTGTTGCCTTAACATCAGTCAATGGTACACTGTTCATTTTCAATGGGGCACAAAATTGTTTATTTGAAATGGAAAACTGCATTAAAACCGTTTTCTTTTCGTTTACTATTAATTTGTTATTTCGGAACCAATTTGAAACACCTGATATTGTACTATTTACTGTTTCTTACTACTTACTACCTTCTGTACTACCTACGTACTTTTGAGTTTCACGAGTTCCGCAGTCGGCCCGCTTGCACCTGTGTGGTGGAACCCCTGCGGCAACCCGTGTCTAACGGAGTAATTTCTCGAGCCGCGAATTCAACACGTAGTTCGTAGGGCCGACGTGCTCTCTAATAAGGAGCAGGCATCTAATCAGGAGTTGCAGACAAATGCTCACGAAGAGCTTTGTATTTACCTCAGAGCAGCAGGATCTTTCGGGTGTGAGGACCGATCTGCAAACACACACATTTTTTTATTATTTTTTTAAATTTTTAAAAAATTGGTTGCTTCTACAAATTGACGCAACGCGTCTTCAAACCCCTTAAGAGGCGTTGAACGCTTTGCGCTGGGAAGTAATTCTGTATTAATTTGCGCGGGAGTAATCCTCCATTACCTTTTTAAGTCATGTCGTCGTCGCAGTCAGTTGTCAAGAGGACCGCCAGGTAGCATCTCCGCATACGCGCCTCCTGCTACGCGCTCCTGCGTCACTACCCAGCAGTTGGTGGGAAGGAATAAGAGGAATAGAGGTAGGGTTTGGATGCACTTCACGGGGGTTGGACTAGCCCTTGGCCAAACCAAACTCGTTTTGTTAGAACAAATTTCACATGAGATTCGACGGGAATTAAACCCTGATCTCAGTGGTGAAAGGCAAGCGACTTCGCTATGTGCCACGAGCGAGCCCGTCATCAAATACATTTTACTTATGTATTGAAATATATACTCAGAATACAATTTTGACTCATCAAACAAAAGAAATATGCATTTACACAAAATTTTCTTGACAGGAACGCTCTCTAAGTTTGCATTTTCTCTAAATAGTTACCCTCTTTGAATTAAAAATTATTTACTAATATTATTCTACCCACTCCTGTCTTTCGTCTGCTTCTTTGTTCCTTCGTCTCCCGTCTTCGACGCCCGCTCACTCCCGTCTTCTTCCTTTCCCTTCTCCATTCGTTATGTTTAACGCCTGTGTGCGTGAAGTTCTTTGCACTCTGAAAATAATTTGTTGCGTTTTAACTCTTCTGGCGTTGCCTATAACACTCGTTCGCTTCACAACTTCCCTGACGATCTCAAAGTTCTGTCTCGCCGTTTCAAAAATGCAAATTTTTGCGTTTTATGTACCAGTCACTTAAGCAGCTTAGAAATACTATTCGAATTTACACAGGCTCAACTAAACTCTTAGTACTTTCCACTTAGTCACAGTTCTATTAAAAATGGTGGCTTATATACCGTTTACGATGTCTCGTACTATTATAGGCACCTCTTAACGACCAACTACTCACACGGCGGCGACGCGAACCAGGAAAATCAACAATATGCGGCGACTCGAACAAGAAGAATGAGCTTCTGGTCTGTTCGCAATATTTATGTGGCAGCCTTTTCACGTTAGGGGAGCGGTGACGTTATCCCCCTCCTAGGACTGACCCGGAATAGCCATCTGCCCTGGAAACTATTCGCAATGTTGTGGTCAGAGGATACCAGATCGCGCTTCTGCTGTCCACCACGGCATACACCTCTAAATTCCGAATTCTGAATGATCGGGTGTCATGAAGTTGGATTATTCTATTTAATCTCGCATTTTATGGGTTGTATTATTTCAAACAATGTATGTAGTGAATAATAATGATATTATAATGTAATATTTGTTTTATATCTACTGCCTCGCATAAATGGGCAGCGTTTTAGGCCTACAATTAAACCCAAATAAATCCTGATGCATGATTATCAGTTCGAAAAGCACTGTGAATAATCCTCTTCTCTGCCCCTCATTTATATAAATGACACCCGTTCTACCTTGGTGTTCAAAGTCCAAGAATTTCCGTTCAATACTTTCATAAATTCAAAAACGAATTAAATACTTGGGTAAAGGTATAACGACGTATAGAATGGCGATGTCCTCTTCATCCTCCAGACTTTTCCACTACCAAGCACCGGTCACCGCACCCCTAAACGCCACACTTTCCTCACTTTTTAAATTCAAAATTCCACCCTATACCTTATTACTCTATTCTCATTTTTCATGCTCTCTCACACCATATAAATTATTAACAACCACATATTTTCTGTGTATCCTAATGAAATTGTTCAAATAAAATGTTTAAAAGTGATCAGCTACAGCTATATTTGTACTGTCATCATTGTTATCGCAATATATCTACAATATATTGGCCTTAACAATAATTACAATTGAGGTTTATATCCTATTGTACTTCTATATTGTTTATTAATACTGTCAATATTATATTTTAAATTACTGGTACTATTAACTTAGAGTCTATTGTGCTTCTCTGGTGTTACAAATGTTTATACGAGTATATTTATGTAAAGTGCTAATGTATACCAAACGTAACATTTCTGTACTGCTTCTGGAAAAATTTTACTTTTCCGCCTACTTCTTCTTCCTCCTTTTCTTCGCTTTTTCTTCCTTCCCTTCACAGACTTCCCCATTTATGTCTTTACGACCCTTTCCCCTAAACGTCTCTTCTCTTCACCTTCACTACTATCCATTCCATATTCATGTATGTTAATGTTCGGCCATAAGCCGCCATCCTGATTGAGGGTTTTCTGGGTTTACTCAATTTCTTAAGGCGTACGCCGTGATGGCTTGCTGCTTTGCACTCCCAGTCATAAATGTACAGTTTGTCACCCCTTTAGTATCTCTCCTTTCTTCTTTCTCGTTCGTATTTTCTACTTAATTTTCATTTATGATTCCCTTCTCTCATTTTTCTCTTCTCTTCCATTTCTATACCATAATGCTGTTCGGCCCTAAGGCGCCATCCTGATTGAGGTTTTCTGGGTTTACTCAATCGCTTAAGGTGTACGCCGGGATGGTCCCTAGTTTTGCACTCCCAGACGTAAATGTACAGATTTCCCTCCCCTCTTATATGTTACTACTCTGCCTCAATGTAAACTCAGTGTTTAGGCGGAAGAGCAGGCCCTATGGCCTGAACCTCGCCATTAATAAAGATATTATTATTATTATTATTATTATTATTATTATTATTATTATTAACTTGCAGGACATAATATTTTCGCGCATTACGGAATTAGCCCAGGAGTAAAAATCTATGGATTTTAGTTGGACATGGGTACATTTAACATATCAAAAACGTTTTTACGAACTTTGACAATGCGGAGGTAAAATGTACTTACCGGTAGATATATAAAGAAGGTTTCAGCTACAATCATTATTTCCATTCTCACATTATCTCTTTCTACATTTATTAAAAGAGGAAAATAACGTAATCGATATTTGCAAAGCTATCTGCATTTTTATGCCATTTAGCTCTACTTTCATATTAAATTGAGCCTTCCCAAAATAATGATTTGATATCAAAAAACATATTACGTTGTTAAGATACTTCTAGCGTCGTCTTATAATCGTCGTAAAATACCATTAATGCGGTAATCTGATAATGTACAATATCTGTAAAAGTTGCGAACAAACAAGCTGTTTACGCGATGCTAAATAAATTATACATTTGTCGTTTTCTTGTTACAGGAAGAAAATTTGCGATGTTGTCTCTGAAGACCACTCTCAGTAAAGTTATTTGGAATTATCAGATTCTGCCAGATGAAACGTATGAACCAGAGTTACTTTGGGGCCTCTCAATGATTACGACTAATGGAATGAGGATTAAACTTCTTAAGAGATAAACTTACCGAAAAGTATAGAGAGCGCAAATTAACTCGCCTTCCCATACTACCCAGTACTCCTAGACCGTTTAAGCCAGAGGTGGACCTGAGAATAAGTTGCAATACAATTCAAGGAAAGTTTTACACATTAAGAAAATAATACTGCATGTATTTAGCCATATACAGTCAAAGCTGCTCATAACGGAAGGGTACGGAAACGATCAAAATTTCCATTAAAGACAGATTTCCTTTATTACCAGATTTTCAAATTATCAATCGAAATAAATGCATTTCGTCTGAAATAATTATTTTGATTAAATCACTTTTTTAGTATATACAACATTCACTATTTTTTTAAATAGTTTACGTATATTTTTCTAAAATTATCTCGGTGAAAAAGAATCTAACAATGATGATTGTTCTGCCTTCTTATTTATTAATTCTTGTGTTTCAAGATCAACACAAACTGTAGTCAATGCATGTTATATTTCAGTATTATTCTGTGAGGTAAAACATCATTCACGTTCGTTGTGTGTATAAGTGCATCACGATGTATTTTGATGTTATATTCTGTCCTCGTTTCTTCTTTTTCGCATTGTACTCAGATGTGTTATCCAGAATTCTTTTCAGGGAATCAGGAAGGAGAGTGAAGAGTTTCCTTGCAACCTTTTGTCGACAATAGATTCTTTCCCTCGAAAAATCGTCTACATATGTTTCTTCTTTATTAACAAATTGTGTAAATTGTAATTCTTCCTTTGCACTCTAATGCTTCCGCACATCCTCGTAATGTCAAGAGTTGCCTCTTCCACGAACTCATCATTCACGGAGAACTTCCATAAGACGACACATACTTAACTAAAGACACAAAACCGTTCAACCGCTCCGCGTATTCAGAGGAAACTGACGCTTTTTCAAAAAAGCCTTCTGGGCTAGGAGAGAAAAGCACTTGCGTCATCGAAATCTGCTTCCCTTCAGGGAATTTGTCAATTTCTAGCGGATCCCATCACGTACCCCAAGCAGTTGTGAAGGACATTCCTTCATTTGACGTCGTCTCCTACAGTTTATTTTCAGCTGGTGACCGCCAGGTTACCAGCTCAAAATAAACTGAAAAAGTGCGTATCCGCGTTCGGCAGGTCCCGTTAGCATCAGGTAAAGTCACATGCATTTTATATACCGAACTAACAGACCAGCTTATTATTTCACTCGTAATTCCCTTATTATTAGGTTTCGTTTTCAACAGTACTACAACTGTACGAATAGCGAGACAATTTTCTGGTCGCAGACACACGAAATAATGCTAGAAAAAGAAATAATATTCCATTTTTTCAGGAAATCATTTTCAGGGGAGTTTTGTGGGATTAACATAAAACAACGAAAAAGTGATCTGCCATCTTCAAAACATTTTGAGAATAATTTTCAACTGGAAAAAAAATTGAGGAACTATTTCTGATGATACGACACCTTTGGTTTATTAATATCATCCATTAAAAGTTCCTTCATATGCAAGATTAAAAACATGACTGCTATGAAACATTGCTTGTAGTTCTTTGACTTCTGTCTACCCTGATGTATCATACTGCTTGTGGTATTTACTTGACTCTCTCTCTCTCTTTATTTATTATTATTATTATTATTATTATTATTATTATTATTATTATTATTATTGTTATTATTATTATTATCATTTATAATTTGTTGCAAACTTAATCGACGCAACACGTCAACGTCTCTTTGCCCTGTGTTGAGCGTTGAACGCGGAGTAATCCTCCATTAATATCTCTTGTATGTAAGGGGAGAGTATGAGTGTATATGTATGCAAGTCTCGTCTCATCTGTCGGTTGTCAAGAGGTCCACGACGTAGAAACTCTGCATACACACCCCTGCTACGCGCTCCTGCGTCACTACCCAGCGGCCAGAAATGGGAAGGAATTAGGAAAGGGGTAGGGTTTCGGACACTTCAGAGGGGATGGACTAGCCCTTCTGAAGCAGCCAAACTCGTTTTGTTGGAACAAATTTCACATGAGATTTGACGGGAATTGAACCCAGACCTCAGCGGAGAAAAGCTAGCAACTTTGCTATGAGCCATGAGTAAGCCTATAACTGTTCCTTTCACAGTGGGCAATGCTCAAAAATTATTTTTTATTTAAACTCGACAATCTGTTTTAGGTACAATTTAGATAAATAATGGCAATTTATATATTATTAAAAGTTCATTTGACTATCCATACAAGTGTGACGTCGTGGGAATACACAATAACACAGACACGAGCTTCAATGATAAATATGTACAGGTTTATTCACAATATGTACAATAAATATTTAAGTTACTTTTAGCTCTTGGGAAACGTTTACTCCCCTGATCGCAGGAGCGATCCTTAAAAATGTAATCTGACTCGTGGCCCGCGCCACTCCTCAGCGAACCTTATGCACACAGCACGTGGCTCCGTGACGTAGGTCACTCGTGGAAAATCTCCACCCCGGCGTCCCAACACATGGGTTGCCGTACGAGCCTCGCTGGCTCCGCACCACCCTGGGCGCAAGTTTGTGCATTCGCACGAGGGTTCCACTCAGCTCGACAAACCCCACCCCCGCGCTCTCCGTTCCTTCTTATATAGCCCCACCCACGTGACCTGAAACGTCACTGGGTTTTCACACGCCCGCGCTAGTCCGTTGCCAGGCATTTTGGGCATCCCTTTCCCTGGATTCTAAGAATTTTGCACGCGGCACGCGGCAAAAATGCGCTGTCCGTATTTTGGGCATCCTTTCCCAGCTCTCGGAATTCTTCCAATACCGCATTGTTCTTACATCCTGCCTGGCCCTTGCGTCTCTAATCCCTTTGGCGCGCCATTTTGAGTGGAGCGTACAATACGTTACATACTTCCATACCCTATTTTGAATTTTTATGCAGGAGGTATCCACAATAAAATGAGAACCTTAATTCGGCTCCTTCCGAATGGTTTACAAATTTTTAGACTTGTTCAATGTAATGTAAAAAGGTAGAAGCATCATATTTAGTGCATATGTTTGACATTTGATTTTGTTTTAATTATACCCAAAATTAGGAAAAACAATTTGAGCATTTTGGACGAACTTCAGAAAAAAAATTGAAATTTCAGGTGAAGAACATTCTAAGAAAAAATGTTTCTCCTAATAGTACGTAGGTCATTCGATAATTGAAGAGACAAATTGGTCTGGAGACATACGGTACGACAAGTTTGGTAATATAAGGATTTTAATTTGCCATCACGGGGGTGAGCCCTGACCATCTGAAGGATCAGCGTTATTGTGTTCATAACCTCAGGAAATTAAGTTGTACGATGGCAAGTCCACTTGAAAATTCCACATTGGTTGAGCAACGTTCTGTGATTCTTTTTGTACTTGCTAAATGTGAAATAAACAGCAAATATATAGAATGACTAAAGTTTATGACAAAAGTTGTATGAACCACGGGAATTTTTTTAAGAAGTAGAATAGTTGAGAAGTTGTCTAGACTCGGCGAGTGACAAACACCGTTCTGGTCGAATCAGCAGGAAAAGTCATATTGACGGTGTTTTGGGTAGCTGTTGGTGCATTTTTTGTGATTATCTCGAAGAACAGCATACAATAAACATCCAATACTACTCGGATATGCTTTTGAACAAGGTGAAGCCAGCCATGAGAGAGATCTAGGGATCTCAGAGAAGAGATTTGATTCTCCAGCAACGCATGTATTCACACTGCTCAACAAGCCCGTTTAACCAACGACTGGTACTGCCTCATCCCCCTGACAGCCCCGCATTAACACAATCTGATTTCCATTTATTTGGTCCACTGCATTACGCGGGAAAAAGTTCCAGGGTAACGAGAATGTCAACAAATTCGTGGGAAATTGGTTCAAACACCAGGATAAAGAGTTCTTTGCAGTGGGTATAAAAAAGCTGGTAACCCGCTGGGGCTAGTGCAAAAATGTTGATGGGGATTATATTGAAAAATGGGAAATCCCTGTGGGGAAATAAACGGTTATTTTTCCAGACCGATTTGTCTCTTTAATTATTGAATGCCCCTTGTAAATAGTTCAAAGAAAACGTTTTTTTGCATTGAGTTTCATATACTTTGCATTTTATACCAATATTTTTACGCCCGAATTCAAACCTGCATTTTTTTAAACTTGAATTCTCAAAATACTTTATCTTCGATTTTCGAGTTTGTTGACCCCAAATATTATACAGGCTCTAAATTTCCATGCAAAAAAAATCGCGTGTAAAACTGGAAATTTCAAAAGTTACTGGAAATTTCAAAAGTTACCTTCAATTGGCATCGCGGTCTGGCATACCGCGTCAGCACGTTGACACTTGTTCAAAAATCACTGATTGTTGTTAGATTTACTGCTCTATCTACTGCGCTATCAAGGCTCTGATTGTTGTGTCCTGCGGCTCAGTACGTTTCTTGTTAGTGTAGATCTATATTTGAACAAAGAGCTTCACTATTGGATTTTTTAGAGTATTTTTTCTCTTTTCTGTGCGTGACGAGATACCGCCGATTCCAATTGCCACTCTTTTCGCCTAGTGATACCAAAAGTTCGAGATAACATGTAATTATAGATATCATGATCGTGATTCTGAAACCAAGCACGAGCAAAAGATAACATGAATATGAAACGACTAAAATACTACTAACAATAAACGCATTTATTATGAAAAAAATGCTTCAAGTAGTGTTCCTCATTGATTATTTGGTGTTTCCGAATGCGTCAATGACTGTCATTTGTCCAATAAGTGTAGTGCATATTTTCCCCGGGATGTGTTGGTATTCCACATCTGGATAATGAGATCCGGCACCGACCTACACGCCGACTAGAGGTTTCCCCATCCAGGTACCTCCCACTAGCGGGCACTGCCCTAACTTAGCTGCCGACTGGTGTTCCGTCATGTGCCGTAGTGTGGTGCATGTAAGAGTATGTGTGTGTAACTAAGGGGTGAGTATAAGACAAGGAAGAGGAAAAAAAATCCTGTGCGGTCCGTTGCCCGTTCGTGAGGGTACTGCACCGGCATTAGCCTGGCGTTCATCGCAGAAAACCACGGAAAACAATCGATCAGAGAAGTTGACCGCAAGAATTATTCTCCAGAAAGCGGCAGAATTCGACCTAGGTATGTAGCTAGTGTCGAAAATCCTGCCATGGTCAGGATTCGAACCCTAGAACCCTCCGTTCAGAGGGTACTGCACTACTATCAATTGAAGCCCTGAACCACCTCAGCTGGTCGTCCCTTGATATTGTCTCACCCACCCCGAGATATTCCACTTCACTGGTTCTCACTCTCCCCTGACGAGACTTACTCTGGTTCCCCAATATGTGCGTCGTGAACCCTTGTGGATAATCTTACGATCGAAGGGACTCCTCGTCAAAGTTTTGCATCATCATAAACCTTGCTAAAACAAATGTAAATTTTTGGACTTGCAGCTCAGTGCAATGTTGTCAAATAATACGTTGAATTATAGGAATTAAGCGAGAGTGATATCACAGACGGCCAACACCAATTAAATGTTTTGAAAAGCGATACCGATTAAAGGTTAAAATCGAAATTGTTTTTTTTTTTTATTTTTCTTCAAATTATCCACTTATTAAATATTGTATACAGTGTTTCCGAGGGAAACGTCCAAACTTCGAAAATAAGTTCTTAAGACAATTTTAATCATATTAGTGAATTTTAGCTCCAGGCGTAAGGAGGCATCCTTAAACGCTATTGTTCACGTGACTAACGACTATATACGGTCATAACAACGTTCAGATGAGTTTTAGCAATTGCGACATTGAGTTATGCATTATAACAAAAGAAACGTTTCAAGCGTTGACCAAAGAAGTTGCATAATATATCAGAGAAACTAGACTAGCGGTGAGACTTTTAAACCAATTCCTGTCAGCTTCTCCTTGTTACCGTTGAATTCTTGCCAACGTTTTGGAGTTAGTAAGCAATAGTTAACTGTCTCGTACGAGAATCGGTTTGTCGGAGATCGAACAATCCCCAACGTTCTCGTTTTTACGCGGCCATTTTGCCCCTTGAAAGATGACCGTAGAGACGCGCGCGCGCAATTAATGAAGGTATAAGGTCGCACCTTAGGCATAAAGTAAGACGTTATGACTTCAAGGTCCGTCACGTGACTGTTAGTGCATAACGTCACTACCTTACGCGTGGCGCTAAAACTTCCTATTTTGTTTAATAAACTACTTGAATATTCTGAATGGCTGAGCCGCAATAAGCACTTAAGAGTTGGCTTGAAAAAATGCTTTCTGAGCAAAAATTTGCATTGCTTAAGCATAGGAATACATTAGTTCAAAAAGACAAATTAACCAAAAAATAAAAAAGCAGTTGAATTGTGTAAATTGGGTGCATTTTTATTTCTGGGTTAATTTTTCTTTCTGAACAAATATTTCGTTCGTCGAAAAATGCTCCATAATTTTCCTAATTTTGTGTATAAAGAAAAACAGAGGCAAAGGTCAAAAGGTTATAAATATGATACTTGTAGGTTTTCTTACATTACATTGAACAAGTCAAACAAGTTTTAGACCCATCGGAAGAAGTCATGCTTTTCTCGGCCAATTTACGTGGTATTACCTATGTTTATGTAAGAGTGGAATATAACAGCAGTTATCAATAATGCAAAAAAGTATGTGTTGTTATAGCACCACTAGTTTTACACTCGTGCGTCGCTAGAATTAACATGAGAATTGGTGGAAATGTTCTAAGACATTTCGGAAAATGTTCCATCCAACAACAGTAAACATAAAGTCGATTGTATTTATTAATTGTATAAAAAATAATTTCATTCTCGCCGTTTGTGTACTAAAATATTTTGATAAAAAAAATGATATAGCCGAATAAGGGGATGAAAATGCCCCCAACCATGTCGATAAACGCAATGCTCATATGAAAGAGAATAAAAATGACGTAGATTCCCCCAAAAACAGCCTCCTAGGGGAATCTATTGCAGACATACGAGACGCGTGTTTTTCATCTTTTATTTTCTTCTCAGCTTCTATTGCATGAACCAGGGCTGCAACAAATTTCAGAGACGGGGAAAATAGTTAAATTTGAAGAACATTTTGTAAACAATTATTTTAATCGGGAATAAACACCTTGATATTGTATTTTTTTGTTTCCGTGGTTGTCATCACATCGAAAGACTTGACACATGTCTCTCTACGTATGTCGATGCACTGAATCCGAAACTGAAGCCAGGATTGTCCCACCACCCTCCAGTTTTTTTTATCGCAAAAACACCTTCAAATTTACAATCTACATTTTCACGGTGTTTTTTCGCGATAAAAAGATTAGAAGATGATAGGGCAATTCAGGCTTCAGATTCGCATTGTCGATTTACATAGAGAAACATGTGTCAAATCTTGGGTCTGACAACAATCCCCGAAAACAAAATATACAATTTCACTTTTTCGTGATTTAAAACAACCGGAGAGTGGTGGCGCAATTCTGGCTACAGATTCGAAGTCAGCGTGTCGACGACAAAATAGAGAGTCATTGAGTCTTGTCAAGTCTTCGACTCTGACGATAACCCTTGAAAACAAAATCAATAAAAAATTAATACAGTTATAGGACGGTTTTTTGCAATTAAAAAAATGGAGGGGGTGGCTCAATTCTGGCTTCAGATTTGGATTCAGCGCGTCGAAGTACAATAGATAAAATCAAGTCTTTCGATCTGACAACAACCCCCGAAAACAAAAAATATGTAAAATACAATGTCACGACTTTTTTGGCTGCACCACGTGTTAGAGGAAGTAGTTTACTCTGTATAGCAACAGGATATATCCGCGTTTCGTTACCAGCGATAAGAGTTGCCAAAATCCTTCGTTTTCCGGCGCACAATTACATAACTTTCTCTTCTTACGAAGTAAGTGAGAAAGTAAAAAGGTAAGACAGTTTCCGAGAATGTTCTTTTTATAATTTACATTACTTTTAACAAGAAATTACGTGAAAATTTCTTGTTTCTTTAAAAAATTGTATTTGACATTTTTAACTGATATTTGAAAACAAATTTTGAGTCAAAAATTTCTATCTTCAATTTTGTAGTTTTGAAATGCTAACTTTTTACAATTTTGTAATTTTCGAAAATATAGAGTTTCCCGAAAATAAGACTTGCATCATATTCCTTACCGCCCTTTGTTAAAAACAAGAAAATTTGATGAAAAAATGAAGAGCGGTTTTGAGAAAAATGATTTTAGGAATTGCATTAATTTCAGACAGAATTGCAGGAAATCTACTCGTTTTTCAAAAAAGTATACTTGACCTTTTAAAAAAGAGCGGATTTTTGGAACAGACGGTGTTGAATAAAACTCTATCTTCAGTTTTATATTTTGAAATGTTAAATTTTGCAATTTTTAAAATGCAGTGAGTTTGCTGAAAATAGAGCTATTGCTCTCCTCTCAAAAAAACCTTCCATTTGGTCATGCCCAAACGTGGCCTCTCCCTCCAAAGCTCCTAATATTTCCCCGCCTGTCTGCGCTCTTCCTCACAACATAGCTCTCTCTCTCTCTCTCTCTCTCTCTCTCTCTCTCTCTCTCTCTCTCTCTCTCTGTCTTTCTCTCGTGGGTCGCGCGGTCATTCAACACTGCGAGTTTGGTGATAACAAACAGATGAGTGAGAAGGATCAGACGGCAGCTTACGTGTTTCTACAGTAGGGGTTGTCCAATCGATCAACAGAAAATAAGCCGTGTCTTGAAGAAGAGTTTCGGTCTCCAGTCCCTGTTTGACCGTGGCTAGTGAGCAGTGACAGTGTGCTTTACACAATAGCTGCTGTTATTCACAAAAACCCAATTATTACAAATAACTCAAAGTATATCCACATTCCTCTCCGTCTTCCACCGTACCATCCAATAGAACTTGATTGGGGGTTTATAAAGAGACGCAGGCAGCAGAAACAATTGGTGCATCCTTAAAGAAAGGAAACGTTTTGCGAAGAAGCGTGTGCACAATACGATGTATTCATTTCTTTGGACACTCCTGGAGTGCAATTCCTCTTTGACGAAGGCAGAGCGGTTATGACTTAAGGGCGAGTAACGACTGACGGTTAGCGCGATCGCTGCGTCTTGCAGACACCCTCTCCTTGTCGCCTCCGCGCTTCCTTATCGCAGGAGGGAAATCTCTCAGCTGCCGAAGGGTGGGGACAGCCTCGAGACTTTGAGTACGTCCGCCGTGATGGTTTTGCAGGCGGTTCACCTACTCAGCACCATATTTTTAGCATCCCTTGAAACGTACGAGGATAAAATTTAAACATTAAATTCGGGTGGTTTTGAAAAGATGGTTTAAAAAATTAAAATTACCGATGTTCCGCGCAAATTATACGAAAACAACTCATACGAGGTTTGGGGCATAAGACATGGCATTTTTTGTGAGATTATGATCACGGATGGAAAATTTGATTTGATTCATTTGATAAAAATAACAGTAAAACTGTGTATGACGTATGGGGGAGAAGATTATTTGCACACGTTTTCTTGAGTACCAGAATCCCATACCAACATTTAAGCGATAGTTGAAAACTAATGAAAGTTAAAATAATAATAATAATAATAATAACAATAATTTTAAAAAGTGCGGAATTATCAACATTTGAAGAACTGTATTTTCGTTCCGGAGTTATAGGAAAACTATTTACAACGATTAACGAACTGATTAATTTTCTTCTTTGCTAACAAGATATTAACTCACCTTCAGCTCTACATACCACTGTAAACAAAATAAAACGTGCGCAGTACGAGGCTATATTTATGTCCAGAAGCAAAACAAGGAGCCATCTCAGCATTTGCTCAATGGATCAGAGAAACTGGACAAAAACCTGATCGAGATGGGGGTCGTTGACCCGGAAGCTGAAGTACATAACTTGTTACAGGCAAATTAAGACTTTTTTAAAATTATACAATACAAATGTAAACAAATCTACAATATATCATTGTTTTGATAAAATAAGCATTATTTTTCTTTCTGGTTATCAGTATAATCTCTAATTGTATAGAAACAGTTATGCAGCAGAAAAAAATTTACTTTCAACTTAAATTTGTGTATCGATTTTAATTGTGTAATGTCATCTGGTAATACGTTATAAAGTAACAGTATTCTACTATGTGGATTTCCCATATTGAGCTGATACTGACACATGAAGAACGTGATTTCTACGACGTGTGTTATAATTATAAATATCATTGTGCATGAAAATGTTCCCGCAATAAGTAAGTCAGGTTTGACTAAGTAATGCAGATTCGTAAATAAATGAAGCAAGGCAATGGTAAGATTCAAGCTCAATGAAAAGATGCTTTCAGGAATCCACGTGGATGGGATTTTTCATTATTCAGATAATTTTCCTTTGCAATCCAAAGGTTTGGGTACTACCAGGATAGGCTTCCCAAAAAAATAGTATGCCTTATCTCAGGCAGAATGTGCGGTTTGCAAAATACACGCAACGAGCTGCACATGAAGGCTGACAGAATTTAAAAGAGTTCTGAATTCATAACATAATGAACTTCACTTAGTGTTTAATTCTACAGTATGTGTGAATGAAAGTGTGAAACATGCACTTCCATGTTAAATATACAAATGAAAGTACCAGGTATTAACTAAGTGCATGGACATATAACAACACAGCAAAATCGTGTTTCTCATATACATTAAGGTATTTGAAATGAAATTACTGGTTTCATGTTCCAAAGCATTTTAACAGATACGGGTGCATAATATTCCTAAAGCATTACATTTATAGTTTAATTAAACAGATGCTCGATTACGCACATATCTGTCGCGTTCCGCACTCACAAGTAGAGATCGTACGCGCGTGGCTGATCACCGCCTTCTATAAATTTTTATACGCATCCGCGCAGACTACTCTCCCGCCCGTCTCGCGACTGTCCACGCTATGGCAGATATTCCACCCAGGAGCTTTATTTATTTACTTTACGTCAAAAAACAGTTGAAACTGCGTATGACGTGCTACGGGGAGAAGTGAATTCTGTGCACATTTTCAAAATTCTGTCATCCCTACACTAAGTCATACACTACATGAATTTTGAAAATTAAAAAAACAACAATAAAATAAAATATATTTTCAAGGATAAATAAGCAATAAATTTTGGGCTCTTGTCCATGATGTCCTTCGTCAAGTAATAATACTTCCTGCCGCAACAACATGGAAACGATAATTTGAATAACAATATTTCCCAATGAATTCTAGAAGACGTGCACAGATAATGAAGTTGCATTTATGTCCAGAAGCAAAACAAGGGGCCATCTCAGCATTTGCTCAATAGATCAGGGAAACTGGACGAAGAAACTGATCGAGATAGAGGTCATTGACCCGGGCTGCAATACAACCGCATTTGGAGTTGTTTATACATTTATACAGTCAAAATGAGTAAATCATTCATTATGTATCATTAATAAATTAATGTGGATTTTTGCTTGTGATATTCCAGTATATAGTCTCTAATTGAATAGAAACGGTTATGCAGCAGAAACGATGGATACTTCACTTTGGTTAAACTTTTCTATTAGATTTAATCGTTAATGTCATCTGGCAAAGTGTTGTAAACCATGTAGCATGTTTAATGTGAATTTTTGTAATGAGCTGTTGATACTGTCACCTGATGAATATGATTTCTACGTCGAGTGTTATAGTAGAGGTATATAGGAGCTTCCACCAATTGCCTGTGACATTGTCGGGCGCTCCTTCCCTGAAGAAGGGCTGTCTTGGAGTGCGAGCGCCGCTCAAAGCGGGTGACCTTCATCTCGCACGGCGGCTGGCAGACAACTCATTTCACATTGCTCACAGAGCTGGTGTTGTGAACACACGTTAGTACATTTCTTTATCGCAACAAATAAAATGGGTGATCCGCTAACATTTCTTATAGAAGAAATAAAAAAATAGTAATATGGCTTCTGCCCCAATCCTCATATTTTCGAAAAAATTAAACACAGGTCCTCGCCAAGGTCTGCCTTTAAAACAATTTCATTCAGAAAAATCGCTATATTCAATATTGTAATTTTAGCAAGACGCATAATAATATGTAATAATATGTAGCCGTAATAATAATAATAATAATAATAATTATAATAATAATAATAATAATAATAATTATAATAATAATAATAATAATAATAATGACCGTAATATGTAATAATAATGGCCATGTATGTGACAATTATAATAATAATAATAATAATAATATTATGTAATAATAATAATAATAAGACAAAGAAAGCATAGAAACGGTGCGCGCTACCCGAGGCGTCAGGCGCCTCTGGAGCCACCGCTGGGGGTGACGGCGGGCGAGTCAGTTTGTGACCAGTACTGAGTCGGCGGGTCTGGTCGGGGCACGAAGAAGAAACAGCCGAAATATGGAGCAGTTTTGCCGGTATCTCAACCGACAACCACTGCGGCAGGACGCGTACGACGGCGTATACAATGGACATCGGAAATGAATAGGATCTTTATTCGTTGCTATATGCGAAGTACAAAGGCGAGTACCGACACCCAAGCATGAGCGAAATGTATCGACATTTCATAGAGTTATACCCTCACATGGTGATAAAGTGACCAAAAACAATTTAGCAGACCGCCGAAATGCAATCATCCGATTAAATCTCCTATCGCCGCCGATCGCGCTGATATTAAAAACTCAGTGCTAACTGAACTGCTGTCTTACAATGCAACGACCCACCACGTCCTTTAGAGGAACTGACACCCTTGCACAGCAAACCCTCGAAGATTAAACGAAGGACTTACTGAGCACCCACCGTTTCAGCTGAGACCTTCGCCAAACCTGGAGGAGAAAAAAATGCAAGTATGCATAATATTGTTTGATATGGAGGGGAAACCAAAATTTTTCATAAATAATCAATGCACATCTTTTGTAATGTCTAGTCACTGGAAGTTCTGTGTGAAAATTGTGCATCTTTTTTGCAACGCATTGTCCATAGAATCAAAAAAGCCTTTAATCGGCGGGCTCTCCCGATGTGTCACTCTACAATTTATTACGCGTATTTTGTTAAAGGACTGAGTAAACAATTCAAACCACTAAACAGCAACAAAGTTTCGAAAACATGGACAATAATGAGAAACTTCTATGACAAAAATATTAAGTCTAACCATATAAATAGTCTAACCATCCTTCCTCGGGGCGAAAATTGCGTATAAGTAAGGAAAGCATGTCCAACTTTCCCTGTGAGTTGTGACAAGACGACCGG
Source organism: Teleogryllus oceanicus (assembly GCA_964035755.1). Taxonomy (NCBI): domain Eukaryota; kingdom Metazoa; phylum Arthropoda; class Insecta; order Orthoptera; family Gryllidae; genus Teleogryllus; species Teleogryllus oceanicus. The sequence goes on along the minus strand of CAXIVR010000002.1, from coordinate 74,354,706 downwards.
CGCAACCCAAGGAGGTCGCGGGATCATTTAGATAGATAGATATTTATTATTCTGCAGATAGGTGTATACAACCTGGTGGCAGAACTCTACAATTAACATATTACTAATATTAACTTTAAATTACTTAACAACGTAACATTAAATTCTTTAAAGACATAATAATAATAATAATAATAATAATAATAATAATAATAATAATAATAATAATAATAATCTATACAAACTTTTGGTCGGGCATATGGGAAAATGGCAAAATACACAATACAACCACTCCGGTTCTCCTTGAGGAAAAACGCAGATCACAAAACCTGTCGAAATGCTCTCACTACATTTCTACTGAAATTAAAGCAATTTGTCGGATGAGCAACTGAAATCTCAGGGCCAGATGGGATACATGTCTTCTGGCTTAGTACTTCACCAGTGTGCATGAGAAGCTGGCAGGTGCTATAACAGCTACCATCAACCAGACACTGCACAGCATTCTTAACTACCAGTAAAACTCTGCTACTCCAAAACCGAAGAAACTACCAATCCTGCTAACTACAGGCCAATCCGTGCTTATCTGTCTTCTACAAATGCTTGACAAAGATAATCACAGACAAGATTAATGACACCTCGAAAGTGCAACATTATGACAGAAGAGCAAAAGGCTGTTACAGACATTCAAAGGTTGTAAGGAGCAAGTGATAATTGACTCTGTAATCACTCATCAATCTACGAAGAAACAGGAATCTTAGTTTCACCTATATTGATTATCAAAAGGCATTTGATTCTGTTCCACCTCCTACCTTATAGAGATTATGCAAATGTATAAGGAGATGCAACACTAATACATTTTTTCAGAAACCATGAAAAATGGACAACAGTACTGCAACTGGCAACCCCGAGAAAGCTGACATCAAGGACAATACAAATTAAAGGTATTTTTCAAGGTGACTCATTAGCCCACTCTGGTTCTGTATGGCCCTCAATCCATTAAGTCGAGCTCTTAATGAGACAAGTATGGTTTCAAAATTAAATCATCTAAAGGTTCCCATACAATAAGCCATTTACTCTACATAGATGATATGAAAATGTATGCAACTCTCACACAATTGCACAAAATGCTGGATATAACAACAAAGTTCAGTAACGACATCATATGTCATTTGGCCTTAGTGAGTGCAAATCACTACACCTTACAAAGGGAAAATAACCCAAACTAGTGTTTGACACAGGAAGGTGTCATAAAGACCTGACAGCCGAAGGCTGTACAAGTACCTGGATTCCAACAATTTTGCAGTATCAATGACACTCTTATTAAAAAACTTCTACCGAAGTAATGGGGAAGAGTAGAAACAGTTCTTAAAACGCATCTTCATAGGCGGAATAAAGTCAAACAATCAATACATTCGCTATCCCTGTTTTGGTTACACTTTTGGAGTGGTGAAATGGTCCAAGACAGATTTGGAAAATATTGAAAGACAAATCAAGTCAAGATTACCAAGCGCAGAATGAGGCATCCTAAATCAGCAATTGAAAGGGTAACGCTACCTCCATGCAAGGAGAATGATTTATCACAGTGTCCTTCAATTACACTGCAAGCAAATTCAAGACCTAAGGGAATACTTCCATTCTAAGCAGGATAAACACATGTATGAGATATTGTGCTCCCAGACATAAATATAACACCATTAAAACTGCAAAACCAAAACCAAGATCTGGAAAATACCTGGCAATCTATGGAAGAAAAAATCTATCATGGAAGCGAAATCTTTAAAAGTTCGTATCCCCATCAACTTGAGGATACAAATGTTGACAGTACATTTCGCATCTTTAGTTAACTGCAGGTAACTTGTATGGAGAAACCACTGGATTCATGATGGCCATTCAGGACAGAGTCATTGCTTAGAAACTACAGAAATATATATTGAAGAAACACTGAACGATAAATGTAGGTTATGCTCAACGGGACAAGACAATTGAGCACATAACTGGGGCATGTAAAATTCTTGCTGGAACGGAATACCTGCGACGACATAACAACTTTGCAAAATCGTTCACCAATCTCTGGCTGTTAAAGAACATCTTAGTGTGGAACGTACCATACTATCAGTACAACCTCCACCGTCTTGGAAAATGAATCCATGAAATGTACTGGGATAGGGAGATTAGAACAGATAAGACCATCACCGCGAAATAGACCAGACATTATAAATTTGCTAAATAAAACCAAGAAGAAGTCACCATCATCGATATTACAGTACCACTATCCATAATCTCCCTCCATACACGAACAAAGTCCGAAAATACCAAGAGCTAGCAGATGAGATAAGAAGATTTGGAAAATAAAAGGTTCAGATCCGTCCCTGACCAATTTCTACAACCGGAATAAAGCCAAATCCTCATCAAACATCTGCAAGAATTGAATATAAAGCATATACTAGGAACAGTACAAAATCAGTCATTCTAGACACCTGTCCATTGTCAGAAAAACTGTCACTGATGTGTCTGATACGTAGTGTTAGAGTCCTGAAATAAATGAAGATCTTACTCGTTACTTGCTCTGAGCCTTTCGGTGAGCCTACACAATGACATCTGTGGCAGGTGAATGTTTCCCCCCGCGTGGGAGAAGTGCATAAGTCATAATAATAATAATAATAATAATAATAATAATAATAATAATAATAATAATAATAATAATAATAATACCATTAACTACATTTTATGGTTGACCTGCACAGTTATTTTAAACTATTAAATACAAGATTACTTCACTTTCACTTCACTTCACTACAACATTTGAAATGCACTTCTCTTTCTATCTATATTGCACTACACGTCACCACAATACCACTTTGAATATAATTATATATTTAGAACAGGAACGCGTTTAATAGTAATTAACACAATAATAATAGCAATAAAACTATCAATAATAATAAAATAATAACTGATATAATAATACAACTTACTAAATTAATGAAGTTTACAAATACCATTAGTTAATTTACTTTTAATCTTTGAACACCTATTCTGCGAATAGAGAGTCTACTGCTCGAGGCCCCGAAAAGCCGCGACCGAGCAGTTCTTCAGGAGATTCCCTGCATGATTTTGGGTGCAGTGTAAGATTTTGAGTACAGTGTAATACTGAGCGATGCTAGACAATGTACTGCTGTTGAATTCGTTTATTTTTAATTCACATATGAATAATTTTAATATTATTGTTTTAATCTGTTACTCTCACTGAATTATTCATTTATTATATTTTATCTGAATTAGTTTCAGAGATGTTGAAATTCAGTTGTAGGTTTCTTATAATTTATTATTACTTTAAATAATCATAAATCATATCAAATTTTTCAAAATAAATTTATCATGAATGGCAATGATCATTTAGAGGTGTCGAACAAACTGCATAATAATCAATTGTTTCTACTCAGTCTCGCAAAAAAATACGGCGCGTTACTGAAGTTTTCTTGTAAACAAAGTTCTGGGAAATTTCAATAATATTTCAAGAATTGCTTTGACCTGACAGAGTACCATTTTCTAATTGAAGTAGCCATACCAAGAAAACTCATTCTCTTGCATTTTCACCCATATTTACCAAGACGGGAAACATCTCCTTGGCAAAGAACTATAGGCCATTCACTTGTCTGCCAGTAATGTACAAAGTTATAACTGCAGTTATAGCTGAAAAATGTACAGATACGTTGAGAAGAACAATCTGTTACCAGTTGAATGTCGTAAAGGTTTTTATGGCTGTAAAGAAATCTTGCTACTTAATATAGTCATCTTGAATTATGTAAAGAAATGAAAACGTAATTTAAGCATGACTTGGATTGACTATCTTTGACAGTGAACCACACGACTGAATTTTGAAGACCTTGGAGGTCTATCGATTTCATTCTAGACCTATTGTAGTTTTGTAAGGTTAATATAAAGTCGTAGAGTACCCGGTTAGTAATATACAGCGCAGAGAAAGCTGTAGAAATAAGAAGTACTCAGATTAACAGGGGACTTTTTCAAGGCGATTTGCTTTCCTCTGTGCTGTTTTGCATTAGTTTGATCCCACTTTCTAGACAGTTGTCGCCCACTGACTTTAGTTATTAGCTTCATGGTTATGAAAGACCAGTATCATTTTTTTTACATGAATGATCCTAAAGTGTTTGGTAAGAATGAAGCCATAATCTCGCAAATGCTTACTGTCGTCAATGACTTTAGCAATGACATCTGCGTGAAATTTGGTCTTGACAAATGTGCAAAAATCAATTTAAAGAGAAGCAAAGTGACGTTAGAGATTTATGAAGTTGATATGTTCACAGTGATTAAAGATTTTGAGCTACGTAGAACTTACAGAGGAGTGAGATTTGCCCTGCAGTCTGCTCTGAGCTTCAGGAATAAAATATCTGCATTTGGTAGTTTGGCGGTGCCTGCAGTCGAGTACAGTTTCGGACTAGCAGGCTGAACTGAGCAAGAAAATCGAATCATGGATCGAAAAACCAGAACATTTCTTACAATAAATCATCTCGCCTATCCTCGAGCTGATGTACAAAGTGACTTTGTGTCACGTAAGGACGGAGGAAGAGACCTCTGAGAAATTGAAGCCACCTGGCAGAAATATATAGTTGGAATGGGAAAGTATGTAGTCCGTCATCATGGTGACCCACAAATGAGGCAGGTCATTAAATCTGACCGACGAATGGGAAACAGAGACATTGTTAGTGTAGCAAGAAGCATTGCGAAGAAAGAAATGCAAGACACGCAGAATAATGCAGATACTGAACTTCTGATACTACTAAATATGAAACCTGAGACACAAAAAATGTTTAAAAAATCGTGGATAGACACACCATTCCATGAACAATATCTAAAAAGAATGGACAAGGTGCAGATCAATCTATTATGAAGCTTAAAAGGGGAAGAATGAAGCCAGAATCGGTAGCAGTTCTAATAACTGCCCAAGATCTAGCGTTGAAAACACGACTTTATGATAAAGTTGTTCTCAAAATTTACCAAGATGATAAATGCCGCATCTGCCAGGATCAAGTAGAAACCAGTGATCGTATATTCTCAGCTTGTCAAATTTTAGCGAAGACCGAACACTTGAAAAGACACGACACGGTGTGTAGTTATATCCATTATGGCAGATCTGTACCGCCCTCGAAGTTTAAAATACAAGTCTCGAATGAAATGAAAACTCACCAAAATTGGTGAAGTCAGTTTGACTGTGTACCACACTGTACGATCTACAAACTGAAACTGATCGCACGATTGTGGCAAGCAAACCAGATATTATTATCCTAGAAACGTATAGTGAAACATGGGGATTAAAAGTATATATTCAAAAAACCAAAGTAGTTGTCTTCAAGAATGGATTTATCTGGGGTAACAAGGAGAAATGGTTTTACGCTCAGGAGGAATCGACCGGTCAAAACATTTACATATCTTGGGGCAAAATTTTCCATGAATGGGGATGGAATAATCACATAGTGGCGGCGCACAGTAAAGGAAGAATTGCGCTCAAAGAAATCGTTTGCGCAGTGCGCAGGGTTCCGGAATTGCCTTTAAAGGTGTGCGATACAATGTTTAAATCGCTAGTACTCCCAGCAATGAATTATGGGGCAGAAATTTGGGGAGTGGATAGGATAGATCGACTAGAAAGCGTCGAAACAGATTATTTCAAATTAATTCTCGGAGTCTCTAGATTCGCAGCAAATGCCGGAGTCCTAAGAGAGGTCGGTAGTGTAGGAATTTGGAAAGATTTTAAAATGAAACCCATTAAACTTTGGATTAAATTAGCAGGTGAACAGTCTGACACACTTATACATAGATGTTTTCGAGTGCAGTTACAGGAAGCAACCAACGCTACTGGTCGTATAAAATTAAACTGCTACTGGAACGTTCAGGTCTGGAGACGTTTCTCCGGAAATGGTGAGAGATAGGGAACACGTGACATAGAACGTTAATTTCGGATAGACTTGCGGATATTAAAAAGGGAAGAGATCCTGGCAGCAACGGCCGAAAAACGTTCGCTAGTTGCGCAAATTCACGCGAGTCCGTTATGGGGTTGCGAACGTTACGTAAACACACTGCAAAGGACGCAAGAGGGGGATACGCTTGGTTCAGGGTCGGGGGGTGGATGCAACGTAGATTAAAGGACTCGAATGGTAATGGCATCTGTGTGCTTTGCGGTGATAGGAAGACTGGATCCACATCCTTTTAATTTGCAGTGCGACCGAAACTTGGAGAGGAAAATGGATGGGAATGGGAAATTACTACTTCCAACATAGGAACGTAACGCTCGCCCAAAACATTCTAGGTGAAAAAGAGCTAACTTCATGAAAGAATTAGGAACATTTCTCGGAAGGTTCGGACCACTAGAGAAACTGAAATTAAGGAGTGGGAAAACAGCATTGGTTAGTACGAGCAGAGCCTAGACTGGAGAGAAATAAATAATAAATCAATAAACTAACAATAATTAAGTTAGTCAGTAAGTTATGTTAGGTTAGTAAACAGTAAAAAAAGTTATAAATTGTAGTCAATTGTTAAGTATAAGTAGATAAATAAGTCAATAAAAATAAATATATTAACTTAAAATAATTAAAATAAGTTAAATAAATTCAAATTAAATTAATTAAAATAAGTTAAATAAATTAAAATTAAATTAATTAAAATAAGTTAAATAAATTAAAAATAATTTAAGTTAAAATAAAATAAAAGGGAAACGGTTAAAATAAAGTACATTAGGGGCGAAGGAAGTGGGAATCGGAAATGTTAGGCAGAGGCGTTGGTGCGGACGATTTTCTGTGGTGCTGTTTGTTTTCAGGTGCGGTGGAGGCCAAACACTGAAGGAGAATGCCTGACGCCTGCGCCAAATAACAAATAGTTCAAAACCGGATAGAGTAGCATGTACTCGGCTTCTGACGGCAGGTTTTTCCCTCTTGTGATTTTTCCTCAGTTGTACCTTATGGTCTCGTTTCCGCGGCTTTGAGGCGATGGAGAGACCATTTGGGGTGAATACCAGAAGGCGAAAGGTTAGAACGCGGTAGAATGGTATTGTATCGGCTTAAAAGGCCTTCGGCCTAGACAATATTGGATCAAGTTTCAATTTGGCTGTAATAATTACCTATTAAATAAATAAAATAAATATGATCAACCAAATTTATTATTTCAAAATAATTGGGTCTACAATTCTCCTATAGACTATATCGAAATGTTAAATACTTTTATTTAAAAGCAAAGGTTGTTAAAATTCAGTTCAAATACTGAACAATGTACGTCTATAAGTACAACCTGGAAAATTCTCCTGAAAATTGTTAGTTAGTTAGTTAGTTAATGCCTTATTTTACGAGGCGAGACTCGGGCCACCAGGAGCGCTCTTCCGTCTAACCACGCACATTTCGTTACGATCCTTTCACCACCTAGCGGAGAAAAAAGGTATTATCTTGGACGACGAAACAGGCGGAACTCAATTTGGATCTGAGGCTTCTTTTAGGCTTGAGTATATTTTACATGCAGTAAATCTACTAACATGGGGCAGCCGGCTTTACTTCCCCTCCGAAGGAAGGCGTATGAAATATTTTTTTCACCTTTAAAAATCTACGGCTTCGATCGGGTTTGAACCCGCACTCTTGGGTACAACGCTCCGATACGTGACCGTTATACCACCGAACCCGCAAATTAAAGGACGCAAAAAGTGCAAACACTTTCAAAAGAGCGGTGGTGGCATTGAAGATGCCAGGGGTACTGACGTGCTATGGCTACAGTCGCAGGCGCAACCTAACCTTCGACAGAGGTGTCGCCATGCGGGATCTCTAATATTCTCTGCGGGCGCTGGCGGGACTTGGAACATTCACCGAATCCCCACCACACAGCCGTCTTACTGACTACATGTGACGATGCCCCGGCTCCTCTGCCATCCACCCCGCCGCCCAGACGCTCCATCACCTCACCCCGCTGAGACACACCTCCAGGCACAGAACGTCTAGCCCCAACGCTCCGAATTCTCGCGTCTCAATCCTCATTTCCACCTTCCTCTGTTCACCTCCCGGTCTTCGCTCCTCTTACAACTCGACACCACATCTTCCTCAGCATGCGGGACTCCAACAGCTGCTTCGTGGTTCTGGCGGTCACGTCTAGACCGTTCCCCACTCTTGGACTCTGGCACTTCCCCTACTTTCCCCGTTTCTGGCGCCCTTCCTACCCACCCCACCCCCGCGCCCATCATCATTCTCCCACCCCGACTCCAACCCTGAGATCCACACCCTTTCCGTCTTCCCCCTCGCAGACGCCTCCACTGGGCTCCCCAGCTCCTCTGCCGCGCCCCCTCCTCCCTGATTGATTGATTGATTGTGATTCCGCGCGCCAACTATCATATCATTAGTCCGCAAGCCTAGGTACTTATTTTGCTCAGGAGGAGGCGGTGGTCTTTCCTCGCTGAATGGCCAGATCGGTGCCGACCTACCATCGGCTAGCGGAGTTTCCCTAAGCAGGTATCTCCCACCAACTGGTCACCGCTCCAGCCGGAACAAGTTCTACGTCCTTCATCGGTCTCCCGACATGTGTGGTAGTATAGTGCATGTTAGTGTGTGTGTAAGGGGTGAGGATATGAGGAAGCGAGCAAGTTCGGCGTGGTCCAGTCCCATTTCTTACGGTACCATTTCGCATTCGCCTGGTGCTTGATCGGAGAAAACCACTAAAGCTACTGATCAGAGCAGCCGACGCTACAATTCTCCTCCTGGCAAGCGACCGAATTCGACATAGCGGAAAAAGCCAGTGTCGGAAAATCCCGCCACTGTGGGGAGTGGGAACCTAGACTTCCGGACGAGGCACTGTAGTGACATTAGTTGCTGCACTGAGCCACCGCTCCCGGTCCTCCTCCGTGGCCGTCGCCGTCGCTGCCACCTGAGGCGCTGCGTCGCGTCGCGTCGCGCCGCCTCGCAGACAGATTCCGGTGCATTAGCGCCGGCGATGCAATAAACATAGGCCTACAGGGCGCGGGCGGCTGGCGAAGCTCCTCCGAGCCACCACGCGCCCACCCGGCACTTTGATCAGCAGGTGCGGTCGGTCACCCGCCTGGCGCCGCTTCGCGCTGCCTCGCCGCCCGCGCCTCGCGGGTCGCTCGCGCCGCCACGCCCCGCCGCCGAGTGAGTTCTCGGCCGGCGCTCGCCATGGTTTATTCATGATGCACTGCCGCCGCAGGGGTGCTAACTGCTCTGAGACGCGTCCCGCGTCACGCGTCACTTGTTTGCGGAGCGCGACGGCTCGTGCGTTCGAACAACGAGTGATGCGAGAGAACGCGGCAATATTGAGCGTCTTGCGGAGTCGCTCCCAAGAAACTCGCAGAACAGATAGCGCGACTTATTACTGGGTATACCTAGTAATGCCAAAAATAAAAAGTTACGTGCGTTGATAGAGGTAAAACTCAATGCTACCGTTTAAATTTCGATTGCATGGATGTTTTGGCGATTTAATACATAGGTTGATGTAATCATTGATATACATGTACATTCTTTTTAAACAAAAAGCTGTTTGTTGTCTGGCTCTATAAAGAAAAGAAGAATAACCGTCTCAATCGTCAACTTGCGCCAAAAATCGTCTCAATATTTGAATGTATTGAAAATATTACATTTTAAGCAAAAATGACTGATATCTACATAACGTAGTAATGGTTATATTGTATTATATTATATTATATTATATCATAATAAGAAAAAAACAGTTTCCAAAGTGTATTCTGAATGTTCACACTTCCAGTGAATAGTACATACTTGTCGCCCACAGCCAAAGACCCTATAATATCTCACATTGTGATAAAACGATAATGATGAATTGCATCATATGCTGAATAAGAAGAAACATCAAAGACAATATCAATAATGTCCAACTTCTTAAAAAATTTAAAACCTTTTAAAACAATCATCGGTACATTTCAAGACCTCTCATTAGTCATGCAAGGGTTAATTGGCGGTAATTACAAATGACAGACAGCTTATTCGATTTTACTATAATTTCAAGTACTTACAATGTTTTGGCATTATTTTAAATATGGAATTGTTCACAAACGTGAGAGGTAAAATATCCTTGAAAGAATGGATTGCAAAATATGGAATGGGTCATGAGAATAAAACAAGGAAGTGAAGATGGATAATATTTCATCCGAAGCAGAAATATTTGTTAAGGTATATCATTGAAGTAATAATTGGAATTGAAGAAAATATATGTAAGGTATGAGAGAAACACAGGCTAAAGCATTAGAAAGAAAATTAATAATTGTTACTATCTCATCAGTTAGTGCCTGACCCAGCTTAAGAAGAAGATACAAAGTGGCACACATGCCCAGTTTGTCATAGATGGTCAAGTGCATGAATCGTAATATGACTTATATTTTCACAGTATTCCAGAATTCCTCCAGTGTTGCTTACCCTGTTATTCCGACCCACGATTTAATTGCAGATACCGTGACCTAATGAGTCGCTTTCTCTGATAAACTCGAGACGGAGCAGTTAGCTAACCAGACACATACCAGACGCAGTTCAGCCTTCCCCATTGTAACCTCGCGTCCACATTGAAGATCAAGAAGTGAACCTTTCCCAATTTCCATTAAAGCCACTCCGTTTTGAAATGAATTGACCGCCGGAGGCACTACTGGGGGTATGTGGGAGCCAAGACAACGCTCGATCTTTGCTGCATAAGTCATTGAGACAGTCGCGGTGAGGGAAAGTCGCGAGTTAATTTTCGACATATAGTAAAAATAATTTTGTTTAAACCTCAGTTAAGTATGAGCCTTGTAGTTGATTACAAATGATGATAAATAAATAAGATTCAATTCAAATATACGTATTATAATAATTATAGTAATAATAATAAGTGTAGAAATAATCAGGGGCGGTCTGCAGACTCCATTACGGAGATGACTCATCTGACTTACGGGCAGACACAATAATGATTGCACATGCAGATCAGAAAACGAATGGAGATTTTGAAGGCGCTACATTATACGGGATCGGTACACTAAAACAAAATTCCTTGCGCAAGGCGGGATTCGAACTCGTACGTACAGTAGCTAGTACGTACAGTGGCTGCCGTCGTTACCATTACGCTCAAGGTATCGGCACATACGTTTAAGGTGAAGGAGGTACTTTTAAATGCTCCACAGGTAATCCTGAATTTCAGTCATGTTTAGAGATTGATTAAATTGTGTTTTCTACTGCTTTAACTATTATGGACATTAGTTACGTAAGAGTAATGCAAGTAATATGCGGAAATGACTGAAAGATGAGAAACCACCGTCGACCTACATGTCCGTTTTCCAGGTTCCCTTGAAATTGACATCACCCATTCCAGTACAAGCCAAACTCTGGAAGATCTGCTGACATGTTTAGTCCTGAACAAGTAAAGTGTATGTATGTATGTATGTATTAAGAAGGAGAGGAGAGGTGAATAATGATTGATTGATTGATTCATTTTTCGTGCGTTTCCGGGCAAGTCATTAGTCCTGCTTTGGCCATTAGTCCTGTTAGTGAAAAGTATGTTTTTTCTCCGGAGATGGCGGCGATCTTTCCCCGCTGGATGGCGAGATCCGGCGCCGACCTACCGTCGGCTAGTGGGTTTCCCCCTAACCAGGACTCTCCCATCAGCGGGGCACCGCCCCAGCCGGGACAAGCTCTAAGCTCCCGATTTGTCTCACGGTATGTGTGATAGTACAGTGCTTGTTAGTGTAAATGTGTGTAAAGGGAGCGGATAGGACAAGGAAGAGGTAGGGAAGATAGAGCGCGGTCCGCAGCCCGTTTGTTAGGGTACTGATCCGGCATTCGTCTGGTGTTGGTCAGAGAAACCATGGAAAACTACCGACCAGAGCAGCCGGCCGCTAGAATTCTCCTCCAGTCAGTCGATGAATTCCTATGCCGCTAGTGTCGAAAATTCTGCCAACACGGGACTCTATTTAGGAACTAATGGAAACACTGCACTGATATTAGTTGATGCAGTGAGTCAACCACTTCCGTTCATCGTGGTAGGTTTTAAACGGCGTTTGTATCATGATTGAAACCGCCGCGACGCTCTCTTCTATTCGCGCCCCATTTATTGGCGAGCGCGAGCGCTTCAACCGACATCGCATCAGCGCGTGGAGGGGCGGCACTGATTTGACGCGGGCGTTTCGCGCGCGCCTTCCCCAACGCGCGGACGCCGCCTTCAAACATTTATCTCGCGCCGCTGCTTCTGCTCCACCTCGCTTCCCCTCCACCACCCCCGGCCTCTGCCCCGCGCGCCGACGTAAACTGAGGCGCATTACACGAATGATTTCGCAAGGCTCCACTGAGGTCATGAAGGTCCCGTATAGTGTAGTACATGTTTTTTCTTCTTCGAGTGTGGCGGTGATCTTCCTTCGCTGCTGGATGGCGAGATCCGGCGCCGACCTACCACGGTTAGTACCTGGTCACACAGGTATTTACACTCAGGCAACAAACTCCAAGCTCATCAACCGTGCTGCCACCGGAAACATTGTAGCCGGTGAGTGATATAGGTGGCCGCTTCACGGTTGCAGAGCAGACATTTGATTGTAAGTCTTCCAAAAACAAAGATCAAAATTATCTTTGGTGTATTTAAAGCTAGTGTCGAAAATTCTGCCGCCGTCAGGACTCGAACCTAGGACCTCCCGTACCGAAGCGCTGCAGTGATATCAGTTGATGCACTGAGCTACCGCTACCGGTGTGAAGTGTAGTGCTAGTGGTGTGAATGCGTGAGTGAATACTTCGTCCCCGCCAGCAACGCCACTGAAGATGCCTGCCACAGTTGCAGGTTAAACGTATGGACAAGTCTTCGTTAGACCACTGCCTACAGACCCGGAAACGTCAAATAAAGTATTTAGAACAGTTTGAAACTTCTCACTAAGCGCACTTCATAGCGCTTACAAATGCGGAAGACTGACTGGCTCTCGGTAGCGAAACAGTTATTTTTTCGCATCTGTTTTAAAGCTTTCAAAATCTCAATTACTTTTTAGAGAATTACCAAGCTTATGAAATATTTCTTCACTGGATAATTCGCCACTGGATATAGGTCTAATTACAGCAATTCATGGTTGTGTCACGACTGACACAGGAGCAAACATTACTATTAACGACAAGAATGAAAAGTTGTTGTTTTTTTTTATCAGAATTAAACTTCTCTTCTAGTTGAAATTCCAAAACATCATGCATAGCGTCACAGATGATTGCAATCAGTTCATTGGCCCTTGCACAAGCGATTGCAGATGTGCATTGCTGACGATGGAGGACACATAGTTTAGTAAATATTTTAGATACATATTTTTATTCTGTTTTCCATCGTTATCTAAGTCTTATTTTATTTTTGTAAATTTACCTTGAGAAATGGAGTAACGTCGATAATAACAAAATTTTCTGTATTTGTCATAATCTTATGTTCTGGAGACATTACGAGTATAGTGAAAATATTCAACATTTCATTTCCTTTGCTTGTCTTTGTAGTATTTTAAAATGCTGGTTTGTTCTTACAGGTATTAAACATCGAGCTCGATTCTTGTTAAGATTGAAAATGGCCTTTGTTGGTATCTCCCATACACTACCAATTTCTTTATATCGTTCATTTTAATGATCGATGCTTTAAAATTTCAGTGAAAGAAATGACATTACTAGTATAGTGAAAATATTCAACCTTTCATTTCCTTTGCTTGTCTTTGTTGTATTTTAAAATGGTGGCGTGTTACAGGCATTGAACATCGAGTTCGATTCTTGTTAAGTTTGAAAATGACGAATCTGATGAATCAATAAAAATCTTTCATTCTGATATCAATATTAGCAAAATATTGATGTTTGTTCCTGTATCTTCCTTGTTAAGATACTTGTGGTGCCGCCCCTCTCAGTCGTAAGTCTCCGCGCTGCGAAGTCAAGGCCACCTTCCCCAAACGCAGCCACGCGAGGGCTGCTACAGGAAATTTGTCTCTAATTTAAAATCACATATAGGAAACTCTCATTTTATACTCAAATTACTATCAAACTACTAATATATGGTACATCATGTTATTCCCCTTTTTATGATCTATCCATTTGCTGATGAGAAAAATACAAAGTTCCTTTTAAAAAAATCAAAGATCATTTAATTACTATAAAACGAAAGATATTACAAACAATATCTCTACAGCATATTACTTGCTCCATGATTCCGCATTGTTGAACGCAAATTGCACTTCAATATTGTGATCCGTTTAGAAGTTACGGGGTGGTCCATAGTTCGTGGGACATCGGTATAATGCAGTGTAAAATACCTTCAATAATTATGTTATATTGATTTCATTTCATGAAGGTTGTGTCAAACATATTTCACTTCGTGGATGGTAAAGTAATTAGGACGATTTTTCAAACAAAAAGAAAGCATTTTGATGTTTCGCAATGTTTTAAACTTGGTAAATAATGTAGTACGTATCTTTAGAATCGTCCTTGCTTATCTATTCTTTACTCAAGAAGGTTAAAGCGCATTAAGTTTGAATTTGAGGAACTTTTTAAAGACTAATATGTTTTCTTCTCAAGCAGAACAAGGATCACAAAGTGAAATACCAATTTTTACTTTTCGTCCCTCAACTATTGTGTGGGGAGGAAAAGTATTGGTATCACCTCAACAATTTCGAAGTTTCGGTAAAATAGGTGTTTAATGATTTTGAGCTGTGACATTGCATGAACGTCAGAATTAATGTGTATTAGTGCTGTTCCGATTATGGTTGAAATTGGTGCAGGTGACGAGGAGGCACATGCAATTTTGTACCCGAAAGTAGGGGTGGGAGTATGGGTCTGGATTGATTGATTGATTTTGTCGTGCTTCCGGGCGCGTCAACTGCTTTGGTCATTAGCCCCGTTAGTGAAGTGCAATTTTTTCTCGGGAGATGGCGGTGATCTTCCCCCGCTGGATGGCGAGATCCGGCGCCGACCTACCGTCGGCTAGTGGGGTTTCCCCCTAACCAGGACTCTCCCATCAGCGGGGCACCGCCCCAGCCCGGACAAGCTCTAAGCTCCCAACCGGTCTCCCGGAATATGTGGTAGTGTAGTGCATGTTAGTGTAAGTGTGTATGTAAGTGGAGAGGATAGGACAAGAAAGAGGAAGGACAGATCGCGCGCGGTCCGTGGCCCATTAGGTAGGGTACTGCTCCGGCATCCGCCTGGTGTTGATCGGGGGAGAGGGAGGAGCTAAAGCAGCGAAAAATCACTATATAGGTCGATGTCCTCCCCAACCAGAGTCAGAATGCTGAACAAATTTAACAGCACTAGACCAATTAATGTGATATTAACTGGTAACAATTAATATCGGCATCCTAAACAGCTTGCTTTACATTGAAATACCCACTTTCAATGGGTGAAATCAGGCGCTCTTTTCTTGTTCATTAAAAAAGAAACATTTATTTACTAATTGTTTCTGACATTGTTTCACCAAACACGACATTTGTTTGTTTTATAGTTATTAGTGATTTATAGCTCTGCGCAGCTGATCAGCTGATAGTTCTTCTCACTTATCTTATCAGGATACCCATTGTGTGACCGCCCGCGCGCGTTTGAAAGACCCGCCGCCGAGCGACGTCAGCGGGGCGTTACCGCCCTCGGTCGGAGAGGAAGGCGACCGTTGCGGACCGGCCTGGGCTGTCCGCGCGCGGCCGTCACGCCCGAGCAAGCGAGTAGGACTCGCCACCGCCCCTACTCCGCAGCTAGTCGACGGGCCGATAGCTCTAGCGGACTATAAGAGGGCTCCGACCCGATGCCAGGACAGATAGCGAGCGACGGTGTTAGCGACTGTATTCTGGCGAGTGACTTGCGGTGTGAAGAGTGGTGATCGGCTACGACGACGACCTGTGCTACGGAAAAGGAACTCTCTAGGGGAGATTCAACGACTCGGCTGCTTTTGCGATTTCCTCTGGACAACGGTGAAACGGCTTCGCATTTGGCACACTCTACGAATGATACGGAACTTCGCTATTGTACCTGGTTATTGAATAAAAATCGTTTTTTGAAGTCTTGCCTTTGATTGAATACTACAAAACTGGCGACGAGAAAAAAAGACATGGAGTCCGGATATCAAATAGCGGCATTGATCGCGCTGCTGCGACAACAGATGCAACAGCAGCAGAAACAGCTCCAGCAGATGATGCAGACAACAGATGCAGTAGCAGCAACAGGCGGAAGCGCAGATGCAGCAGCAGCGGCAACAGGCGGAAGCGCTGATGGCAGCATTAATGGAGGCGGTCAGGGCACGCTCCCCTCCACAATTCCCTGGTTTTCAGCCGGACGCGGAGGAGTGGGGGAATACACTCACAGGTTGGAGCAACACCTACTGTGTTACAAGGTAGGGGACGCAAAAATGAAAAAGGCGTTTTTTCTGAGTTGCGCAGGCATAAAGTGACTTAGTGAAAAAGCTGTACCCAGATAGGGAAATATCAAATATTAAATGGGAAGAAATGTTGGGAAAAACTTAACAACTATTTTAACAAAGTGCCCCATATAGTGTCGGCTAGATTTAAATTTTTCCAGTGCAGGAAAAGTGAGGGTCAGACGCACAGTGAGTGGATAACAGAGCTGTTCGAGCTGGGGTGACATTGTCAGTTTAAGTGCCTACCATCTGATAAAGAAACCACGGAAAACTATCGATCAGAGCAGCCGGCCGCTAGAATTCTTCTCCATCTCTGCGACCCGAATAGGGCGCAGAGTAGAAGAAGGAGCGGCGGTGAAAACCTCGCATGCATACGCCCACAAGGGGCGCACGCACGCGATGAATAAGCGTTCCTTTCAGGAAATAGATCAGGAGAACGGAGAAGAGGTCTCAAAAGAAGAGTTCTAATTTTGATTTTCTCCGCAAGGTATCGAGCGTGCGCGTGCCAGCGGAGACCGCTGTCAAGCAACACCCCCACATACCTCGCATCGCTCTGCCAAGGCAAGCGCGCGCCCGCCAAGCTCACCGTTTCATCGGGGTTAGCCCTCTTACGAGTGAAGTTGACGGCCACGCACTTATCAAGGTTCAGAGCGAGTCGTTTCCGTCTTAGCCATTCAGCGGCGGCGAGACAGTCGCTTAAGTACTTGATGACTGCCTTCCGTTCGCCGATTTTGCATAATATGCGAAATCATTCGCGAACATCAGGAGCCCGCAGCGTTGAATACCTGTTTTGGTTTCAGCAGGAAGCGGCGTATCATTCACGTACAAGCCGAAGAGGGTAGGAGAGAACGCTCCCTGAGGCCCGCCCGCCTCGGGTCGTCTGAGGACGAATATACGTTGATGCTCCTCGGCTCTGGGGCCCGTATTTATAGCGACGGGCGAGGTTCCGGCGCTCTCGCCTGGTTGGATCGCGTCAGCGGCGCTCGCGCATGATTGGACCACGTCAGTGGTACTGTTTGACTGACCAGTTTTCGTGTTCCGAAGTGCTGGGTATCATGTACTGTTTAATTTTACACCTTCTTCTTTTCTGTTGTAGTTGTTTTTGTGTTTGTAAATCTCGATAGCTTCCATTTGGAGTCTCTTGTAGTAGTGTGTGATGGTGGAGAGAACATCTGTTTCTTCAAAGTGCATGTTGTGTCCGCGTCCGACAGCGCGTGATCGGCGACTGCTGATTTATATGTATGTTCCTTTGTGTCCTTTTATACGAGTATTGAAACTTCTCCCGTAGTACCTTTGTATACGGAACGGCAAGAGCAAGGAATTCTGTAAACTCCGGCTAGAGACATGCGGTCCTGGGTATCTTTGACTGAGCGTCATATGTTACGGAGTTGTTGGGTGGGTTTAAAGATTGTTCTAACCCTATGTCTTGTTAACAGTCTCCTATGCGATCCGTTACTTTCTTCACATAGGGCAGGAAAACTGTACCGAGTATAGATTTTGTTCATCGGTCTTTTCTCTTCGGTGTAGATCTCTCCTTACTTCGCTGGACTTGTAAAGAGTTTTAATCATAGCACGTTTTTGACTGGGATGATGATTTGAGTTTTTGGGTAAATAATGATCCGTGTGGGTAGGTTTCCGGTAAACGATATGTCCAAGGAGCCATCTGGATTTCTGTTGACCAAAACATCTAAGAAGGCTAGTTGTTTATCTTTTCCAACTCCATAGTAAAGTGAATTCTTGTGTGGATATTATTGAGATGTTCCAGAAAATCCCACAACATCTGTTCACAGTGACTCCAAACCCCGAAAGTATCATCAACATAACGAAACCAGTGTGTCGGTTTCATAGGAGAAATGTTGAAGGCAGTGGCTTTGAAATACTCCATGTAAAGGTTGGCCACATCGGACAATCGGCTTTAACATTTTACTCCGCTGCCGTGACAACGTCATACCACGATTCTTACGACAGAAACGTAATTTCAAAACTACTTCATCACACCGAATCTACGATCGCACGGAAAGAGCTCTTTTACGAGATAGAATTCACGAAACAAGGCGGAATTTATACTTTATTGACAAGGAATTGCTCCGAATTCACCTACAAGTTAGCAATTCTCTTCGATATTACGATTGCGATGTATTTGACAGATTAACCCATAACAGAATTATGTGCTTAACAAACCGTACTATGACACGCCGTAAGATGAAATATAGTCAATGCTATGGACAATACCGGGCAACCTGCACCTGAATCAGATATCGGACGGGTCGTGGTTACGTCTTCCTAGACAGCAACTAACACAGGTGGACACGAGAAGAAATAAAGAGGTCATCTTCGTCAACATATCAAATGTTGACGAAGATGACCTCTTATATTTCTTCTCATAAGAGCGTCAACAACACCAATCAGAATTCCCACAGGAGGAAACGTCGGTTTTAAGCCAAAGGAGGAAACTTTGCCATCACCCCAACTAATTTACCTGCGGAAGATATCATTGCAAGTATGGAACCAGTGATTTGCAAATTGCAACCGGACGTAGCGGAAGAAATTCAACGTGACTGCGAGAATTCTTCAACACGCTAAACCTCCTGATTGCAATATCATTAAAAAGAGACGTCTGCCTAAACAACTTAAACCGGAATAAAGATACCATCATCTCATCTCGATAAACCGGAATAAACCGGACTAAAGATACCCCATCTCGATCAGGTTTTCGTCCAGTTCCCTGATCCATTGAGCAAATGCTGAGATGGCCCCTTGTTTTGCTTCTGGACATAAATGTAACTTCATTTTCTGTGCAAGTCTTCTAGAATTCAGTGGGAAATACAATTATTCAAATTATCGTTTCCATGTCGCGGCAGGAAGTAATAAGAGCCAAAATTTATTGTTTATTTATCCTTGAAAATAGATTTTATTACATGGGAGGTTTTTTGTTGTTTTTTTCTCCTTTCAAAATTCAAAATTTATTGCTTATTTATCCTTGAAAATAGATTTTATTACATGGGAGTTTTGTTTCTTTTCTCCTTTCAAAATTCAAAATTTAAGTAGTATATGACTTAGTGTAGGGATCACAGAATTTTGAAAATGTGCACACAATTCACTTTTCCCATAGCACGTCATACGCAGTTTTAACTGTTTTTGACGTAAAATAAATAAATAAAAATCATTATGTTTGCAGACAAAGGTAATGCGACTGTCATTATGGACACTGAAGATCACCAACAGAAAACCAGGGACATTTTGAATACCAATAATTACAGGCCTCTTGCTAAAGATCCTACGGCATCTATTTTACGCAAGTCCAATGATCTCAAGAAATCCTTTATACCACCTGAGTAACAGAAGTTTCTAAAGATTTCAGAGGCGCTATCTCCTAGACTCAATGGTTTACCAAAGATCCACAAACCGGACACGCCACTACGACCAATTGTTTAGTGCTATTAATTCGCAAACGTACACCTTGGCCAAATACCTCTCCAAACTACTACAACCCCACATTGGAAACACAGAAAGACACATCAAGGATTCCTCTCACTTCACTAGAAAAATTAAAAAGACTTCGCTTAAAACCCGGCGATCTATTAGTGAGTTTTGATGTCACTTCGCTTTTTACCATGGTTCCAGTGCAGGAGACTTTAAATTTCTTAGCAAAATATTTCCCAGAGGATATTGTCTTACTGTTTAAACACACACTACTGACTACTACTTATTTCCAATGGAACGGTAACGTTTATGAACAGACAGACGGCGTAGCTATGGGCAATTCATTGAGTCCGATTGTGGCCAACCTTTACATGGAGTATTTCGAAGACACTAGATGGACAACGAATGGACAAGTCTCCGTTAGGGCACGGCCTACAAACTCGGAAACGTCATATAATGTAGAAACTGACCGTGAAAGCCTACATTGTGTGTTAGTTCTAAATGTTGTCCAGAGAATTCGCTTGGCGCAGGCGAAGGCTGGAGTTCCTAGATACAGAGAATAGCGCAACCTGAATGCCTGCCACCATCCTTTCACTCGGAAGCCCTGCCCGGCAGCATTCAGAAGTTAAGGAGAAATGAGAGCAATCGGACGCATAATGAGGAATTTCGAGTATATTATCATTGGTTTTGGGAAGATTGGTGGTTCCTAACTCACCCACAATACCTCTTAGTTCGATTGGATATAAAATGGCGACACCGATGGCGCAAAGGACCTTGAGAAACATTTTGTTACTATTTTTGTGCATAATATTTACTCCTGAAATGTCGCTCATGATATTTAATTTGAGAAGTGCTGCGAAGGTGACCAGCACAATGTTGGAATCAATTTCTGAAGTTTAACCGAGGTTGAATTTTTCCGAGGACTACTTTTATTTCTACTGAAGATGATTCAAAAATTCAAAATTCAAAATTTAAGTAGTATATGACTAAGTGTAGGGATCACAGAATTTTGAAAATGTGCACACAATTCACTTTTCCCCATAGCACGTCATACGCAGTTTTTAACTGTTTTTTGACGTAAAATAAATAAATAAATAAAATTACACTTTTCTGCGATGATTACATAGCTTCTTGAAGTATTACAACCGTTATATCCAATGGAATGTCTCTCACAACTTCTCGTACAAATCAATAGATTTATCATCAGAAAACAATATAGACAAACGAAAATATGTAATTTGATCACTATTTAGTGGAATGACAAAGAGCCCTTTCATCTCTTAGCGGCTATCTTCGCAACTTTGTTTTACTGGCTCAGCCTGTGTCATGTCTGCCGTCAGCCTCATTAAAGGCACTGAAGATGGACACAATGGAACAGGCTCTTTTCCTTTAAGAGAAATAGTGGTCAGACTGGTATATAGTTTTCATTACCTTCATTACAAGACCAAGACAACCGTAACTTTGCTATACTCTGAAAATGGAATGGAAAAGTGCAGAAATTTTGTATTACTATTCTCTAAAATCTTAAGCAATGAGTTTTCTCAAATCTTACATTTTTCTCATTAGATTGAATTATACTGAAATCGGCAATGATTTTAGATAGATTGATAGGTGATTGATTGATTGATTTTTTCGTGTTTCGTCGGCTAGTGGGGTTTCTCCTAACCAGGATTCTCCCACCAGCGGGCACCGCCCAGCCGGACAAGCTCTAAGCTCCTGACCGGTCTCCCGGAATATGTGGAGTGTAGTACATGTTAGTGTAAGTATGTGTGAGAGGAGAGGGTAGGACAAGGAAGAGGAAGGACAGATCGCGCGCGGTCCGTGGCCTGTTTGGTAGGGTACTGCTGCGGCATTCACCTGGTGTTGATCGAGAGACCACGGAAAACTACCGATCAAAGCAGCTGGCGCTAGAAATCTCTCGAGACAGCGACTGAATTCGACCTAGCTGAAAAGCTAGTGTCAAAAATTCTGCCGCCTTCAGGACTCGAACCTGAACCTCCCGGTTAGAGGCGCTGCAATGACATCAGTTTAGATCGATTGGTTGTTTCCAGACAATTCAAGTGCTATGGCCATTAGTTCCATTAGTGTAGTGAATGTTTTATCTACGGAGAAGACGATGTTTTTCTCCCACTGGATGGTAAGATCCCGCGCAGACCTACACGCCGACTTGCAAAAGTACCCCCTCCAGACATCTTCAGAGGGAGACCATCCGAGCCGAGATAACCTCTAAGCTCCCATCTGGTCTCCCCCTACGTGTGTGGTAGTGTAGTGCATGTAAGAGATGGTGAAGAGGATGGTACAAGGAAGAGGAACGAAATATAGCGCGCGGTCCGTGGCCCATTTGTTACAGTACTGCTCCGGTATTCGCCCGGTCTTTATCGTAGAAATCACGGGAAACTACCGATCAGAGCAGGCGGCCTCTGGAATTCTCCTTCAGACAGCAGCTGAATTCGACTCAGCTACGTATCTAGTGTGGAAAATCTGCCACCGTCGAACCCAAACCCTACGACGTTCTGGTTAATGGCGGTGTAGAGACAGTGGCAATGCAGTCGGTGAGAATTATTGGAAAATTCCGTGTCGCATGTTCTTCAGCGTATCGCAATTATTTGCAACCGAATAGACAGTCCCATGAGAAAACTTCACAAAATGAAATTGTTGAAGGTATTGTTCACAAATTGTTGTCGGAGTCTGTTGAGGAGTATACTGCAGCAATCGCATCTTGAAAAATACGGAAAACATTTTTGTCACTGTATTCCACTGAACTTGTTTTACCAACTTCACTACTTTAAATGAATATTGTGATACTTATCTTATTTTCGGAGAATATCTTTGAAACTCTGTCTTCGCGAGACGAAAATAAGCTCTGCGCTGCACACGTGTTGCTCCGAGTTCTGCAGTAATTCTAAGACTTTATGACAAAATAAAGACTGGCAATGTTGTACCTATTCCCGACGAGTTTGGTGGTCGTTCAAGGAATATGACTGGACTACGTAGAATCTTTGAAATAAATATTTTTTCCGGTGCCTTGAGATTAATGAAAGTCATTGCCGTACGTATTTGGTTTATAACAAACATTATTCAAGGAATGATAAGTGCGTAAGTTTACTATGAGTTCCATATTCATTTCATTGTAGTAGTGATATTACTTGTCGACGAAAATGAGCTGGAATTATTTTCACATTGCGTTGTTATTTACGTGTATATCATTTTCGGAACACAGTTAATAAACATTAGAGACAGAGAAAGGGTACTAAAAAGTTTCAAGTAATTTTATTAAAATGAAATACGTTTTTGTACGTTAAACGAACTATTCCGCTTGCTGTTTTCAACCATATAATTTCACTAAGCATCAGTCTAGAAATAAGTAAATATTTATAATAAAATATACTTTTGATCAACATTGAAGTAAATTAATCAAATTAATTATTAACTATTCAATATTTAAATAGAAATAAAAAACTAAACGTAAAAGAAACAAATCAATTTATTATAATAGTAATTGCATTAAGACAAGAAGAAAACAAACTCCAGTTCATTTTCTCGATGTCCAACCCTCTCCTCCAAGAATAATACTAATATGTCCTTTAGTACAGAATATTTCCCTTCAAAATTTCGACACAATTTACATTTTCAATTTCCTGGGTGAGATTCCGATACAACGAACTAGAGGTGCTACAGAATGGCACAGACTTCCTCGTAATAACGTTCTAATTTCTTTGGTGTAGACCGCCTTTACATTCTTGCCCCATCCTCATTCCAGTTGCCATCTATCGTCTCTCAAATAACTTTTTTTGGCATTTTCTCAACTTTTCGCTTTCTTAATAGTAGAACCGAAACATTACTTCAAGAATATTAAAGAAAAGTAAAACCTCGTCCTAATTAGAAATTTTCATTGAAAAGTTTGAAGCCGTGTTCAAGAAGTGGCGATTAAGCATTACTGTACACGCAAAATTTGAAGATTTTTTTCACAGGAATCTATTGAGTTTTCGAAAATCTTCATTTTAAGTCATTTAAATAACTTTTGCTCACAAATGTAATAATGTATTCAAACCCATGGAAATGTGTCAATTATCGGCGTGAGATATATTTGAAAACAACAACAAACAAAACATATGTGTAATTTTTGAAAAAAAAAAAAAGCGTAATGATACACCAAAATAAACTTTATGTCATATTAAACAGTACAATAAGCACTATCCATTGGAAAAAATGAAGAAAACATTTGGAGCCATTTTGGAGAAAATGGCGTTCGAGCGTTTCAGAAAATGTGGAATTTTGAGCTAATTTTCACAGAAAACTGTTGCGTTTGTGAGAAACTTTATTTGACATTATTTAAAGCACATTTATATATAATATATATTATAATAATATTATATTATATATATAAATGTGCGTGTGTGTGTGTATGTGTGTGTAATACGGTGAAGAAGTCGCCTCTAAACTAAGTATTACCGACGTGAGACACAAGTAAAAGAAATTACATTTCTGTAATTTTTGAAAAAAAAAAACAAAGATTAGAACAATATGGCGTTTATGTCATCGTATATTGTACATGTTGGCAATAACCGTACTACCAAAAATGTAAAGAAAAAAATTGTTGCCGTTTTTGAGAAAATTTTGTTTTTGTAATTTTTTGAAGTTGTATGACCCTAATGAAAGAACTATTTATGGACACAAAATTTCATTTGAAGGAAAAGTTTCTATCTTCAATATTGCAGTTGTAAAAAGTCGTTGTAGTAATGAAAAAATTGATACTTTTACAATTTCCGAAAATTCAGAGTTAATCCTGAAAATCGGATCTTGAAAAATATGGAAATCATTTTTGTGACTGTATTTCACTGAACTTGTTTTACCAATTTCACTACTTTAAATGAATATCATTAAAATCATATTAAAATTTGTAGCCGTGTGCCGAATGTAATCCATTCACCAGCTGGAGAATGTTGATGAACCTCTTTAGGAGTAGGAAAAGGCTTCTTAATTCTCAAGTTTTATGGTGGTATTCTTACAAGAAATTTCTATTAACACCATTCTTACAAGAAATTTAAAGATATAATTGGAGCCATTCTTGAGAAAATTTTGAAAATGTTCCTAGGGATTCATATGAAGTCTCCCAAAAAATTAATGAATATATTTCAAAATCGCAGAGCTTCTGCTCACGCAAAAACGACAGGGATTTCTTCCATTTGGAAAAAATCCTACGCATGGTTTAGGCGCTAGGTTTGTTCACATACACCAGACGAACAGACAAACGGACGGAAAGACGGACAGACGAACGGACAGACGAACGGACAGACGAACGGACAGATGGACGGAACAGACGGACGGACAGACGGACGGACGTTTTGCTTTCGATTGGTTTTTCGGAATCAAGGCCACACAAAGTAGAGATTCTGGCTACACCACGTGTTAGAGGTTTTTTTCTGAATTTAGCAACTGGATTATCTACTTTTTCGTTATCACAACCCGACAATGACTTTTTTCTGGCGAAAATCCGCCGTTTTTTCGCGTAGCATTACATAACTTTCTCTATACTACGTTTATTACTCCGTATATACGTACGTATACGAGAAAGTAAAAATTAAATTAAAACTCACCCAAATTCAGTATAGTATATTCATAAGATTTTGTCGCACATTATTATTCAGTTCAAATAAACTGCGACGACTTTTGTGAAATGAATAGACGTTGTTGTGCGAATTGTGCGAATGTTAACGTTTTTTATTTGTTTTTTCGAGAGAGATCTATATATTTCAAGCTTTTATGAACAATAGTGTGACATACCAATATGTCACTGAATATTGTACAACATTTATTATAAATGGCGTGAATTAAAGGGGATAAATTATGTGAATATGCTAGCATAGCAACGGTAAGCGAGCCGTCAACATCTTCATACAGTGACAATCGCGGAGACGGCTGGTTTTTTGTATAGAATTCAGGGATTGGCCGAAAAAGCAGTGACAGTCGTGAAGATGGCTAGTTCGTGTTGCAAGAAATTTAGGGATTGGCTAGGTACGAAGTGTTATCTGCAAATAAACAATCGAAAAATGGACCGAGCTTTGCAGGGCTGAAAGAACACGAGAGACATTCATTCTGACTGATGTCGTGCTTATGAACGGATCGTGCTCCAATTCCAATGTTAGGAGTTTTTCTTTGGGGACTTGTAAGCATCTACTAGGGAATGGATATTGAGAGAACATCAAAATTTGAATACTAAGTGTGACAGTGGAGTTTAAAATATTTCATGTGAACGAGTTGGAGGGACATTGAGGGCTTGGGCGAAGTTGTCAGTGATTGGACTGGAATGTTAGCGGAAATAGTTTATTGATCTGACGAACAGTGATCGAAGTGTGCTTCCGAGAAAAGAAGAGAGAAGATGGTGTCAGGACCTGAGGACGGCGGCGTCGGAGATGGATAAAGATGGTCCAAAAGCGCGCGAAGACATAAGGTTGGAATTGTCATGACAAAGATGTAATTTTATATAGGTAAAGTTATACAATATAAACAGTTGTTTTAAATTGTTTAATAAATTTCCATGTTTTTGTGAAATGAATATATGATTTTTCATTGAGCCAATTCTAGCAATGAACTAGCAAGATAGACAGATATTTGCTTTTCAGGTTCCTCGACCGAGTTTGTTTGAATAGATATATTCAGTTTATTTCAATAGGGACACCTGTTTATCGTTCTAGTCTGAAGTTTATTCACTAGTTCCAAGCTTATTCCACCGATGTTACCGGAAAATAATCTTTCGGAACTAGCGAATAATGTTTAGGGACATATTTACGTTCATTTATCATGCTCGTGACAACATTAGTGTTCCTGTTCTTAAGCATTTCTGTTCGATTCTGCAAGATTTTCATTACAGCTCATTTTTTACTTTACATTATTTACTTTATTTTCTTTTGTCTGCCAATTCCAATTACATTTTTAAAACGCCGTCCGCGAAACTGTTTTTCGTGCTTGTCCATGAGGGAAACATTACGAAGCGTGCGCGAAATATCTTTTGCACACGGCGAGTGGGAAAATTGTACATGTATCACAAACTCGAGCTCATTCGCTCCTCTTTGTCACACCAGCAGGGAAATGTTTATTAATTGGAAAAAATATTTTTTACACTTTCTTGACCACTGTAGAAAATGTTTATTTTATCAGAGTATTCGACGATGCGCAACATTACAATGAACCATGTTTGAACCAGAAATGATTCGACCGTGTATCTACCTAGTGACTTGTATACGAACCAACAGGTTGCGCAAGTGCTGCGCTCCTGTTGCGGAGAGGAACACTGACGTAGAGGGCAGCAGCGGCGGCGCGCCGCTCGCGTGGCGGTGCGCGCCAGTGCGTCTGCGGTGGAGCGGCGCGCTGGGTCGTGCACTGTAGTGGAGGTCGAAGCGTGCTCGCCCGCTGCTTCCCTTGTCACTCTGTCGTTGTTATCTCCCGCGACTCCATCATCGCAGCCCCGGTGAGTAGTTGCGGTCCTGGTGCGAAATTCTCAAGCGAACGCTCCCTTCTCCGGGTGGCCGGCAAAGAGTCGCTGAGTGCGTGTTTTTAAAAGGCCCGCGGCCTGCACGTGATCTGCTACTTCGTCTACAACCGTCCTTGCCAATCGGGTCAGAGATTGCGCCTTACCTTGAGACCCCACGAGCCAATCACTTGGCGCAACTGTCATGGACATGCTCGATGTACTACTTCCATACTTCCCGATTGATTTCTCTCTGAAGCTTTAGTTTCCTTCCACAATTTCGATTTGTTTATACTACATAATTACGTATTCATTGAAATAATTATATTAATATAAAACAACATTGATTTGCCAATTATTAGCTTTATCTGGAAAAGTTAGATAATGTATTATGTTAAACAGAACAGACTTTCAAGTATGCCGTTTATCCAAATGACAGGAAAAGACCAATGAAACGCAAGTGAAGATAAGAGCAGTAAATGCTTTAGTTCCTAATGTTGCTCCTTTGTGGTTGTAAAATGTAAACAAGCGGTTGAATTGCTCTCGCCTGCGCTGTGTTTATACTGTCGTGGGATTAAGTAGACTTTCCAAGATCTGGAAGCCGTCGCGAATGTGCTTGCATCTATTTGAATTATAATGATTCAGTACTTAACAGACCAGCTGGAGAATGTTGATGAACCTCTTTAGGAGTTGGAAAAGGCTTCCTAATTCTCAAGTTTTATGGTGGTCTCATAAATGAACGGAAAAAGCAAACAGTTAAGTTTGTTCGCAGATAGTCAACCTTAAAACAAATCTCATACACATGTAGCCTTCCTTTCAGTACCTTCAAGCGACAAAACATTCCATTTTACTAGAAAATTATGGATGTTAGTGACGATGTTCGCACTGCGCATGAATTAAATATGAAAGGGGTAAACAGGTATATTTAGTGTGTCGATATTTGGTTTTACAAGCACTGCAGAAATTTCTAGGGAATGAATCATGTAAATATATATTTTTGCTGGTAGAAGATATCTGCTTTCAATATTTTTTATAGAGTTTGCGTCTCTTTTTGAACACATTAAAATATTTTTTCATATTTGCAGCTCAGCTCAAATTAACGATAAGGTGTCGGCAGCGACACAGGTTGCGATGAGATTCGCCTACTGCGGATCTCCAACTTTTCCTACTTCTTCACTGGCGGTTTGACGCCTCCATCGGGGGTTGAAAAATCAAGGTCTACGTAATTAAATTATATCAATTAATGAAATGATTAAAGGGTTATCAATAAATTATTTCAATTATTTTTTTTTACAATATTTCTCAACACGATAGAAAATGATTTATATTACACACTTTACACTTGTTAGGTGCAAAATCTACGAGGCACGTCCAGAAAGTAAGTTCCGTTTGGTAATAAAATTAAATTGTGTACAGATACAGAAAAGTTATTTATTGCACAAAATTCTACAACTCTTAAACTACTTTTCCACATAACTGCCGAAATTTTGCAGGTATTTTTCATAGCGTGGCACAAGTTTTTGTATACCTTCTTCATAGAAATTTGCTGCCTGTGTCTTCAACCAGTTGGAAACAGTTTCTTTCAGCTCGTCGTCATTGTTGAAGTGTTGACCGTCAAGGAAAGACTTGAGATGTAAGAACAGATGAAAGTCACTAGGAGCGAGGTCAGGGCTGTACGGAGGATGGTCAAACACGTCCCAGCCAAATCCCTGTAGGAGGTTTTTCGTCACATTTGCAGTGTGTGGTCGTGCGTTGTCCTGAAGAAAAACAACACCATTTGACAGCAATCCTCGGCGCTTATTCTCTATTGCGCGGCGCAATTTCCGAAGTGTCTCGCAATAAGCATCTGCTGTGATTGTTTGACCACGCTGTAAGATGCTGACGTACCACGCGGTAATTCTGAAGAACACAAAAAGGTTTTGAAATTTCACACGTGAATATATTGTTTGATGTCTGAAACAGTTCTGTTGTATAGAAATGAATAGGTATGCTTATAATAATGGAATTATTTTTACAGAGACACATGTACAAAGAGACATAATGGTGTCGGTAAGGGAATTTTAAATAAACGTAAACGGTAGACACTTTCTATAACTTCTAACTGCTGTTTACAATTTAAATGATAGGCGATCACCTTAAGAAACTAATCCAATGAATCTGTACATACCCACAAATATAAACATCGGTACAAACTCCTGTGAACTACACAATCGTTTCGGATTAAACGGGCTATGAGAACATATGTTTGTAAATGGACATACACATTTAAATTCGGTTCGATTATTTGGACCACCGGAAGTAAGATGTAGTTTCCATTAATAATTCAGCGAGCCTCCTTGAACCGTTATCATTTCTAGTTTTAATTAGAAAGGATACAAAGTGTTTTTCCCGCGATGTTTGGAAAGATCTTACGCTACTCCATAACTCTGGTACATTAAACACATTTTAAGCGCGAACCTAGCACATACATCATGAATAAGGTTTGCGAGTGTGATTCCGTAAATCTGTAGGATACTATTTTAATATTTGTAGGTACTTCATATGAATCTCGTAACATATTTATAACATATTCTCAAAACTGTTTCGAAATTTTAATTTGTTTTTCGCGAATAGAAGCCAGTGTACTTATAAATAAGGTAAAACTTCGGTATTCACAAAATTATCTGAATTTTCGAAACCTATAAAAGTTTAATTACTATCGAACCTGCTCACCTTCAAAGCTAACATTCTAGCTAAAAAAAATTATAAATAATTCTGGCAGAAATATTCACTTATATTACACTTTTGTAACCATTCTTTTTTCATAACATGAATATACGGGATGAAGAAAGCTGAAGAACTTTTGAAATGTTCTGAACATAACTTTAGAAAGAAATTTATGAAAAAATGATATTAATTTATGAAATTTGATTGTCCTAATTTAGAATGAAAACATTTATTTATAACACAATACAGATTATAAAGCAATACGGACAATTTTTTTCTTAATGTAATATTTCTCCAAAATTATAACTTTAAATCAAATTATACATACTTAAAAAATATCAGTAGTTTTCGCGTAAAATTTAGTCAAATAGTGATAATTTAAAGAAGTCTCTAACCAGATTTTTTAAAACCCGGATTTAATTTTTTAGACGAAGTTCTTTGTGGTTAGAACATAACACACTAAACTGCTTGACAAAAACGTAATTTTGATTAAAACTTGTATTTTTTAAAAAAATTACACTCGTGCAAATTTTTGGGGCATCCCACACGTTGCTAATATTTACGTCATAAGTTATTTTTATAATTAACTATATTTTTTAGACTAAAATGCTTTAAATTATCTCTTATGAATTTTTCGAAATCTCAAAAAAATTTCGACTGTAAATCAGCTCAAATGTTATTTTTCTGAAACGCTATAAGTCGTCCGAAACATAGATGTATGTGAATGCTCGAGTTATTTAATAAAACAATATTTTAATAAAATTATTAGAGGAAGGTTAAATAAACCATTGTGCCATATGGAGAGATATGTAAATATTATTTTCTACAGCATTTTCTACAAGTTTAATTAATTTTTGGAAATTGTGCGCTAAGGAATGCGAAGGAAGATTTTAAAACAAGGAATGATGTTGAGATAAATAAATTCAGTGATGCCTAAATCATTATTCAGCGTGTATGCAACAAAGAAGTAAAGTTTACTTATGAAGTGTACTTTAAAGTAAGTGGAATTCTAGATTATAGACACGGTGTGCTGTTTAAAGCGATTTGACGAAGATAGATTTCCACACAATAGTCGGACTATTAGACGTACATACCTTTCACTGTAATTATTAATTTATAACACAGTTTACTATTCGTGATTTATAACATTACAAATAGTAAGCTAATGTCAGCCGACCTTTTGCCAAAGGGGCAGTGAAATCAGTTTTTGCACAGTTTGATGAAATCAGAAAATCATCCTGATTTCACTAAACATTACGCCAAAATGACTCGAATTTTGAAAAAAAAATGGTGACTGAAATCATTTGAAGGTCTAAAATTTCAACTTCTGTCGATGTCCACATGTTGAGGCGGCATCTGCAACCAGCTTGAAACCCTCTCTCCTAACTAATATTAATTAATTTATTTATTTTGAAATACGAATATCTAAAATTCACCTGCCCTGGATTGCTCAAACTTTACTTCTTATTAATCACTTTCTTTTTACTTTCTCGTATACGTACGTATACACGGAGTAATATACGTAGTATAGAGAAAGTTATCTAATGTTGCGCGAAAAACAACGGATTTTCGGCGGAAAAAAATTCATTGCCGGGCCCTAGTGACCAAAAACTGCATAAAACCAGTTTTTAAATTAAGAGAAAAAATCCTCTAACACGTGGTGTAATCAGAATTCCTGTTTTGTGGGTCCTTGATGCCGAAAAACCAATTGGAAGCCAAACGTTCGTCCGACCATCTGTCTGTTAGAGATGGGCTTAACAGCTTTTCTTCAATACCTGTTATCACAGAAAAAGCTGACTCGTAATAGCTGTTATTAATAACAGTTGAAAAATAACAGCTCCATGACCAGCAACCTAACACGACCGACTACTAAGAGTTAAAGCAGTTGTAGCGACTGCTAAGAGTTAAACCACGCAAAACGAATAACGTTGGTAGCACCGTAAAGCTTGTGCAGCTACCTTACGGCGCTTTCTTGCACTACTTTCCCTAACATGTTTGGACAGAGAAGCAACTGATATGAACGAGACTGGATGAACTGCCAAGGATGAATAGTAATTCATAAGTGAATGTGTATAGAATATAGAATATTACAAAAATGAAAGTGATTGGGGTTCAGATTGCGAATATTCTCTTAAATATGCAACTTGTGCATAGTGAAGTGACGAGTGTCAAAAATAATGAGGAGAAACAGTGTTTTTGCTATAGCTAAAGTTTTAATAACTATCGAATATTAAGTATTATAATGTGAGTTATTTGACCGTAACTCGTTTTATTTTATTGGACCTAGGGAAATATTAGTTGATCTCATATAAATAGCAATGGGACAGAAATAAGTCTATTTATTGGACGGACTTCATTTAAAGGTCAAACATCTTGTTGTAGTGTACACAATAAAATATAAAAATGTTGCAGCAATATTGTGTTAGTGACAAACGAACCATATACGATGACATAAACGCCATATTGCTCTCTTCTTTTTCTTTTTCAAAAATTACAAAAATTTAATTTTTCGGACTTGATACTCACGTCGGTAATACTTACATTGGAGCCGATTCTTCACATGTTTATTAATGAGCCGATTTCTTCACAGTTTTTTGTGGAAACGAGCACAAAAATTCACATTTACAGAAACGCTATAACGCCATTTTCTCACAAATGGCTCCAAATTATTTCTTCAAACTTTTCCAATGGATAGTGCTAATTGCATTGTTTAATGTGACGTAAAGTTCATTTTAGTGTATTCATTTGTTTTTCCAAAAATTACACAAATGTAATTTTTTAAATAGCTCTCACGTCGTTAATAAGCACACCTCCATCTATTTGTATACATTATTATAATTTTGAGTAGAAGTGCTTCAAATAACTTCAAATGAAGTTTTTCGAAAATAGATTGCTGTGAAGAAGAGCATCAAATTTCGCATTTACAATAACGCTCAAATTTAATTTTCTTAAAAACGGCTTCAAATTTTGCAATGAAACTTTCTATTGAGTACGAGGTTTTACTCTTCATTAATATTCTTGAAGTAATAATCCGTTTGTACTACTAGGAAAGCAAAATGTTGAGAAAATGTCAAAAAATGTACTTTGGGTCACGATAGATGGCAGCTGGCCAGAGAATAGAGCAAGACCTTAAAGCCAGACCACATCAAGGAAATTAGAAATAATTGTCTACGAGAAAGTCATTCTGTAGTGCGCCAATCTGCAGCACCTCTAGTTCTTCTTTTAGTTCAGAAATAGAATCTTTACGGGTCCTAGAAAATTTATATGCGTTGGTCGACATACTTCCCCATTCAAGGATTTCAAGCAAGAAAGATGTACCTAGGAAATGTTTCTCGTTAAATTCAAACTATTGAAATAAAAAAAGTTCATCTTTTTGCCCTGTACAATGCCTTTGCGACGGATAAATCGTCATCTGGCAACCAGAAATTTAAAAAAACCTTGCGTATATATTTCATTTGGGATGCCTGCGTGTACTGAAGAAATAAAATTCGAAAATTAGTGCAAATGTGAGTTGATCAGAAATGTTGTTACTTATATGTAACACATGGCATTAAATGATTGAAACATTAAAAATGTGTTTAAGAGTATGAGAAAAGTACCAAAATGTAGCAGTTTCAATTTGCTATGCTGCCATAACGAAAAAATAAATATTTATAAGTAAACTAATAAGTCCAAACCTATGTTTTTACTTGCCATTTTTTACTGTACAATTTTTGAACAATAGTGTAAATTTCAATAAGTTTAGTGAGAGAATAGAGTAAAAAAAACATTCTTAATTTCCTGGCATTTGTTACTCCAGTCCAAGGAAAACGAGGAAGCAGAAAATTTGTCCTCATCTGATATCGTAGTAGGCAGTTTGCATCACAGCAAAATAAAGTTCAGACTGCAAAGTTCTCTTCAAATGTAAACGGGTCCGAGTAAATTGAGCAACAAATTACTATTTTTATATTACCGTACAGTCACCAAACATGTTACCATGTAAACATTCAAACATGTTAATCGATTTATCGTTAATTTCTCTTCACTTCATTTTATGCTATTTATTTACGAAAACAAATACCCAGGATTGGTATTTATTTAAATATTTACTGGAAGCCATAACGCGTCACCAAACGTGGGCACGGAAGAGCTTAATAACCCGTGACCGTGATGCGTTGCCTTTTTCGCGTAGTGAATCCGATTGACCATCTCCTTCACGAAAGCCATAGTTATTACATAAGCCAGGGATTTTAAACTTTTTATGACATAACGTTTTATAAGCTGATATATTACTACGATTTGTAGTGTAACGTGCAACATTCTTTTGCGTCCATTGTATTTCGGATCTCCTACGATTTATTTCGTATGGACCTTCTGCGCCAAGGTCCACCTCGTCCCTCGCCCGCTGCCCTCTCCTCGCTGCTCTACCTTCCACATCCTGTACTTTTTGCCCTTGTCTCACAGATCGTTTCTGCCGCTCTTTCAACGCCTGCTGCTCATCCCGGGGCTTATCTCAGTTTCAGTCCACGCGCGCGGGCCGTATCTTTCTGCACCGAACGACATTCTTCGCTATTGGTTTTCTTTGTCAATTTCCCATTTATTTTCTCCCTCGCCAGTGCCTTGGTCGCCAATCATCCCTTCAGTTGTTAAAGTTCT
This sequence comes from Teleogryllus oceanicus, assembly GCA_964035755.1. Lineage (NCBI taxonomy): Eukaryota > Metazoa > Arthropoda > Insecta > Orthoptera > Gryllidae > Teleogryllus > Teleogryllus oceanicus. The sequence continues at coordinate 74,320,127 of CAXIVR010000002.1, read as the reverse complement.
ATAAACGCACTTCATGTTACAACTTTATTTGTGTTATTTCAATTGTTCATCCTAAATTAGGGTTTGGGTTTCATTCAAAGAATAATTAAGGAAACAGATCACATTCCCTTTCCGTCTCCGTGCTTCGATTCTCATCTTCATTTTAATCACCTCAGTGTATCTAATTTACGGGTACTGTTCTAGCGTACGAACGTCAAAATGGACCCATTGAGCCCAGTTACGTTAAATGAATTTTTCGCAGTAAATTTTCTTACTTTTATTTGTTGTTTTTAAGATAACATTGTAAGAAAGGCATTAGTCTGTATTAGAAGTTGATTGTTTTGAATAAATTCGCCCTACATAAAGACGTGTTTTTGTATAATTAATTAATTAAAGTAAATTAAACTCAGGGAAAAGTAAATGATTCAATGCATTTAATGATACTTGGTAAGACTACTGATGTTATGTTAATATCAATACACGTACATACAGCACATATTTTAAAACGAATGATTCTATTAAATTTTACATTTGCGATAAAAATTATGTCATTTCAGTGAGCAGTTCTGTGATTCTGCTAACGCGCTTCTGGGTTAACCCTAGTCTACCCATACAGTATGTTCCTCACAGGCTAAGAGCTGGATTGTGCCGTAGACTTTAATTTTAAGTCTACGCGTGTTTTCTGCACGTAATCTACATGTAGTCTATAACTCTTTTTCCTTGTAGATTACGTAGACAACGTAATCTGTGTACACTATTTCTTTCTTCACATCAAATAACCCAAAAAAGTTTATAATAAGTAACAATAGTAGAAGCATGTTGAAATATAATAGTAAATCATTTAATTTCGATTCAATAAGTCAAACAAAATATACCATTCCTTATGAAGAAACAACCTCCGTAACCATCTCAAGAAATCAGTAGGGACTTACTTCAACTTGCACATGAGACCACTTTGCATCCGACTTTTTCCCTCTAAATGCAGTGTCACCAACCCGGTGCGTAGAAATATTGTGCAGATCTTTGATCACGACGCCAACTTCTTCGCCCCCTCAAGAGAGGCGGACCTAATAAGTATTTCGTAGGAGAGGAAGGCAATTCCAATCTTGACTGTCACCCGCCTCATAAATATTTTCGAAGCAAAACAATGTTAACTTGAAATTAACAAATGTTTTAAAAATAAAATTTATTCATAATGGTAGTACTCCTTTGAATGTGATCTTATCAATTTGTAGTTTTGATTTGGATAAATTGAGTAAATTATAAATAAATGGCTGGGGTGGGGGAACATGACGCTCATAGATTCGCCCCTGCCTCTCAAAAAAGATAGATTACCGTTGTCTACATAGATTACCTTTATCTACGCAGAATACATTGTCTATGGTTCTTTTCGCGTAGACGCACATCACTCGCTGAGCCCTGTTGCGCCGCGCCGAAGCACGATTGCATAGGACGTGCCAGGGAGGGCTCTTGCGCATCATATCCGACTTCAGCCAATGAGCTTTGTACAACAGTTTGCGTCACAATAGTTGCGGGAATTTTAAACGCAGCCAGTTACCAAAATTATCACCTCGTTATAAGTCATTTAAACATTTCATGAAACATTTCTTTTATATATTTATAATATATATATATATATATATATATATATATATATATTGCATCTTCTACTCTTTCATTGTGTTATTTTTGTTAGTTATCGTTGAAAAAAGTTACTTTGAATAACTTTCAAATTGTTTCTCAACACTTCTATCTTTCCATGCAACATGGCGACCAGTGTCGAGTCTGACTTTTTAACGAAGTGCCCGTGCTGTGCTCACGTGCTTCGTGTCGCAAACTGGTGTTACGCAGAACCAGCAAAAATCGATGCGCCGGAATAACTCACCTATGTCTTTCCATCATGGGACGAGCGGCGTAAGGTGTCTGGTGAGAGACGCGGAGCGCGGTGAGCGAGCTCAAAATTTGTGCACGTGTTCCTTCCAAGCGTTATCAGTGGAAAACGCGTCTCCGCCTCACTCTCCATCACCACCCACTCCGCCTCGGTCTTCCCTCCCCCCTCCCCACCTTCCTCTCTTCTCTCTCTGTCTCTCTCTCTGTCTCTCTGCCTCCACCTCCCCATATCCTCCGTTTCTGCCATCACCTTCGCCTCCGCTTCCACCGTTGTCAGTGTCCTCTTCCTCTGCCTCCCCCTCCGCTTCTAACTTCATCTCCGCTTTCGCCCCCGCATTACCCTCCTCTCCCTCCGTCTCCAGCTCGGTCATTGTCTCCTCTTGCTCCATCTTCGTCTCTGCCTCTACCACCGCCGCTTTCGCCTCCACTGCCGTTTCCACAAGCTCCATCTCCTCTCCATCGCACTCCTTCGACCTCACGCCCCCCCCCCCCCTTCCCTTCGCCCTCTTTCCCGGACCTCGCTTCCACCACGCCTCCTCCTCTCAGCCCCCTCCCCCTCCGTGCCCCCAGAGGCTGCGCTGCTGTGTTCTCCCTCCCCGCCTCCGGAGGCAGTGCGTGAGCGATGGTCCCAGGCGACGTCCTTATCAAGAATATCGATTTCACTCCAGCGGGGCCCTTTCAATCTTTTTAAGGGGAGAGTTACGTCGAAAAATTTGTAAGAAGCAGGGGATTCGGCGGGCCTCGCACTAGAAAAATTGCGTATACACGAGCCAAGCAAATGACTCGAATGAATGTGGAGCTCTGATTACGCGGGTTTATGCATTTATTTTTCATTTCGAAAAGAATGATTACGGGGAAGATTTTCAAGTATGGATCAATTTTCATAAGAGTAGTTCTAGATTAAGTACATTACTAGTTGGTTGTTGCAGCAAAAACTACTCGTTAATTGGATGGCAAAAAAACAAACATACATAAAAGAATTGCGCTACAGCCCAAATTGGACATTGGACAATATTCGGGTATTCTTACAACTGGCACAGTCGATTTCTTGGGGAACCGGCCAGAAAGGAACGGAAAATAAGTCCAACAATAGGCTTTAAGTTAGAACAGGTGAACAGATTTGGGTTGGAAATATCACATGTGGTCTGTAGCTCGTGTAAAAGACTGGTATCCTCCCACAATCATTTCATAAATTGTATGAATGTTTTATTAGACTGACCCCCAACATTGAATTTCTTAATTTTCCGGAGTACGTGAATTAATAACGATAGTGTGAGATACCTGGGTGGGGAAAAGAATTCGCAAGCAGACAAGTAGGTCGCCACCGGATCTCGTTATCCAGTGGGGGAATATTTTTATGTATTAGTGATTCCGAGCGTGTCAAAGGTCAGAGGTCATTAGTCCCGTAAGTGCGTGCATGTATCCCCAGGGTGGTGGCGGTGATTTTCCCCCTCTAGAGGGTGAGATCCGGCGCCGAACTTCTGTCGGCTAGCGGGGTTACCCTCAACCAGGTATCTACCACCAGAAGGGCACTGCCCCAGCCAGGACAAGCTCTAAGCTCCCGGCCAGTATTCTGGCGTGTGTTGTAGTGTAGTGCATGTTAGTGCAAGTGTGTGTGTAAGGGATGAGGATAGCACAAGGAAGAGGAAGGAAAGATCGCGCGCCGTGACTCGTTTGTGAGGGTACTGCTCTGGCATTCGCCTGGTGTTGGAGAAACCACGGTAAGCTACTGATCAGAGCAGTCGGCCGCTAGAACTTTCCTACAGACAGCGACTGAACTCAACGTAGCTCTCTAGCAAGAGTCGAAAATACTGCTTCGTCATGACTCAAACTTAGGACTTCCCGATCAGAGGCACAGCAGTGACATCAGTTGATGCATTGAGCCACCTCTCCTGGTGGCGGGCGGAGAACCACTACCTCACGTGACAGAAACATCTATTACTCTTACGTGACTAACGACAGTAGCAGTCGACGCGCCCGGAAACGCGTAATAATCATCAATCTATCGATAGAAAATCCGTTACCATTGAGGCTTGAATGTAAGATCTCCCGGTCTTTTTATCTTCATTTATGCTCGTGTAACTGTACTAAACGCTTTCGAATCCGGTAAAGATAATATGTTGATACTAGGAGACAAACGTAGTGTGTTTTCAATTTCAATTAGATTAGATAAAAGCATTTTATCAAATAAGTAATGATTTTTGCATTTTTATTTTTAAGCTTTTTGGAAATTCATCGAGTCGAGACCACATTCACAAATTCTGTTAAAGTTTTGCGATAAATCATGAATTCGATGAAAAGCAATGCCAATTTTCTGTAACAAGATGATTTTCATGACAGTGATGCGTAAGAAGAAGCACAACCTTCTCGACGCTCGAAACTAAAATTATTTTAAAAGATGCCGTGCGATGAAGTAATTAACGATAATAAGTAATGTAAGTGAAATTATTATACGTCAAGACATAATTAATGGAAACCCTTTGGATACCAAGTAGTTATCGTATGGAACTGCAACGAAGTTCGAAATTTAATAGAAAGTCAATCTGTTTCCATCTTCGAGCTATAGAACCGGCGTAATTGGTGTAAATGAAACTTGGCGCGCGAGAAATAGATGTAAATTGAGATGAATGTTATAGTAAACTGCAAGGCGAGCTATTCTTGTTCTTCTCTTCAAACTCGCACGACCTTTTCGTATGCGATCAGTTGTGAGTATATATAATAGAACAGTGATACTTTACTTTGGATTAAAAAATTAGTGGAATTATTCTATTTTATGTGATATTTATTCTTCTTCCTCGCGGCATTTAGGCTAGTTCGTCTGATCGGCTTCATTCTTCCTGCGTTGTGCTTTTGCAGGTCAATTTGTTCTAATATACAGTATATTTTGGAAGTTTGGTAGTCATTTTATTGCAATGGTATCTTGAGTTGAGTTTTTATGACAACATACCTTAAATCAGGTTTATAATGTGATGTAAACAAACGTGGATAACATATTTTTTTAAAGACTAAATAGGATCGAAAAGTCAAAAAGAAATAAATTGTAATAAAAAACACTGAGTTTGTTTTATTAAGGCCAAAGTCCAAAGCAATAATATAAACATGATAACATACGTTAATATAATCATTATAATTTGGTAGTCATTGTATGGTAGAAATATTATAAATTGAGAATTAATTTACGATCATCTATTGCATTTTTGAACGAATGCATGCTACTTATCAGAAATATTTCAGTAGCGAGTAGGTTGTAGAAATTCCTCTCGAAGTATCAAACCAAATTCTCAAACGATATTTACCGAAATTAAGTAATACCAAAACACTCTATTTATCGACAAAATTATATCTTAACCTCTAAAAGTTTTAGGTAGTCTGATGTGACACTTAAGTGGAAGTATCTTTCCATGTGTTGTATTTTTCCATGTGTTGACAATGTTGAAAGATTACCTAAAGGATAAATCTCTCTACCTCTCTCTCTTTCACGAACGCAAGCGTAATACTTTTCTTAAGATCTTTGTAATGAAATCGGTAATTAAAATAATTTGTAATAATACTTTTAATAACTACAACAAAGGTAATAAATATTAATGAAGTTCTAAAATACGGCGTTAAAGAAGTATCTTATTGATGAATTGCTTTATCATAATTTTAAAATGGTCTTGATCATTCTATATTTTATAAAGAAAACATTTTTTTAACTTCTTGTACATCCCTAAATACATTTGTTAATGGGACTTCCTTGATAAGAACGTTTGCTTTCTTAATAAGATTGTTCTTCGTCAATGTGTTTGTACGTACGTTTTTCTTCACTCAACTGAAGCCTGATTTCCTGGTCTGATCGTCTACTAGCCTTGTCCGTTCTCATTAGTGGATTGTAGTTGGTCTTTCTCCCTTTTGTCCAACCGTTCGTTCATAAACCCATTTGTCCTCCCAAATCTCCTGTTCTTGCTTTTAGAGATCTCCTCTTTAAAACTCACGCTAATGCGTCATACTCCAGCAGCTCACTTTGTACAGAGCGAGTGCATTGTGCTCGCGACTCGAGCGCGTACATACCGTATGTTCGTACGTCTGCAGGTGACGAAAGAATCCTGGCCATTAGTGAAGTTTAATTGGAATAGTTTCCGAAGAACATTTCCCCAATGGCTGGAGGCGCTCGAGGTGCGAAGGCAGGGACAGACACGCCTCGCCCTCTCAGTCGGAGCGCGTCCTCCCCCCCCCCCACTCGTCCTCACCCCCCCGCCTCCGCTTCTGAAGGCCTTACGCGCGCCTCTCCCTCATTTACTCGCCCGCGACGCCGCCGCCGTCGCGTCGGTTCAATCAGCGCAGCCGGAACTGGCGGTGCTAGTTAAGAAGTGGCGGGGGCGGCGAACACAAAGCGGACCAGGGGGGGGAGGAGCTGAGAGAGGGTTGGGGCGGATTGGGGCGACGTGTACGACTCAAGGACAACGTCTGGTGGGAGGGCGACAGTCGTCTCGATTGCGAAGTATTACTGCAGAGATAAGCTGGATTTGTCTGCGTACTTGTTTTTGTGATGAACACGACATGGCGTTGTTCTAAATATAGATTAATGATCAAGCACACTGTTTGTTTGCTTTTGAATTGAATGTTGTCTATTAATATCGGTAATTTTAAATGCACCGGAGGGAATAAAATTCGCATTCCATGATGCATCAACTGAAGCAATGTTAGTTTTACACAATGAATTCAATAAACATAATTTCAGACAATTAAATTGTCCTGTCTCTCCCTTCTCTAGTAGTTTTCTTCACTCCCTTCTCTATCCGTTTATCTACCAGTTTTTCTTCTCCTCCATTTTATGTCTTTCTCTGTTTTTTGAGAACATTTTCTTGTTTTCATCTTCTTTTTCTAGTGAATATTTTTCTAGTTTTGTATTAGGACAATTTTCTGTCATTCTTAATCACATACACTTTTTTTTGTCATTTATCCAATCTTTGTGGTCCGCCTGCCCTTTCAGTTTGATGTTTTCAATTTTCCTTTCCAGATACCATTCATCTTAATTCACTTTAATCTCCTTTCGTAACTTTTCTCAGTATTTCTCAGTCTCTCCAAATCTTTCGGCACGCTCTAATTTTGGTATAATGAAGATTAAAAGAAGATAGGTTTTGGAGACACTTTGAAGTAGACACCGAGTCTACGCGAGTGGTGAAGCAGGTTCGTTGCGTGCGTAGAAATAGGGACGTGACTGGCACAGCGAAGAAGACCGCGACTGCAGAAGGACTGTAGATCGCCTGCGACAGCGCTCCTATTCCGCCTTGGAATAACGTGACCCGTTACTTTCCGCCCGTTCGCCTGCCCGCAGCCGCCAGATAAACGCGTCGATGCGCGCGCCGATTTGCATGTCGAAATTGAAAATGCGCGCGTCCCCAGGGCCGCTGCGGCGGCGCGAGCGAGGGCTGAACGGGGGCGGGAGGGGGCAGGATCGAGCCGGTGCGGGGAAGAGGGTGAGGAGAAGCGAGTGGAGGGCGCGAAACAGGAGGGGTCAAACGATTGATTGATTCTGTAGGGAAGTATTTCCAGGCGCGTCAACTTCTTCTGATATTAGACTCATTTGTGTAGAACATGTTATAACCCTGAAGATGGCAGTGTTCTTCCCCAATTCGAACGAAAGATCCGGCACCAAACTATACTTTAGCCTGTAGGATTGGCCAGCTGGACACCACCCCAGCCGAGGCAAGCTCTAAACTCCTGACAAGTCACCTGACATGAGTGCTAGTGAAATGCATGTAAATGTTAATGTGTGTAAGGGTCGAGAAAGGTTCAAGGAAGAGGAAGGAAAGATCGTGCGCGGTAGTGGTCTGTTTGTACTTGTCCTACATTAGCCTAAAATTATAGGAGAAACCACGGAAAACTAACGATCACAGCAGCGGACCATTAGTATTCTTCTCTAGGTAGTTGTGGTTCAATTTGACTCAGCTCTGTAGCTGGTGTCGAAAATCCGCTCCAAGCCCTACGATCTCCCAGGCAGTGACGTTGCCGAGGCAACAACAACTCTGTCCCTGAGCCATGGACGCAGGGGAGGGGGCAAACGAGACAGGGCGTTCACCCGTGCCCTCCGTCACACAGACGATGTTTGTCCACCGACGCAGGACACGGGCCACTGCGCCTGTATGCGTATATTGTTTCTCTTGTGTCTCGGTGCGTAAAGGCATACATCTCCCTGGAGCGCCCTCGGCCGGGAGATAGCGCGTGCGCTTGTGCGTGCGCCTGGGAGGGCAGGGGGGGGGGGGCTAGGACCGGGGCCTCTCAATGACAGCTGGGACGCGCGCACAACGGGGCCGCGTAGACGCCGCGATGGCGCAGCAGCCGGGCCCATTGTAATAAGTGGCCGCTCCGCTTTGCCTGTCACCTGCGGGCGAAGCCCTGCAGCCCCTGCGCCGCCCCCCGCCTCCCCCCGCCGAGTCCCGCCCGCCCCCGCCGCCCCCGCCGCCGCCGCCCCCGCCCCCGCCGCTCCCCGCCGCCCCCGCCGCCCCCCGCCGCCCCTCCGCCGCCACCGCCGCCGCCGTTCCGCCGCCGCCCGCCGCCCTGCGCCGCCCCTCCATTCCTCGCCGTCCTGCTGTCATATACTTCACCTCACACCCCATTTCACTCCTGTTTCCGAGGCACCATCTCGTTCTATTGCCGCCGTTCTTCACTGCTGTCAGCTTTTCTTTAGCCTCCATAATATTCTTGAGTTCAGTCAGTTTTCATTCATTTTTTCCACTGTCTCTCTTTCTTTCTGCTTTTTTAAACCGCTGCATCATTCATTCCATCGATCGTTCGCTTTCTCCACCCTCCGAACCAAATTTTAATTGATATTATCACTTCTTCAAGTTATTTCGCTTTCATTAGTATTGCGTTGTCTCCTCCGCACTTCAGTATCTGTAACTTCGCTTCTCTTTCTTCCATTCCCTTTCCCTCTGCTCTTGTCATCCTCTCAATCGTGGCTCCTGCGTCTGATTCTCGACGTCTGCCACTCCTCGGCACTCGAAGCCCTCGCAGCCGCTCCGTGGCGAGGTGCGCGTCTCGCCGTTCTCTTGTCTCCGCGTCCTCCGCCCCTGCTCCCGGCGACAGCCAGCGCGGCGCGGCGGCCGCTCGCGGATCGATTATCGGCGCGCGTTCGTCTGTTGTTTATCCTTGCCCATTGTTGCACGCGGAGGCGCGGGCGGCTGATAGAAGCAGTTGCGTGCGAACGCTGCGTGTTTGTCCTCGCGCTGTCGCCGCCATCACAAGGAACTCGCGTGTTTGCAGGACGCGGACGCGAGGGATTCGAATGGGCTGTGGTAGAACCCACCGGTCTAATGCAGTTCTTGGGTATTGTGTAATCTGAATATTTGGGATGGATGGAAAGGGACAAGATTAAGAAATGTGTTCCTATTTTTTTTGTTTAATTATGTGCGAAAGTGTGCGATGCTTTAAAATATCGGCTGTTGTAATTTTCAAACTGCCGCAGTGTAGGCAGGCATGTATTTCAAAGTCATGTGGTTTTAGATAAACATTTCATGCATGCACTTATCTTCGAAAGGGAAATACTCGTATATATCATAAATGCTATTTATACTTTCATTTTACCGAGATTGATCTCTGAAAATTCACTTTTTGTGTTCAGTAAAAGTAACTCAACCAGAATAAATACGCGTAGATAGTGTCTGAATTCATTTGATTTACGTGATAAGTGGTTATTCATTTGGGGTCTCTTGGTTAACTATATTTTTGTGAATTATTCATGCACTCATTAAAAATTAATTATCGTTTGATAAGTTGGATAGATATATCACCAAAGATGCAGTTGTTACTTTCTCGCAAATTACTTACGTAGTGTAGAGAGTCTTGTCATACTGCAGCAAGTAACGACGACTTATCGAAAAAAAAGGGGGTCGCTGATACCTAAAAAGTAAATCATTCTTGTTCTTATATTTAGAAAATATCTTCCTCTAGAACGTGAAGAATCAACGTTTTATCGGTCCTTGATAGCGAAAAATTGATTAACGAAAAAACGTCTGCCTGTCTGTCTGTCTGACTGTCTGTCTGTCTGTCTGTCTGACTGTCTGTCTGACTGTCTGTCTGACTGTCTGTCTGACTGTCTGTCTGTCTGTCTGACTGTCTGTCTGACTGTCTGTCTGCTGTCTGTCTGACTGTCTGTCTGACTGTCTGTCTGACTGTCTGTCTGACTGTCTGTCTGACCGTCTGTCTGACTGTCTGTCTGACTGTCTGTCTGACTGTCTGTCTGACTGTCTGTCTGTCTGTCTGTCTGTCTGCTGTCTGTCTGACTGTCTGTCTGACTGTCTGTCTGACTGTCTGTCTGACTGTCTGTCTGACTGTCTGTCTGACTGTCTGTCTGACTGTCTGTCTGACTGTCTGTCTGACTGTCTGTCTGACTGTCTGTCTGACTGTCTGTCTGACTGTCTGTCTGACTGTCTGTCTATTTGTCTACTGTCCTGTCTGACGTAGTCTGACTGTCTGTCTGACTGTCTGTCGACGATTGTCTGACTGTCTGTCTGTCTGTCTGTCTGACTGTCTGTCTGTCTGTCCGTCCGTCCGTCCGTTCGTCTGTCAATCCGTTCATCTGTCGACCACGTTAACGGCTCCACAGTGGGCAAAATATTCACTGAAATTAATATTCTACAATCGATTTGTATGATGACGTCCCTTGAATTTCAAGCGGATATTTTGATTTTGGGGTATAGTTTATTTAAAGTCTCAACGATATTTTCAAAATTTTCTCTAAAATGCCTTCGATTTTTTCTCAGTTAGAGCAAAGTACGCTTACAAACATGGTAAGATCGAAACTGAATTCTCTTGTATTTTCAAAATCGCCAAAGTTACAATTTTCGACTTCTTCCGACCTGGAGGGTCATGGCAACTATTTTTGTCAATGTAGTGCCTCTGACCGGAAGGTGCTAGATTCGAGTTCCAACGGTGATAGAAGTATTTTCGACATTAGCTACATAGCGAGGTCCAATTCAGTCGCTATCTAGAGAAGCATTCTAGCGGCCCCTTGCTCTGATTGGTAGTTTTCGGTGGTTTCTCGGAACAACACTAGGCGACTGCCGGAGCAGTACCCTAACAAACTGGTCACGGACCGTGTGTGATCTTTCCTTCCTCTTCATTGTCCTATCCTCCCCCTTACATACACATACGAAGACACTTAACAAGCACTACACTCGTACCCATGCCGTGAGACCGATCGAGAGCTTAGAACTTGTCCCGGTTGGGGCGCTACCCCGCTGATGGTAGATACTTGGTTAGGGAAAACTCCGGTAGCCGTTGTTAGGTCGGCGCCGGATCTCACCATCCAGCTGGAGAAATGACCACCACATCCCTAGGAAAAACATGCACTACACTTATGGGGCTAACGACCGTACCCGAAAATACTAAAATAAACATTAATCAATCAAAAAATAAAAATCGATGTCGTCCCACAAGTGTTTTCTTTATTTTTTCTCGGATAATGTGAATTTCCTTTATAAGAATGACGGAGGTTTGATTTTTGTGGAAATCTTTGAATTTTTGAAATTTGTAACATTTGCAAGTAATGTAAGAAGGTGTGTGCTGTTATAATACCAGTAATATCTGAAAGGTTTTAGAAAACGATAAGACTGAAAAATAACAAGAAACATTATTATTCTCAAACCTCTTTCTTCGATGTTCTCAATGTAATGATGTTTTGTATCGACTCTGAAATTACGTAAGAATTCGTTTTAAATTTTATATCTCCGTTTGACTCTATGATTCTTTCCAATTTTGTATCAGTATATTTTTAGACAGTAATGAAACTGCACTTACAATTCTTTATATTAGTTTTTACCTACTACTCTGAAAAGAATTTATGTGGAATCTCTTGATTATTGCAATCCAAAAATCTGAAATATGAACAGTGAAAATATGAGTGTGTCCTCAGGTTGCGTGAAGCTGTAGTTAGGGATGAATATGAAATGAGAAAATAATCCAAAGTATGTTTATTGTTTTATGATTTTCATTTCTTCACAATTACTGGGACAAATGTATCAACGAACCTTTAAAATACTTCATTCTACGAATAGTGTACCTGCATTGCTCACCTTTAGGTGCAGAGGGAATTACAACATGTAACTGCAAAAGCCGTGGTAGCCGACGGGTCTCCCGTTGACTGCTGCGTTTGGTGATGCATATGATTTGTGATATGCGATACGTATGGTATAACGGACAACGTTATCATAAATTCATCTAAATGCCGTTGGTTGGGGAACTGACATGGGGATTTATTGACGAAACTGCCGTCGGGGATTAGGGCCTACTCTTTCTCCTCGCATGTGAACGTAACATTGAAGCTGCCGAAACAAATGAAATGGCAGTCAAATTTTCTACTTTTTCGTCAGCACTTCTGAAATGTAATACGAATTTTTATTATCGCCAATTTAAAAATAAGATAAAACATTTTAAAATCAAACTTGCATAATTTATTTGGCTTCGGGTTGATCTGGGGACCTGCCATTCTAATCTCCCTGATTCTGAATGAAATATTTTGCGAATTTGATGAAGGTTTACAGCATATTTATTGAAATTGTTAATCCCCTGCTCATACATTCCATCTTTTTCCATACCTGACATTCATTATTTTTTTTTTCAGATATTGTACGTCAGGCCCGGCCAAGTTGTTACCGTTTTCTTTTTAAGGAAATCAATGCCGTAATGACTAAAATATTTACCATAAATGACAGCTCAACTGAATCATAATATTCATATCGTAATACAACAAATTGTTTAGTTTTCTTAGGTCGGTCTAGGAATGTGAAAGCCGTGCAACTTGTGTAGGTCATGTACGCCAATATTTGAAGTTGAACTGACATGAAATATTCTAATTTTGAAGAAAACAGATTGAAATTAATTTTTTTGTGTTTTTATGTTGACGTATTAGTGAATTTGTTGAATTTGAATTTATTTGTTTTGTAAATGTTATCAAACTGTTGAAATCTACGTATATTTATTTCAAATGAGCAAGCTTTAAAAAAGAAATGAAAGAAATATTTATCAAATTAATTTGTCCTGTAGATTTATGGAACAATCGCTTGCATTTCTTTTTTAAAAAAATTATAAGTTTATTCAAATGCTAATATGAATAATGAGTTGCATTCCTGCAAAGGACTTTCTCGGCGTGTATTAAATGAATCATTTTCACCTTTCTTCACAATTTTGAAACAATAAAAAGTAAAACAAAGCGTTTACCTTGTTCACTCTCACAACATGAAACATCTAACAGCAGACTCCACGCACACATCCACTCTTTCAGACTCATACACCCACACACGCACGGGCACACTGAAACGTCTTTTTCCAATTTCGGCTTCCACCAACCTTCACCAAACTCTTCAACGCAATTGGTTTTACTGCTTGTTTTGCTTTCTCGCGTTTCCAACATCCGTCTCACGCCAGGGTGAACGCTTTGAGGCCATCGCTGTCCTCCTCATCACGAACACCATCGCCTTCGCTGCCACCTCTCCGCCCCCCTCCCCTTCGCCATTTCTGCTGATTCTTCTCGGCTGCGCCAGCCCGGCGCCCGACAGACTCTCGCTAGAAAAATCGTGCTCCACCGTCTGCTGCGCCCCCCCCCCCCCCCCCCCCCCCCTGCCGCCCCGCCCCCGCAGCCTCACGCGCCCCGCTGCGCGCCGCCACTCCATTAGCTGCGCCTCCAAACAATTTATCCCCGCGGCGGGGTTCGAAATTAAATTTCGACCGAATCGGAATAAACTGGGTTGGTTGAAGCCCTCCCGCGGCCTGACCTGCCCTCCCGCTGGCCATTCGGTGTTGTGCAGTGCATCCAGGCTCCGCTTCATCCATTGACCATGCCCGACCCACACTCTGCACTTCTGTGTCCCTTCATGCTTTCTGGAATATTGTTTTATTTGGGTTTTCTGTTTTCGCGTTTCTAACCCTGCATTTCTTGACGCTTCTTTTGTATTTTAACTTATTCTAATTCAATAATTTATTGATTCTTACTGGAAATCATGCGTATTTATTCTTTCTGTTGAAATATTTGGAATATTTCAATGATCTGTTGTTCGTTTTCTCTTTTTGTTCTAAGCGCTGCTATTCTGCAAACATTATTTTTCTGAATTGTTATGTCACTTGACTCATTTGGTTACTTTGTTTGCATTTCAGTTTCGATATCCGCGGAAATACTTCCGATTGTGTGTTTGCCCGCACTTCCTTTTATTCAATGTCTATCTCGACCCCTATGTTCATTCACCGATAGAACACTTATCACCCCTTCGTTTCAAAATCGTCTACCTTTCATCCCATGTTCGTTTTATTTGCTGGAGTGGTTCGTTGCCAGTTTCACTTTCACATGCTATTCTGCGTGTCCGTCACTATGCGTTTCTTTGCGTTCGCTCTTTCATTTTTCCGCCCGTTCAGCTGTCCATATTTTCCACCAGTGCTTTTTTCTTTTTTCCGGGGCCCCGCTGGGAGCTCGAATGCCGCGCCTCTCCTCCTCCTCCGCAGCAGCCGCCGCCGCCGCCACCACGTGCACCCGACACGTGTAATTGAGCGCGGCTCTCGTTTCGTCACGTGCCGCTGCGCCGGGCGCCTCGCGCTGCCGCTCCGACGCCGCGCCCTCCCCCCCACCGCCCTGACGCCACTCCCACCCGCGCTCCGGTCGCAACAGCCAACGCCGCGGCCTCCGCCCCTCTGCACTTCATTGTTTCTCACTTCACGCAGGAAGCAGAGTCCGTCAGATGGCAGGGGTATCGTCCAGGTAAAGCTGTCAAGAGATCAGAACTCTTAAGAAAAGATTGATTGATTGATTTTTTCGTGTTTCCGGGAGCGTAACTGCTTCGGTCATTAGTCCCGTTAGTGTAGTGCATGTTTTTTCTCGGGAGATGGCGGTGATCTTCCCCCGCTGGATGGCGAGATCCGGCGCCGACCTACCGTCGGCTAGTGGGGTTACCCCTAACCAGGACTCTCCCACCAACGGGGCACCGCCCCAGTCGGGACAAGCTCTAATCTCCCGACCGGTCTCCCGGAATACGTGGTAGTGTAGTGCATGTTAGTGTAAGTGTGTGCAAGGGGAGAGGATAGGACAAGGAAGAGGAAGGACAGATCGCGCGCGGTCCGTGGCCCGTTTAGTAGGGTACTGCTCCGGCATCCACCTGGTGTTGATCGGAGAAACCACGGAAAACTACCGATCAGCGCAGCCGGCCTCGAGAATTCTCCTCCAGACTGCAGCTGAATTCGACCTAGCTGAAAAGCTAGTGTCGAAAATCTTGCCGCCGTCAGGACTCGAACCTAGGACCTACCGGTTAGAAGCGCTGCAGTGACATCAGTTGATGCAATGAGCTACCGCTACCGGTCTTAAGAAAAGTAAAATACTTTAGAAGATTTCTGGCACCATCGAAATAAATGTTAGTTGAAGCTCCAGCGGTTTCTTTCCACGGTTGTGACCTATTTCTATGCAAAGGAGTTTTAGAATATTGTCTGAGACGCAAGCATCAAAGATTAAAAATTTCTACAGACCTCACTTAGATTTCTAATTACTGGAACCGGGATGTTCAGGCATTTATTTTGCTTAAAATAGGCTGGCAAAAATTTTCTCTGACTGGCATGCAAAAAGATGCACTTTTGTCTATAATAAATGAGCCCGAGGTAAAAGGCATGTAAAACGTGACAAATTCGTTTCAACAATATTTTATCATCGTCATTCCATAATTTTGTTGCTTCAAATCTACAATTTAACAATGAAATTTACAATTGCACATACGTGGAAACTTTATCCTTCTTTTAATCTTCATTGGACATAACCACCCGATATTTTGAAACTTTTCTAAAAGTTAATTCAATAGCCAAAAATGATATTTTTGCGACTGAAAGTTATTTTTAATAGCACTCTGAATTTGGGAATGATTATGAATTTGTTTCACTCACGATGTTGTCGTCATGAAGTGTTATTGTGAACCCAACTATTCTCTTTTGATTCCTCGAACGGCTTAATTGAAAACGCTGCTATGTTTTCGTTCTTGGAACTCGTGTAATCACCAGCACTATGCCGAGACGTATCGTATATCAGTTTCAGATCTGTATTTCGAAAGCAATTAAAGCATGGACTGGAAATCCCGGTGGCTGAAGCCTGTCGGAATCATTGAGAAAAATACTTGTAGTTTGATGGTACTGACTTGCTTTATCCAAGCAGTTTTTAATAGTTTGTGCCCTTGAAGCCCAAGTTTCAACCCTTTGACTAGAAAGAAAACATGCGACAGTGCAGGCTCAAGTACTCGCTTGCTAGTTGTAATTGATAAGTAAGTTGATCAAGATCGTTGCCTCGAAAAATTATAATAAAGGCGAAAATGGAAGAAAAGTTTACAATGGCAAAATATTTGAAATATGCACCGGTTTCTAAACTAGGCAAAATGAAAGACAAAAAGAGGCAAAATCTAAGTGCTCTATAACAATTCCAGAAAGCACAATTAAATAATTTTTATTGACATGAAAAATTCAAATCGTAATATTGTGACATTTTACGAAGCTTGCGAACTATACTGATCATTATAGCACCATATCCATTGCCAATTTTACAAACACCAGTTCCAGTATTTTCTCTCATTCACCATTCACCACTTCCACCGTTGTCACAATAATTATTCTCTCCCTTTCTTTATTAAAATTACTTCTACCGGATGTGTGTGCTCAGAACAATAGCTGCTGACTCTAGGAGAATTCTAGCGACATTACTCTCTTCGGAGTTTTCCTTGGTATCTTGGACCAACACCAGCCGAAAGCCGGAGCCGTACTTTGAGAACGGGGCATGGGCCGCGCACGAGCTTTCCTTCTTCGTGCTTGTCCTCTCGTCAAACAAGCCTACACTTACGTGCACTGTACCTCCGCATATGCCGGGAGCACAAAGCTTGTCCCGGCTAGGCCGAGCGCTGCCGGCGGAGACACCTGGGGAGGACCCCCCCCCACCGCAAGCCGGCGTGTAGGTCGGCGCCGGATATCACGTTTCAGTGGGGGGGAGAAGAACACCGCCACCTACTGGTATGTATCGCACACTACACTTACGGGACTAATGACATAAGCAATTGAGGCGTTCGGATTAATTAAACAAAACTACCTTTCACCCTCTTGTAACTCTTTTCACCAAGAAATAAAGAAGCAAAAAAGAGCAGAAATGACGTGTTCAAAAATCTAATGTGATGCGCTGTAACAAATTTCTGCTGACGCTTATACAACTGTAAGTTACAGCCAACCACTTAAGAGTTTCGAAACTTCATTCTTCTCTTTGATTGGGATTATTCAAGCAAAACTGTTAACTCTTACCCGAACACTTTTGACTTACTGGGATATCATTTTTGCTGGTTTAAAATTCATTATGAAAATGAAAGTCATAGAAGCGTGAATCCCTGGCGCTGAAAGAGGTAGGATAGGACCGTTTATGGGTGGCCATGGACACGTACCTACATGATATGCGATCTGTTTATTAACTGCGCCTCGAAACAGAAAGCTATTTAGACTGTCGTAATCACTCATGTCATTTTCTCTTCCCTCTCACATACATCATTTTGTGCCTCGTGTCTGTGCACCTGTGTATCCACGTTTTAATTTCCGTCTCGTCCCGCTTGACACTCTAGAATCTATCGTCTTCGTCCTCTCCGAACCCTTATCATCCATTTGGTTTCGCCTCATGTCGCACTCCCTCTCCCAGGCACCGGCAGTTGCCACCGCCGCTTCACCCCCGCCCTGCTTCTACACGCGGCCTTGTCCAAACACACCCCTCGCCGGCACGTGCAGCGCTGGCAGAAGTGGGGGCGGCGGCGGCGGAGAGGGTCGGCCGGGGACTGCGGTGGTGTTAGTAACAGCAATGCAGGTCGAGGACGTGAGCGGATGCATTGACTGCAGGGCCGGGGGTAGTAGCTGAGTGACGATGTACGTAGTCCGTATATTGGAAGCTGTGTCGGAAGAGGACGGCCGTGGATGGGAGGAGACAGTCGGGGCGTGTATAGACGGGCGGCGGGGACGGGCGGCGGGGACGGGCGGCGGGGACGGGCGGCGGGGACGGGCGGCGGGGACGGGCGGCGGGGACGGGGGGCGGGGACGGGCGGCGGGGACGGGCGGCGGGAGGGGACGGGCGCGGGACGGCGGGGACGGGCGGCGGGACGGGCGGCGGGGACGGGCGGCGGGACGGGCGGCGGGGACGGGCGGCGGGGACGGGCGGCGGGGGGCGGGCGCGGGGACGGGCGGCGGGACGGGCGGCGGGGACGGCAGCGGGACGGGGCGGAGACGGGCGGCGGGACGGGCGGCGGGGACGGTGGCGGGCGGGCGGCGGAACGGGCGGCGGGGCGGGCAGCGGGTGCGGAGCGCGAGGCGCCATTTATCGGGGGCGCGTGCGCTGGTTGAGCAACACCTGCAGCCTCTAAGCGCCCTCTCATGGTGCTCGCACGATGCGGTTTCCAGCACTAATTAGTGCCTGCGCGAGGGGGCGCGACGCGGCGCGAATCAAAGCGCCCCGCATTGTTTTCTCTGAATGCCCTCAGAGCGCGCCCAACCGCAGGCTCCGCACAAGGGCGCCCGTGCCGCATCAGATTCGGTGCTTTGGCCTTATCCTGATGTTTCTCTTACAAATGTGATATTCCTTTATTTTCTTACGCTACACAACAACGACGTCGTTTTAAATGATGCGGAACACGCTGAAACACATTCCTGCAAAACGTGAATTTGTAATGTGAAATGAAAGTACATAATATATCCTTTGAATCCCTGAGTCAGTTCAAGAAAACCGTTTATCCTTTATACAAGACCAGAAGCAAGATGGCAACGTATTCGCAAATATTAAACAGTTTTTGGATGATGGAACACACAAGGAAATGAACACCGAGATCATGTGAACTAAAAATAGAATAGAATTCTGATGAATTTTGTGTGAAAATTTGTGAAATTATAAATTTGTTTTTGTATGTGATGCAATTTGCAAGTTATAATTAATTCTGAAAAATTGAGCGCTGATCCACAAAATTTCGTTCACATCATTGTTAGCAGAGTTGGTGAAAGTACAGTTGATATTTAACAAATAACACGCTGGTGGAGATAAGAGGACAACTGACATAAGTTGTTGAGTAGATGGAGATTTGCTATTTCGTTTTAATTAATTATTATTATTATTATTATTATTATTATTATTATTATTATTATTATTATACATTGTTTTCTCGGTATTCACCGGATTTTTGACTTTGTGTCGGGTTAATAACCAAGACACAGGTCAATTCATGTTTCGTCGCAATTTAGAATTTTCGACAATCCTGCATGTGTTTAAGATGATCGATTTTGCATAATTTTATAGGTATATTTTGGTATTTGAATAAGTTCCAGATTTTATGGATGTTATTTGGTATAACTCCTGTGCAAGAAATGACCAGAGGAACAATATGAACTTTTGGAGATGCCATAGTGCCTTGACTTCAGTTGCTAGTTCTGATACTTTGTTATTTTTTCTGCATGTGCTGTTTGGAGATTAGCTGTTTGTGGAACAGTTATGTCAATCAGGAAGCCAATCTTTTGCCGTTTGTCTATCTTTTTATTATTATTATTATTATTATTATTATTATTATTATTATTATTATTATTATTGTTGTTGTTGTTGTTGTTGTTGTACGTAGTACCATGGAGAGCAACTAGTATTTGAGAAAAATACGATATTCTAAGTTGCAAAAGTAACTACAATCATGACGGGGGGGGGCAAGAACGGACAGCGAGGTCGGACCCAACGAAAACTACGAATAAAAATGAATAAATTGTGATTTAATAACTCATTGTTAAAAATGTATTAAAACAATTTTCATATCGAATGAAAATACTCAAAGAAATTAAAAGTTTAAATTTTATAGATATATTATTTCCAGATTAAACAAATTTCTTTAATGTATATTGGATTTTTGTCTTTAAACGAGGCAAAATTTTAGTCAAAATTCTCTTTTGCTAAATAAAACATTTCAATATTTGCGTATGTGAACAAACGCAACATTGTTGAAATGCGTCACAATAATTTGGTAAAAGAAGAATGTTGGATTTGTGTCCCGCTGTCACAGAAGAGAGCAGAGACAAAAACATGACTTCGTGGAGTTCTGCGCTGACGCAGACCGAGTGCAGAGTTAGGATTCGCAGGCAGAGCACGGGGCGCGCAGCGACTCTGAATTCCGAGGGCCGACGACGACAGAGGGCGGGTCAGACTAGGAAAGGGGTGGGTGAGTGTCGTGCGAGATCTGACTCGAAATGTTCTTACGCTGGCCGCCAAAGTGACGCAAATTGTCATGTTGGAACATTCACTGTGCTTTACACGAAAATACTACCTATTGACCCTTCACGTGCTATTAATTTTTAATGGTTATATTTTATTATTAGTTATTATTGTCTTTGTGTTTCATTTTTATTTCTTGTTCGTATTTGCAGTGCAAGTTAATAATTCTCTTAAATGGCGTTTCTGATCCCGTAGCTTTATGTGTTCGTAATGTATTCCTAGCTGCGTAAAAGGCAAATAATTTTCTGATTTGGTTTTATTCATCATCTCATCACGAACGTGCCAGTTAAACAGAAGCATTACCTTTAAAATAATTGGCATTTACCGACTTTATTCAACATTGTGTGAAGAATGAACAGCCATATTTGCATTCGGAAACTACTACAGAAGGAATTTTCTTAACGTTTAAAAGAGGAATATAATTGAAGAGCATTTAGAAAAAAAAACAACTAGATTCATCATATGTAGCAGATTTGAGCAGACACTGTAATGGAGTACTAAACAACGTATAATAGTGTAATACATCAATTTTTTGTAACACATTTACTATTTTCTCTTACCCAAATGTGAGTTTTTAGTCAAAATTCTACCTAAGTAAACAATATTATCCATTATTAAGTTCACCTCCTAATCTTCTCTTGTAATGAAAAGGTACATCATAGCGCATGTGATGTATTGGGACGGAACGTCATATATCTGTTCTTGATGTACAGAGAACCCTGCTCAAACGGACACGTCGATTAAGCGATTACCTCAATTAACGGCAATTTTTCCGTGGAACCGGTTGACTTTTCCATAAAAGTGTTCGTATTCCCTCATTTCGGCGGTCACGTGCGGAAGCGGCCAGCGGGCATGCGTATTTCCTTATTATCTTTTATTAAGCGGACACCTCAAGCACTTTTGAACTGTTTTATAACACGAAATGGACTTGGTGTGGTGTTGTATAACAGGTGGTGGACTTTACTCTTTTACTCTTAATTTAATGTCTTCACACGACGGGACGCATTATCAGATTACTTCGAATAATGACAACCGGAGTCCATCTCGGAGGATAATTACTTTCTGTTTCATGTAAGAACATATGATTTTAATAAAATCTCTTAATAAAACAACGACGCGTCCGTCTCGCGAAGCTCGCAGCATTCCTACGGGTTTCTCCTTCCCTTCTGTAGAATCTGTTACGGACGCACGAAGCACGCCAAGTGCACGATTCTGATCTAAAGTCCATTCGCAAACTCCTTCCACAGACGGCCATGGAGTGAAGTTCCTGTAGGAAATGAAGTACATCTTAAAATCAAGTTTGCTTTTTTGATTCAGCAAGGATGGAAAATGAGTTTTTTCACTAAGAGAATTAGTCATCAGGGGTATGATTTAATATTATAATATTAGACGAGGTATTGTGTAGTTTATCGTAAATAAAATTATTAGATAAATTTAAAGTTAGTTAAATATAGCATATGCGGTTCAGTTTATTCGGTTAACTAAAGAGAACGTACTTCATTTCATAGCAATCAGCACAAGTATATTAGATTTAGTTTTGCAGTAACCTCTTTCCTTTGATGATTGTCATTCCGGGCGCGATAAGGTCATTAGTCCCGTAAGTGTAGTGCTTGTGGTTTCCTCGGGAGGTGGCGGTAATCTTCCCCACGATCCTCCAGGTATTCACCACCAAATTTCTCCTACCAGCGGGGCACCGCCCCAACCGGGACTCTCTAAACTGCCGACAGGTCTCCCGGCATGTGTGGTAGTGCATGCAAGAGCAAGTGTGTGCGTAAGTAAGGAATGAGGAAAGGACAAAGAAGAGGAAGGAAAGATCGCACGCGGTCCGTGGCCCGTTTGTTAGGGGACTGCTCCTCCAGACATTCGCCTATTGTTGATCGGAGAAACCACGGGAAACTACCGTTCAGAACAATTGACTGCTAGAATTCTCCACCCAAAAGTGACTAAATTCGACATAGATGACAAGCTAGTGTCCTGGTCAGAGGCAATGCAGTGATATCAGTTGATGCCCAGAGCCACATCTCCCGGTCTTCCCTTGATTATGCGGCCACCAATTCAAGACCAATTTTTGCCGAAACCATTGGTGATCGCGTAAGTTAGATTTCACCGTACATTCGTTCCAAATTAAAGTGCTGAATGTAGGAATCTACGTGAATGAGAATGCGTGTTCGTGTAAGTCAAACCCAAATTGGTTTTGATCAGCCTGTTTGCCGTGGTCCAGCTCCACCGGGTCCTGCGGTCCAGCTTCCTCCGTACGAGAACGCCAGGAAAGAAAGCAGCGTCTGTGGGAAGGCCCGAGGCCGAGCAGGGGGTCGCCCCGCCGGACGAGCTGTGCGGGTTGCAGGCCTCGCAGGGGGAGGGGTTGCCGGGCGCGTATCGCAAACAAACGCCGGCGGGATTAAAAACGCATGAAGCGAGCGCCGCGGCGCCGCAGCTAAGCAAGACAAACTGGCGAGGCCGCCTGAAATATTAACGCCGCCGGCGGCAGCCTCTGAACGGCGGCATAATTCATGTTGATGCGTCGCCAACGCGCTCGCCCCAGGCCGCCCGCCGGGGGCTGCTTTTTAGCCTACTTGCGAGTTTTGGAAAAAGAGGCGGAGTGCGGAAGACCAACTTTCAGCGAGAGTCACCAGACGGCCGCGAGGATGGACGTATGTTCGCGCCCTGTGGTCGGAGGAGCCGTGCTCGCCATCTGAAGGGATGCTTTAAGTCTATTGGCTACAGCTGTGTGTCCCGGAACGCCAAATTAAATCGCAAAAATTAATGTTGGTATTGTGAACATTTTATCAGAGTTAAATGTATGTAAAGGGTCTTAAAAGGGCCTTAAAATTAAAAATCCCTTCAAGAAAAACAAACTGTAAATCTCCTTATTGCACCACTCGCCCTAATTAAAGATTAATTGGAGATCACACGATACGTTCAGTAAAGAAAAACAAAAAATAAATAAAATGATATCATCAGAGGAAACTATTTAGTGAAGTGTTTATTTAAAAAAAAATCATAAAATGAAGTGTTCGACCAGTCCTGAAAACTAGATATGGGTGAGTTTATTACTTGGTCACTGGGAGCCGACTTAGTATTTTAGGCATCATGGAAGAGAACTATTGTACTCTTCCATGTCACTGAACCTTCTAAATATCGAACTCAATGAAGAATACGTGGGAAAGTACTTACTAGGGAAATGTCTTTCTCCATCCTATTCCTTCGTAAATCAGTCTAATTACTACGTGAAGTATTCCAACGCGTAGAATTTAATAATAATAATAATAATAATAATAATAATAATAATAATAATTATTATTATTATTATTATTATTACTATTACTATTATTATTTGCGCGCGCATTACTTGAGTAAAGAATCCTCAAAAATTCCGGTTAGGAACACGCATTAATTCGAAAACATAATTTTTGCTGCAGAGCAGTGTAATAACATAATTTAATTAGTAGGTAATTTTGCCTATTCGATTATATTCTTTAATTTCACTGACAAAGTATGTGTAAATACCAAGAAATGGAACGACAATAGAATCTAAGCAAGAAAATTGTAATAATTTCAGTGACGCAGTAGTAGATCAATTTCCTAGTGATAAAATATAAAACTTGCGGAATGCCTTTTAAGAATTTATTTTATATTAATTTTCTGGAATACACACACACACACACACACACACACACAGACACAGACATATATAACTCCATCATACCAACAATAACACGTAAAATATTGGGAGAAACGTTATTTTTAAAATGAATTTTGTTTCATCTGATTTTGAATATTGACTTGTCTGATATAAAGATTTAAAAATTACGACTTAATACGCTAGGTGACGACTTTAAACAATTCATTGTGAAGCTTTAGTTAAACCAAGGGAAAAAAAAAAACGTTCTGAGAACCAGATGAACATGTAGAAAAAACATTAAGATGAAGTACATTAGCTCTAGGAATGTTGAATGTATTACTTGGGTTTGAAGATTCGGAGTATTCATTATTTTACGTTATATTAATAAATTTATTATTTCAATTATTAAGAAAGATGAAAAATATTTTGTACGAGATGAAGTTTGTATAAGTTTAAATTTTGAAAAAATACGACTGATGGCAAGAAATAACTTGTGATTATACTTCCGTTTTCACAATTTAGTGCATTTTATGTGCTTATTTTTCATGTTCTAAACAGTTACAATGACAATCCAATGACAAAGTAATCAAATCAAATCCAAAATCAATGCAACGACAAAGTTACCAAAATATCTAGCCATCATAGCAGATTGTTTTAATTTGTTTTCAGCATGTGCTGCATCCTTTAGTTTATAAACCATCATTTGGAGTTTTAAGTATTGTTCCCCTTCAATGCAATTTTACGTGCTGAACACATTTTAACCTGTTTTAATTTGTAGCAAAATACTTCCTATTATTTATTACTCATTATTTTCTCGTATTTCAAAACATGTAATACTTACTCATCTCCGTTTTCTTGATTATTGCATTTATCTTGCTTTCGATCACGTGTTACTTACTGGGTGGCGCCGAGGCTTGTAACTTCGGATTAGTAGTAGTAATACTTGGATCGCTTGCTATCCTTGGCGATCACCGTAAGAGGATATTCAAAGCAGTTGGATGCCAGCCTGTGAATTATGAGGTGATACGATGATGAGAGATGATCGTGGCATTTTGGAACTATTCCAGCATTCGCCTGTATGACCTGAGGGGAAACCATGAGATGCCCGATCAGGATGGCCTGTCTGGGGATTGAATCCGGGCCTCCCGATTGCGAAGTTAGATTGTTATGCCCTGAGCCACTTACCTCGGTAACTTCGGATTAGATGATAATAATTATAATCATCAGAGCAGCTGTTCAAGATGTGAATTGCAAAATGAATAGGAACTAAATGAACCCAATATTTCATTTCGCTGTAGTCTATTTATGAATTGTCCTCAAATATGTTATACTTTATTTAAAAATTTCCATGGACTGTATTAAAACGTTGGTGTGGTTCACGCTTCATGTGAGATGATGAGTTCATTAGGACCGATATAACATTAAATTTTCTCATTTTAATTTGTGGCGAGGTACAAAAAAAGAGAAGACATGCATTTCATTCATTCAATTTTCGAAAGTAATTACGAAACAACGGAATTATAAGGAGAGAGAATAATGGTCTCATTTAATTAAAGTTTCTATGAAATATTTTTTAACTTTAACATTTTAAATTTGATTTTGGTTTAACTTTCTTCATTTTCACAAAATTTCCTACTACAAAGCTTATTGCGTATTCAAGAGGTCTCTGTGAAACGAAATTACATTTAAATATGTTTTTAATTCAATGACCGTCGCATCAACGGAATTGTAATCGATGGCTCTTGTCAAACGGAATTTAGGTAAATTACCGAAACAACCGACCTTCGAAGTTTTAAATCAAAGAAAATGGTGAAAGTATTTATTCTTCGTAAAATTTGAGTATTTTATTTTTCGTTTTATTCTTTGTCAGTAAAACTCAATTTGAAATGCAAACAATTATATTCATTACAGGGAATCTGGTATTACATTGGAAATTCCAAAAAAAAGCTACAACGTATAAAAGTTGCCATCAATTCAGGTATTCTCATTTCCATATGGCTCATTTTATAATAAAAAATTATTAATATTTATCAAACGACTGAGTTGAAATATATTCATCAATTGTCTCAACTTTTCGGTTTCCGAATAGTAGAACTGTTTCTTTAAGAGTAATAAAGAAGAGCCAAACCTGGACATAAATGGCAATTTTCATAGATCAATTTGGAGCCATTTCTAAGAAAATGATGTTTAAGAGTTACTGTAAATGCGAAATTTGAAGCTCTTTTTCACAGAAAACTACTGAGTTTTCGATAAACTTTATTAGTAGTCATTTGAAGCACATTTACTCAGTAGTGCAATAATGTATAAAAAACCGCTGGAAATGTGCATATTAAAGATGATATATATTTCAAAAAAATTATATTTGTGTATTTAAAAAAAAACAAAGAATACAGCGAAATTTAATTATTTATTTAAATTTTTTTTAATTGCACATTTTGCATGCAATCTTGCGCAAAAACTACTTAAATAAAAGAAATGTACATGACCTTAATGAAAAAACTGATTAATGAGAAAAAATGTTACTTGAAAGGAAAATCTGATTCTTCAATTTTGTAGTTGTGGAATGACGCAGAAAAAAATTCAAACATTTCCAATTTTCAAAAATTCAGCATATCAGTGAAAATCGGACCTATGCCATCTTTGTAAGTGGATTTTACTCCATTCTTACAGGAAATTTAAAGAAAAAATTTGACGTATTTTTGGGAAAAAATTTGAAAATATTCCAGGACCTTCATGTAAAGTACTCAAAAAAGGTTATTAAATGTTTTTCAAAATCGCAGAGCGTGAACTCAGGCGAGACCGACAGAGGTGTCTTCAATTTGAAAAAAAAATTAAGCATTGTTTAGGCGCTAGTATTGTTCACATACAGCAGAGGCAGACGGACAGACGGGCGTTTTGAAAAGAATAACTTTTTCGGAATCAGGGGTCCTCAAATCGTCTATTTCCGTTGAAATCGCGAAATAGATTTTCAGCAGCATTACATAACTTTCTTCATACTATATACTAGTATAGTATACTATATTATTATCTCTATACTAATCTCTATTACTCCGAAGATACGTACGTATACGAGAAAGTAAATTAGTGGTGATACAGAATGTCATAGACTTTTTGTCGTAGTACAGTTTCGTAATTTCCATAGTGTGGACTGCGTTTACGGTCTTGCCCCATTCTGTTGCCACCTGCCATCTATCGCCGAGCAAAGTACATTTTTTTGACTTTTTCTCAACTTTTCTTTTCCCTAATAATAGAACCGACATATATCTTCAAGAATGTTAAAGAAGAGTGAAACCTCGTCCTAAATAGAAATTTTTATTGAAAAAGTTGAGCCATTTTTAAGAAAATGGTGATTAACGTTTACTTCACATACGTACTTCTCATACGTACCTTCTCAAACGTACGTATACGAGAAAGTAAGAGGTAGTGATAAAAACCTGTATTAATTCTTCAGACGGTAAGTCAAAATTACAATTTTCGAGTTGCATCATTATTGCAGTCAATGAATGACAGGCCTGTGTTAATTGTTTCCTTTTCTCTCTCAATTGTTGTTTTCGTGGAAGTCGTGAACTAAAAAATGTGCATCAGGAGATAAAACGTGAAAACAGAAATATCATTGAGACATAATTACGTTTTTCCGCAATTCGAACTTTGTTTGCTTCGTTTATTTTGTTGTATTTCTATTATTGTATGTCTGCTTTCATGCATAAATTGAATGTTATTTACGGCTATTAATTTCCGACTATAAACGATATTGTAAATTGTAAAATTTCGTTTGTTTTATTTCTAAATAGTAGTTTCAAAAAAGCTGAAACTAATTTTGAATGTTCAATTAGTTTTTAAACAATTCACTGTTGATATTCAAGGGAAGCAAATTCACTATCTTCTTTAAAATAGATTCGCGATTCCAAATGCAATTGCCGGCGGACTGTATTTTTAAGGCTACCTAACTCATGCTTTGTTCTCGCAGAGCTTGTGAAATGCAGACCCATTGTTTCACAGCCATTAACGGATTGTTACGTAATTGTCGATCTCGACAACGTTACAGTTCCTGTTCGGTATGCCATTCTTTGGTATCCGCTCTCTCTGTTTCACCTCATTCGCTTCTGCAGTGGCTAATGGTGTAGTAAGAGCAATATCGACGTTCTCTTACACGTATTCATCCGCTAAGCCGGTGATAGATTAATATTTAGTCGGCATCTAGAAATCTTCGAGGCGAAAGAGGCGAGTAGATTGTGATTAATTAAATATCGTTGTTACAAAATTACAGTTTAAACGAATTTTTTAATTCACTTAGTCAGGAGTGCTAATTTTATTATTTCTTCTTACCAAATAAAAGTGTTCAAAGTATTCTTTTAAAAACATTCAAATTCTGAATTCGATTATTTTATTGAAGTGATTTACTTGTAATTTATCACAAGTTGAAAGCCATTGGTAAATATAAAATTATGCCATTTCTGAACCCTTTAAAAATATTGTTTTCCCTTAACATTGGTTCACAGCTTTCGTGTCGTTATCTGACACTGTTGCCAATGCGCACCTCCGCCCTAGCTCTCCTTTCCACTTCACAGCTGCCACCCTCCACCTTAACCATCCCTGCCTCTCGTCGATGCGCTGACCGAGGCCCCGCCGCCCCCGCCCCCTTCCCCCCCCCCCGCCCCACCCCTCGCGCGCGCCACGCCGTCTGACCCAGTGCGGTTCGGCGGGCACGAGCGCGGCGCGCCGGCGGCGGGAAGTCGGGCGGGAGGAGGCGCGGCCCTATCAGAAGCGCGCCGGCTAAGCCGCTTAATCCCAGTCAG
Source organism: Teleogryllus oceanicus (assembly GCA_964035755.1). Classification (NCBI taxonomy): domain Eukaryota; kingdom Metazoa; phylum Arthropoda; class Insecta; order Orthoptera; family Gryllidae; genus Teleogryllus; species Teleogryllus oceanicus. The sequence continues at coordinate 74,291,584 of CAXIVR010000002.1, read as the reverse complement.
CTTCCTTCATTTCGCCGGATCGCCGCCAACGCAGCGCAGCGCGGCGGGGGACTCAGCTGGCAGCGCGCGGCGCTGCGGCGGCGGCGCCAGGAGGGCAATGGGGCTCACACTGCGTGCGCGAACGCACGCACTGCCGCCAGCTCTGCCAACCTTTTGGTTATGAAACTACCGTTTCTCAGCGCTATTGCGTTGTCAGTGAGCGCGAATATTGACTCTGGGAGCATCAACCACGTAGATCACTTATCCCTTAACTATAATACCGTGGAAGGTCGTATCCCGGCTGGACGTGGGATCCGGTGCGGACCTACAGGTTACCGAAATATCTCCTCCCACTGGGGATCGAGCGCGGCCCGTTGGCCGTTGACCGCTAGAATTATCCTCCAGGAAGCGTTTGATTTGAAGCCGGCTGTGAAGCGGTGCCAGAAATGAAGCTAGTGTTTAAGAACTTTCGTCGTTGTTACACAAAACATAGGACCTCCCGGTAAACTATGCTGCAGTGGTAACAATGTTTCCGCAGAGCGGTCGCAGCCAATTTTCACCGATGTTCCTTCTTTATCCTTTCTAACTCTTGATATCTTTTATCGCCGTTCTCGAGAATGGTCTGTAACTACCTCCATTTCAAGTAATAGATAGTCGCATCTGCATTTCCTTCTTTTGTAACATTTCATATTTTACTAGCATGGGATTAATTTGATGTCTTTGTGCTACTAAGAGGAGTAAGAAGACTTCCGTAACAAACATGCATTCGCTCGCCATTTCATGCACAGGCGAAGTCGTAATACAAATTATTGTTATATCTTTTACCTACAATTTTCCACGACTGTGGATATTTTGTTGTTATGTAGCAACCACGTCATTTCAGAATTATCAGCCTTGTCAATATATTCACCTCTCTCACTAGTTGCTGTATCCATAGTTAAAGACATCAAAAGTGATGTCATGTATTACTAGCTTTTTAGCCTCTTAATCTAGTTCTGCCAAGCTCAATCGTCTTCACTTGCTCGCATTTATAGTTTTGGCGAATGCCTGTAATGTCATTATTTCAATTTTTACATCCTTCGTTAATCAGAGTTCTTTCTATGGTACTTACGCTTTCTTGAAGATGCGCCTTCCTCATTTAAACGCATGTCCATTGCCAAAAGCTGCTTCCAGATCAACCCACTCTTGGCCTGCTATTACCACACTCTTGCACTCAATCTGTGTGACAGAGCAGTCTATCTCCATTGCGAACGCAACTGTTTCGGAGTCTATAACGCTGACCACTGCCTCCATGACCCAAATACCATAATCACTATCCCCACTATTGTGGTCAACAGCTCTGCTCCCGCTTCGGCATTCAGAGCAACTTTCGCCACCGTGTCATTACTCAGCCAACTCTACCATGCCCTCATAACTGCAACCGCAGTTTACTCTTCTAAACTTAATGTTACCACAAATTCTCACGCTGATGTTTTTCGCGGAGAGATGAATACGACTCACTTATTCAAACCATAGGGAAGGGTTTGAAATAGTAGGGAAGAAACATGCACAGTGGATTAGAAAGTAAATGAAATCTCCAAACTGCTAATCAGTTTATTTCGTTAGTAAATGCTGCCCATAACACACCAGTAATTATTGTAATTATTAATTAGTATTAATAAAAATGTAGTTTCTAAGTGTTGCTTCGTGATTACCATTTCTTACTTCTAGGTAACGTATCGTACTCGCGGTGTTGATTTTCTTGGACACCTTCAAAGAAATCACTTTGTTTCCTGAACGTTGCCGTGTTGGTGAGCGCTCCTGCCGCCGCTAGCGCCACCTCCTCCCCTGGCGACCGTCTCCCACGCGCCTTGGCCGTCGCGCGCGGGGCAGTTCCGTTCCCCGGAAATTCCCGCTACGTGCCGCACTTCCGCACTGGTGGGCCGGAACGGCGCCCCACATCTGCTTCCTGTCCCTGCCCCACCCGCACCCCCCCGCTCAGCCTCGTGTCCTCGCCTCGCTCCTCGTTCCTCTCTCTCTCTCTCTCTCTCTCTCTCTCTCTCTCTCTCTCTCTCTCTCTCATGTGAGCCTTCCGCCTGGCGCAGTCGCGTGGCCACGCATGAGGGGCCAAGAACTAACATTGGTCCAACGCGCCCAGATGATACGTACTACTGGCGCATGCGCTTGACAACTTGTTTCATAGTTTGTTGTCCTGTACAGGCGTGCTTGGTTTAGTGGCGAGTTGTTGGAGAAATGGTTTGGGAACAGGGAACCATGTGTTGTCATGGAGTTTCTGATTATCTCGTATGATATGCGAGTGGCAGGAGTGATTTATTGATTTGTGTGTTCTCAACATTCCTTCTCAATGTTTCTAAGTTTGAAAAAAAGTAATTGTTATTAACAGTTCGCTTATTAATAAAATTACAAGAAATTTTCCAATAAATTTAAATCTGTTTGAATGGAAGCCTATCCATTATGTTGTGGATAAAGCATATTCAACTTTATTCCATTTATTTTCTTAAAACCGCACTATTTCAGTTACATTTTTTTTTACATTTCTTGCGGGCTTTTCGTATTTATTCTTCTTAAAAGTTATGTATGTACTTTTGACATTACTCCTTACTTGTCCCTGATTTATTGCTCCACTGTCCTTATTCTTGCGTGCACGCCTTCGCCAAGAAAAATGCGTTCTGCATTCTTCATTCATCTTTTCTACTGAAGAACGTATGATATCACAAATACTCTGTGTTCGGGGCTGTTTTTAAACTCCGCGTCGTTTCTCTTCGACCGCTTCGTGTCGGGAAGCGGCGTAGCCTCGCGGCATTTGCAGCGAAGTCGTTCCGCGCGCTCTTTACTGCCCTGTCCTGCCTCATCTCAGCTTCCGCCCGTGTCTCCCTTTTCTGCCCGCGAGCGCGCGGCGCGGAGACCGGGCGCGGAGAAGAGGCGCGGTTAAATAATTCACTATCGATTCAATCGCGACCAATCAAATTTTCCGATCGGGCGGCGGCCTCTTTCTATGCGGCGACGCGTCGCGGAGCTGTTGACGGTGGCGCGCGCCATGAATAAGTCAGCGCAATCAGTGCGACGCCGCGCCTGTATGTCAGGGTGTTTGAGGGTTTCCGTCTGTTTGTTCATCTGCCCGTCGCTAGGGGATTGAAGGCCATTCAGATTTGGTAGTACCTATGTTCCATTTCAAATAGTTCAAGAATGTTAATGCTCGTAGAAAATACAATATAGGGTTTGATGTCAGATATTGCGATGTTCGGATGACTATTCGAATGACGGATTGAAGAGAAGGGTGGAAGTGGGGTTTGTTCTCTTTTGTCTTCTCGCTACGGAGTAGAGGGAAAGTTATGTAATGCTGCGAGATAAAAACGGCGAATTTTCGGCAGAAAAAACTCTTATTATACGACCCTAGTGATGAAAAAAATGGATAAATCCAGTTGTTAAATTTAGAAAAAAAAATTCTAGCCAGAATTCATATTTTGTGGGTCTTTGTTATCGAAAAATCGAATAACAGCATAATGTCTGTCCGTCTGTGAATAACGCTAGCGGATAAACCGTTCGGCCGATTTTCTCCCAAATTGATATTCCCCAATCAATGTAGCTGATGTCGGGGCCCTTTGAATTTGAATATTTTAGTTTTGGGGTGTACTTTATATGAAACCCCTGGAACGTTTTGCAAATTTTCAAAAAAATGGCCACGTTGATTTTGATTAAATTTTGTTGTTGGATACTGTAAAAGATGTTTAAGAGAAGGGTGTAGGTCTCATTTTTGTTAAAAACTCTGATTTTTCGAGAATTGCAAATGTTCAAAATTTTACAACTAAAATATTAAAGATTACAACTAATTACAACTAAAACATTAAAGATATAGATTTTTCCCTTAATAAAATCTGTTTCTTAAAGATAGATTTTGAAATAAGTTCATGTACAATTTTTCCAGAATTTGAGTACTTTTCGCGTAATTTTGCGTCAAAATACGAGCGAGAAAGTACGTGATGTTTTGGCATCACTAGTTTCTTTCTTATATTTTGTTTTGTTTTATCCGTTTTTGATTTGTGTAATTATAAGTACATTGAAACATCTGGGGTTTATGCTTTACTTAAATGCATACATCACCTTTACAATTTTAGCAATGAAAAACATGAACATTCGTTTCTTCTGAGATATAGATGTCTGCCAATAATTTCCTGTATTTTATGTATTTTTCCTCTGAATCTGAAAATGAAATGGAGTAACAGAAATAAAGTGTGTATACATTTTTAAACAGCATATTTGTGGAAACGTAATGTGACAAGTCTACCATGCAAAAACTCTCGCTTGTGAAAACCCGGTCCCCTTGCCTTCCACATTCATATGAAGAGAAAATGTTTTAACGAAACGTATTTTATTGGAAGAAGATCTGAAGACCTTTGAATTCAAGATACTGCCCTCCCCACCTACCGCGAAGTCGGTATGTCCACAAGAGTCACACCTCTAAAATGTAAATAGAAGGATTCAAACGATCTTCTTTGTAGAATACGGTGGAAGGAACATAACAAAGCTATTGACGTCGAAAAGTAGGTTTTATGATTAAAACTAACCATTTTTGAATTGTGCACGATTGATGATCGTGATTGATTGACAACCAGTGAGGCTTGAGTTGAAGAATTGTATTTCAACCTGCCTAATTTTGACGCCTTGTCTACTAATGGTAATATTTATGAAGTGTAAGTTCAATTCGTCCCTTATCTACGGAAATATCTTTCTTTTGACTTATTTGTTGAGCTTGTTTGAGTGCAAGCGCTACAAACTCTATCTGCATTACAGATATACGAGGTACGAGTACGAAATCATATCTTCGTTTACTCTCAATTTAGGCAATTATCATAGGTTCTCTGCAAAAATCGTACCCGTACTCCTAGGAACTATGCATGATGATATCGATAACGTGTGTTCTTTATGATATTAAATCCTTTGTAATGTAACTAACATTATGTAATGGAGTTTACACAAGTTAGTACTCCAATATTTTATAATAATAATAATAATAATAATAATAATAATAATCATATTATTATTATTATTATTATTTAACATCTCTGTGTTTTGGCTATAAAATGTACGCGCAATATTAACTATTAAATATCATCACGGTAATTATAACTATAACTGACTATATTTAACAAAAAAGAATCAGCTATTTACGTTTACGTTACACATTAATGATACACATTAATAATTTTACGTTACGTGTTAATGCTATTTGTGAATTGATTCTATGGAAGTTCGTACAGCAGCACTATTAATTAGTTTTGTTTGTTCCTGAGGTTTCATTGAACTAGGTATGTGAAAGGAGACAAAAAGTGCGGAAAAAATTAAAATTGGATGAAGAGAAAACAATGAGCAGGATTAGCGCATCTACAAGACATATTGCGATGAGGTTCACAACACATTTGTAATATATATTAACCATGTTTGCCTTCCGTGTTTTATCTTTTCGTGTGGTCGGGCTTTTTATGTGTGCTTGTGTTCTCATACTGTGGTTGCACAGAATAAAGTGTACTGCGTCGTTAGATACGAGCTTTGCTGCAAACTCTAGATTTAGAGGGGTGGTGCTCCTGTTTTCAAAGTTTGCAAAACATTTCCGGTGCAACAACATACATAGTATGTGTTCACGCCTTTTGTGGGAAGGTCGTACTCACAGAACCTTGCGTGGAAGCAATATTGAATACGCACATCGAATGTGAATTTTGAAATACTATAGTTTGAAAATTTTGTCATTACACTTAAACTATTTTAATCGTTAAAGTTCGCATGCTTTCACTTACCGTAAAAGTAATAATTTAAACTTGCACAATCGCTAATTATGTTAGATAAAGATCATAGCATATTTCCGTGGTCTCTTATTTCGGAAGAATTCAAAATGAGTGTCTACATGGCGCAAAATGAAGGTTACAATGCAGGAGAATAATATTATGCAAATAATTAAAATTTTTTGACTAAATGAATGTTTCATATGCGACGAACATTATGGAGTTTATGAATTTTTACGAGTTCAGTAAATAACAATACAAACGAGTTGCGTACACAATGTTTGTCACAAGTAATGATAACTTGAGTAAAAAGCTATGTTAATTTTGGAGTTTAGTTCAAGATTGAAATGTTCAGTTGCCTGAAAATTTGTGACTTGGTTCCATTGAGTTTACTACGATACAACGTTTTCAAATCATTCGTTCAATTAAATCATGTATTAAGGCAAATAAATGCATGGTGGGAACATGATTTGTTTATCATATCGGGATTTTATCTGTTTTTGTTAAAGTATTTAATGTGTGTGAGAGTGTTTCATTAGTTTCTCGTGATCAGTGTGTGTGCTCCTTTTTGAAAATCATTTGCGTGGTTTAGTTCAGCAGCATTTCTTTTCAAGTATTGCAAATGACGTGTTCGAACACATTAAATCAAGTAATGTCAAATTATTTCATTGTACAACTTCGAATAGTTTCTTGTATTCTTAAAGAATTATCTATTTTTTCCTTATTGCTTTTAAAGATGCTCATTATTTCGCCAGAAATATTGGCTTTAAAGTTAACAGAGAAGTTTCGCCCGTGGTTTCTATCGCCGAACCACTGCGAGCGCAGTCGTGTGTTACCGCCACCGTAATTGGCACCGCGTTCTCTCCGGGGCGGCCAGACGCCGGGCACGCCATCCGCTAATTATTAATTCGCTGGATTGGGCCGCATGTTTATTCTCCCGGAGCAGGGTATTTTATACGCAAAGGGAATAGAAGAGGAGCAGAACAATATTTTTTACCGACTCTTTCGAATCCTTAGGCGACTTCGAGGGATGTGCATTACTTAGCCTCATGAATAATTCATCGCTGGGAAGCCACCGCTCTTTTTATCCAGCTGTATGATGGGAATTTATATTACGTAGCTGGATGCTCTGGTTCGTGGTCGAAGTGAACATACTTCTGGTTGTATTATTTGCTTGAGGTCGCAGGAAGAGTGCAACAGGTCAGTAAGTAGCGCTCTTTAAAGAATTTGCGATTCAGATATTGCCTGGGAAGATTAAGTTCAAGTCCGTCTGCTGGAGACGGTCTACGACAAAAAACGTCACGACACGCCGAACATCGCAACTTTGGACGACGCCAACTTTCGATCTGGTGCCGCCCGCTAACTCGGGGCCCTTGAAGGGCCTGCTCCACTGCCGCAGGGCGCGCCCCAAGGAGGTGGAAGGGGGAGTGGGAGGGGATGAGGAGAGGCGCGGGCGGAACGGAAGGGCTTGGCGCCGCGACGGCTCTCGGGCTTTGCGCGTCTTTGGCGCCTCGGGCGCGCGCGGGCGCTCCTTCGCCCGCGATAGGAACCCCTCCCCTTCCCCTCCACCTCCCCTCCTGCACCCCATGGGCTTCCTCCACCCCGCTCGCTCCCCCCGCGCAGCAGCCTTTGCTCCAACAGTTTCGGTCCTGATAGCCCAATTGTTGGAAAACCGAAAGATGAACCCGTCATTTACCATTTCGTCTCCAACCTTGCTATCTATTGTACTATATATTTACCGCCATTCAATGTACTATATATTTTCCTCCATTCAATCCGTCTTTGCCGCTTCAATCATCTGAATTCTGCGTTATTCTACAAACGTCATTTTTTTGCTTCTATAAAAACCCTTCAATCGCCAGCAACTCTTCCAACAACCAATCGTCGTTCAATCCCTTACTGAAAACTCACTCTTTTTATGCTTTATTCTTCTCCCTCTACTAAGCTCATTTGAATGATTCATATTTCAATTTTATTTGACACTCTGCTACTTACCTACCCACCCTCCAACCGCCCCTTCCCATAATCTTCATTTTGATCATTTCATACCGCAAATCCCTACCGTCTTCACTCTCTTCTGACCCTCCTAACACGCCAACCCCTACGTCCCCTTGAGTCCATGCCCCTCCATTCACCCGTTCCTTTTCCTCTCCATCCTCCTTAAGACCCGAACTCCCCCGTGCCTCCTCCCTCTGATTTACGGCGGGTTTTTACGGCCTGCAATATCGGACTCGCTTTTCCTCGGCCGCCGCGGCGCCTCGGGCGTCGACAAAGACGCAGCGTCGCGCGCACGCCTTCGTTTTTGTCAACTTCACGCGCCCTGGCGCTTCGGCGACGCATCTTCGGAGCCGTCTGCCGCGTCCGCTCGGCTGCCACCCGCCCGCCGACCCGCCGGCCCGCCCGCCCGCGCCCTTCTCGCCCATCCGCCCGCCCAGCCACCGCTCGCCCACCGCCCGCTCACCCGCCTCGCCCACCGCCCGCCCACCCCCACTCGCTCGCCCGCCCACCCACTCGCTCGCCCCCCACCCACTCGCTCGCCCGCCCACCCACTCGCTCGCCCGCCCACCACACTCGCTCGCCCGCCCGCCCACTCGCTCGCCCGCCCACCCACTCGCTCGCCGCCACCCACTCGCTCGCCGCCCACCCACTCGCTCCCGCCCACCCACTCGCTCGCCCGCCCACTCACTCGCCCGCCAGCTCGCTTACTCGCTCGCCCGCGCGTCCAAGGCAGCGCGCGGCCCCGCCCCCTCTGTTGGAAGAAGAATGCAAGAAATTGGGAGCGAGCGATCGACGCAAAGGCGCCAATGTGGCCAGAGGCGCGCAGAGCTGAAGCGCCGGGGGAGACGAGCAAATATTGAAAGGGGTATAAAGGAAATGAAAAGAGGAATGAAGAAGTAGGTCGGGTGAGTGAGTGAGATTTCGGACGCGTCATTTGCGTAGGTCATTTGTGCAGTAAGTGTAGTGCGTGCTATACTTCGGGAAGTGGCGGCTTTTCTACACGTCGGTTTACTGTTTTGCTCTTGCTGCCCCCTCCCCATTGCGGTACCAACTCAGCCGGCACAAACACTGAGCCCTCGACTCGTGTGATTGAGTAGTGCATGCAAGTGTGTGAAAGGGGAGGGAAATGATAAGCATTTTTAAGGTGAAGGAGGGGAGAGGAGGGAAGAATGGGGAAATAAAGATCCCGTGCGGTCCTTTGTCTATTTGTTCCGAATTCGCCTAGGAAGCTGCAAGAAGCTGTAAGAAACTACCGGTCAGACTAGCGTACCACTAGAATTATTCTCCAGACAGAAGTTGAATTCGACTCTGTTCGCTGGAAAGTGTCGGAATGCGCCACCATCGGCAGTCAAATCATCGAACCTTACAGATTCTGCAAGAGAAACTGCGTTGCCGATGAGTTCTTGCAGTCAGTAAAATTATGTCAAGGCTGGAAGATAAAGGTGAAGATCTATATTACTAATTTTCAGTGCGCACAGAAATTTAAAAGAAAGAACTAATCTGTCTATGGTTGTATTAAACTCCAGGAATTCAACAAAAACAATAAGGATAGTGAAAAAAATGCAATAGTTTCAAATTTGACTGAAAAATACAAATGTTTAATTGTTTTATTTCGTCTATTCTCATTCTGCGCTCTCCTAGTGAAGTGTCCTACTCGGCGCGACTCTGAAATATTTGCCACTTAGGTTCTTATAAACCGCAACTATTTTGATATTCTTGGCTTATAATGAACCTTGTTACTACTATGTTTTGCAGTAGTCGTGAAAGCTGTTTTTGTGAAAATATTTTATTTATTGTAGTATCGTAAGAGATTATTCTTATTTGTTATTCGTTATCAGTGGTACATTTTGGAAAACCATTTTGTTTGGTTTTGTTCAACGGCATTTTTGATGCTGCACGCCACTAGTAATAATTAAAGAATAGGTTGCAAGCAAATAAGCATGTACTTAACAGCAATACACATTTCAGGGAAAGGGGAAATGAAAATAACACGAATACCTGAATTTACAACAATCATGTTCATGTACTAACAATCATGTTACAGATAAGGCTAATGGTACACAATGGAAATCAAACAGTACAGAGATACCTATTGAAGAGTAATTTATTAAAATCAGGATGTACAAACAAATATGAATTGTACTGATAGAAGAAAGTGACATATTAAATGGCAAGATAAATGTATCAGAAGACTGAATGACTCTCATATATATATATATATATATATATATATATATATATATATCAAAAAACGTAAGATGTGGTCAGGATGTTGCATAGGATGAAGAATCCAACGAGAAAACGAGAGGAAACCGAAACGAAAAGAGAAAAAGCGTGTGTGAAGCGTGCGGAGAAGTGAAGCGGATTGTCGAGAGAGATCTGGAGGAGTCTTCGCCGCCGGGTGCTGCGGGGAGCTCGCCAGGTTCCCGTCGGCGTCGGGCGGACGGACGGACGCCGCTCTCCTTTCCGATGCGCCACCGGACGAGATCCGAAGGGGCCGATATTGGATCCGCTTCCGCCGTTTTAAATGCCTTGAAAGCGACCGTCGGGGCCCCGCGGACCCTCCCTTCCTTCAGCCGGGCGGCCCCGCCCCCTTCGTCCTTTTTCGCCGTCAGGTCTTCCTCTGGCGCCGGTCGAGTTTTATACTCCGGGAAACTCCCAACGACTGCACTTCATATTTTTGACTTTATACGTCAGGAAAATACATGAGCGAATTTTTCTGATTATATATTCCTCTTTACAGTCTTCGATGAAACGTTTGTATCTTTTTATTGCAGTTGATTTTGAGTTCTTCATATCTCTATTTTTATCTATAAACCTACTAAAAGTTTCCTGTTGAATAAGAATAAGGTGTAAAAAAACCTGAGCAACTAGTAAATGTTGCTTTGGTGTTTTTGAATGTACAATGTATCATATAATTTTATCAAAACACACTTCTTTTTCGCTAGGTTACGTTTTGTATGACAATGTTCGTTTCTTTAAAATATTGTTCTGTAATTCACTTTTTTTAAAGGTTCATTTATCCTTTCCTTTTTTCATATGTAGTTCTGAATTCCCGTTTTTATTCTACGTCCTCTTCCATTTAACTTATACTGAACTTGTTTGGAACTATTCTTCCGAAACGTGTCGCTGGCAGTGCATCAACATGCAGCCCTTCTCCTAACCTAGTCTCCGCGACACCCACCCTGCATTGGCGGCGCCCTCTGCATTCGCGATGCCTCGCGCCACCAGCGCCCTCTTCCGCCCTGTACGTATTCCGTACTTTGTACTCCTCCGCGCGTCGCCTCTTCTGCTTTAAGTTATTCCGGCGCGCTCTGCCGAAGGTTCGTGCGCCAGGTGAGGGGGTCCCCAGGGCCGCCCTTTATCCCAGGAAGGGCGGCGGAGAGGGAGCGAGAGGGTGGGGAAGCGGGAGTGGGAGTGGGCGTGGGGGTGGGGGTGGGGCGCGGGCCTCCGCGGGAAGAAGTTCGTGCCGAGGCGCCGCGCCGCGCGGGTTAGTCCAGCGCACTGAGTCCACGTCAGAACGGCTACGGTCTTCCGTTTTTCTACGTCAGTGTTACACGGACAGGTCGGCGGACTGGCAGCGGCTAAACGGCTACCGGAAGGAGGAAGATGAATCGTTTCACGTAGAAAGTGAAAGAGAAAACTTGTTTTATTTTTGGATGAAGTTAGTTTCAGACGCCCGTAACTTCTACCATGAAATTAATTTGTTAACACCAAGAATTATTACCGCATGTTGTTACGAATATTCGTTCTACGCAAGGAACAAGCTTGTCTTGCAAGATGAGTTTACCTCTTTTTCAATTTTACTTGTGGCGGAGCTTACTTTTGTGATGTATTACTCGTCTGTGCAAACACAAAATGGTAATCGTTTAGGATATTCGTAGCATTGAAAGAAATAAAATAAGTGCGCGCGATAGAAAGTGGAAGAAGAAAAGAGGAAGAGGAGACATGAATTGCATTCTTAGTCGTATACAAATTTGCTGGCCGACAGCTCAGCGATTGAGAATGAAAGAAGAGATCGTTATGCAAATCTTTCCGCTTCGAAGAAACTGCGCGAGAGGACACTGCCGTAACGTATGTAGTACATATGAATAACTGGCACGAACCGTATATCTTTGAAATATGAATACACAAAATTGAAAGGTTAATAAAGGAGTTTTGTAGTACAAAGTGCCGTTTTGGAGAGTCAAGAGAATCATTACGCGCGTACCATTTTGTTGGGTGAGTAAGCCAAGGAAAGATGGAGAGTTAAAAGCTTTTCCGATGAAAATGTAAGGAGCGTGCATCCAAAAATAGAATTAAACGTTGAGGAAAGTTCCGTTGTGTAGTCACATTTTCTGGAAAGAACATAAGGATCAAGATATGTTTGTTGGGAATGTAGGGGAGGTAAGTAACTAAGAATTCAGTGCAGGAAGAAAGTGAAGGGCATTAGAGAAGAAAATATTTGGTCTGGAATTATTTGTTTTGGAAACAAAGAATTGTTTACTTCGAGATTCGTCTGTTTTAGATGATGAATTTAAAACGGTTTTTATAATATTGTTAAAAATATATTGAAGATCCCATTCCAAAACCATAAATCAGTTTTGAGTAATTGTATAGGGGCGTGTAAAATTATTAACTTTCAAGTGCCTTCTTGTCCTTTTGTGAGATTAGACTTTCAATAGATGATAAACATTTGATTGGTTCTGAATGCAGCTAATTTTTCACGGAAATCAGACTAGTAAATTTTAAAGACTGACCATCGATATCGATTAACAACAAAACAGAGTAGTGCCTGTCTGATGGAAGCCCAATACAATTCTTATTAATATTACGAGTACGTCTTCATTTTTAGTTCTAATTATAAATGAGAAACACTTATATCAAATGGCTGAAAAAGGATGAAGGGAAAATGGTCAGAGAACGAGCGTTGTAGTGGTGTTTTCGCTACTAATGAAAGAAGGTAATAAACTCTTGTCGCTTAAACGAGAAATGAAGTTCGGAGGGTTACGGTACATGGAAATCCTATTCTCAGAGGGAGGTTTTAGATTCACGAATTTAGTTAGCGTGTGTAGCAGATGAAACCTTCGCTGATTCCAGGAAAATTTGGGTGCCGCGATCGCCTGTCCACGATAGGATATCTACCGGGTCTAGCGAGTGAATAGTCGCATTGAATTCGCCAGTTAAAAGCCAGATGCAGGCACTGGAGAAGCGGGCTGTCTGTGGGCGGGTGAGCTTTGCTCCAGGCAGCCGGTTCTTTGAGATGCCCCTACGCCGCCGCTGTTCTGCCGTCAAGCTGCCCGCATCGCCGCCAGCACTCCGAGACCCCCGCGCCGCCCGCCTCCCCGCGCCCGCGCCCCGCGCCCGTGCCTCCGCCTGCCCCGCGCCCGCCCCCGCCGCCGCTCTTTCGCGCCGCGCCCCTGCCGCCCGCCGCCCGCCGCCGCGCCCCGCCGCCCCGCCTCCCGCCGCCCCGCCGCCCCGCCGCCCCCCGCCCGCCCCCCGCCGCCCCCGCCCCCCTGCCCCCCGCCCCCGCCGCCCCGCCGCCCCGCCGCCCGCCGCCCCCGCCGCCCGCCGCCGCCCCGCCCGCGCCCGCCCCCCGCCGCCCCGCGCCCCGCCCCCGCGCCCGCCGCCCGCCGCCTGCCGTCCCGCGCCCCGCCGCCCCGCCGCCCTCCGCCCCGCCTGCCCCGCCGCCGCCCCCGCCGCCCCGCGCCTGCCGCCCGCCGCCGCCGCCCCGCCGCCCCGCGCCCCGCGCCCCGCCGCCCGCCGCCCCGCCCCGCCCGCCGCCCCCCCGCCCCGCCGCCCCGCCGCCCCCGCCCCCCGCCCCGCCGCCCGCCCCCGCCCCCGCCCCGCCCCCCCCCGCCACCCCCGCTGCCCGCCTGCTCCTGCTCGCGTGATGCACGTTCCGCATTGCACCGCTACAAAACAAAGGCGAAAATCCCTCACGTCCTCGCGACTCAACGGTGAGACTAATCTGAAAAAATGTTCCGAGAACCTGAGCAGAAACTACAATGTTTTACTACAGGCGCGCTCAGCGAAGTGTTCGATAAAGTGCATTGGAACTCGATCCGATTCGGAGAGCTCGGGGCGCGCGCGGACGAGAGCGCTCGTGCGCTGTGGGGCGGGCGGGGAAAGGGGCGGCGGCACGGGCTATACCGTCTCTGCTGCCATCCTCCGACAATATTTTCCCACGAAAGCGTTTAATTGGAATGTTGGATAGAAGTTCTAACGGGAGAGATTTTCTTGTTCTGAAATCGGTTGTTTGAGCCCATTGATTTTGAACCTATTGATTTTGGTATTTTGTAATTTTATTCAGAAGAGCTACATTAAATACAGTAGAGCTAGAATCAGTAGAGATAGAAATTATGATTTATATCAATTAGTTAATCTTTCGATATTTTACGCACTTATTACACATTCATAATTGACTTAAGTTCACATTATGGTCCTCGGGTCATTGACATATTAATTAAAAGTTCAACGAGTACAATTAAAACAATCACTAATTTTTAATCAATAAGTTCGAATTATCCACAAAACATTTAAAATCAACATTTATAGAAAGACGGTAGAGATCAGGAGCTGAATCAGGACTTTTCAATTAGGCGAGGAAAGCTAGGAATTCAGAAGGGAATTAATTGAGGCTGGGTCGCGTGTTGGCCCTGGAAAGGCGCCGTGGGCCTGGCCTCCTCCGGGCGCGACGCGGTCGCTCGCGGAGGTCGTAAACGGCGTCCCTCCGGCGCCACTCGCCCTGGATTGGCCTCCGGGCGATGGGCAATGGGCGGGCGAGGTCTGGGGCCCTATGGGGGTGCTGGTCGTAGTGGTTACTTCGATGTTGCCCGTTGCACGCAACGTTTGCCCTTGCGGGACACTCTTCCCACAGATGGAAGAACAGTTCAGCTAGGTTGGTTGTGAAACGAAGCTCTATAGTATCCATTTGTTCCTGCGTCGATTGTGGAATGCGTGAGTCAGCTAAACTTTGCGTTTTAAAATACTTTTTGCGTTGCGGAAAAAAACACGATCAATACGCTATTATAATATTAATACACGATGGAACTTCAAAGGGATAAAAATAATGGCTTTTGTATTTGTTTTGAATTCTGAGCGTACACCATACCTCCTTCGTAAAACCCAGTCAGCAATACATGCAGACAAATCTGATTCTTCAGGGATGAAGAGGTCATACAAATCTCATCGATGTTCACTGTGAGATGTTTTAATGTTATTTGGCAGAGAGTCGAGTGTAGTGCAAGGATATAAATGGAGGGGACGAGGAGGGCAGAGGGGATAAAATGAAGGGCGACGGCAGGGGACAAGGTGGGTTGGGGTGGTTAGTGTTGGTAGTGGATTGGAGGCAGTTCCCTTGTGCTGGAGGTGGCGGTCGAATCTGTTTCGACGACTAAAACGGTGACCCCAGAGAGAGATAGAAGTCATTCAAGTGGATTGCTCGGTTTCCCTTCGTTGTAAAACGTCCAACTAACGATTCATGAAACGTTCTTTCGTTTGTCTTGGGTTCTCCGTTTCCCAAATTACTAAGGCGCATTAAGTTAAATTGAACCAACAATTAAAACTAATGATTTGTCATTTTGAGTTTCTCGAAATGGAGAGTCGCTAATGAGATTAACATTACGAATTGAGAAACTCGTTCGTTACGAGTGTATGAGTCTGAATCGACTGTAATATTATCTAACAATATTCATAACTCATGTCTACCTACTGAAGTTATTGCAAATTTTTGTTTATAATAAACTATCGCTTTACATAACGTTATAAAATTGTCTGTTACTTGAGACACACATTTATAAATGTGATCTTTAATTAAAACATAAGCTCCGAGAGAGTGACGTCACTTCTCCAGGCCCACTGCCAGAAACTCCGTTAAGGCACAGGAGGAATATTATCGACCAGTGGAAGACAAGTAATGGACTCATAAATATTTATATTTCTTCCTTTACGTGGGCCCCCCTCTCTACTAGCCCTCCCTTGCACGCCAAGAGAACAGATGCTTCCATGATTACACTGTCGTTTATCGAGATGACAAGCTCCAAACTCTCGGACAACCGTGAAAAATGTAAGAGTACATGTTTTATTGTATTGCTTTCTGAAACGTGTATAGAACACTCTGGGATTAACATTTCTTTTAACACCACAAAGTTACCCGGTGTTCCCCGGCTTCATTTTTTACCGTAATTCTCTATTAAATAGCGAAACAAATGAATTCACTATAACTTAGAAAGCAATTTTATTGATATTCCGTCGAAGCACTGTTCCGTCATATCCAGCACAACTCCGCTCCACTCTACCCTGCCCCTCTCCATCCCACTCCTCCCCGCTCTAGGTTGTACCGATCCGTGCCGCTCCGCACCACCCCGTCATCCCTTTCTCACCACACTCCCACCTGCTCAGCACAATCTGATCACCCAATTCGCACCTCCTCCTATACAGATCAGTGCATCAACTGATGTCACTGCAGTGCCTCTAACCAGGAGGTCCTAAGTTCGAGTCCCGATGGTGGCAAGATTTTTGACACTAGCTTGTCAGCTAGTACGTCGAATTCAGTTGCTATCTAGAGGAGAATTCTAGAGGCCGACTGCTCTGAGCGGTAGTTTTCCGTGGTTTCTCCGATCAACACCAGGTGAATACCGGAGCGGTACCCTAACAAACGGGCCACGGACCGCACGCGATCTTTCCCTCCTCTCCCTTGTCCTATCCTCACCCCTTACACATACATACACCAACATGCACTACACTACCACACATGCCGGGAGACCGGTCGGGAGCTTAGGGCTTGTCCCGGCTGGGCGGTGCCCTGCTGGAGGGAGATACCTGGTTGAGGGAAACCCCACTAGCCGTTGGCGAATCTCACCATCCAACGGAGGAAGATCACCACCACCTCCCAAGTAAAAATGCACTACACTTACGGAATTAATGACCATAGTAGATGACGCGCCCGAAATCACTAACAACCAACCAACATACCAACCTCCTCCCCCGTTTCAGTTTATTCAGCCCTGCTTCTTTTCGCCCAGCCACAACTGCGCGCGAGAGCTGTGGGAAGAAGGCAGCGCAATGCGTTGATTAATTGATTAATTAATGTTTCCGGACGCGTCCACTGCTATTGCCCCTGCCATTACCGTTAGTGTAGTGAATGTTTTATCAAGGGAACTGGTGGTGTTCGTCCCACGTTTAATGGAGAGATCCGGCGCCGAACTACACGCCGTCTTGCTGAGGGAAATAACCTTCCAAGAATCTCCCCACAGCGGTACACCGCCCCAGCCGGGAGAAGCTCTTAGATGAGACTGGTGATCCATGATGTATAATAATAATAATAATAATAATAATAATAATAATAATAATAATAATAATGTAGTATAATGTAATTGCGTGTTTAAGTAAAGGAAGATAATAGAACAAGGAAAAAGACAAAAAGATCCCGTGCAGTCCATATCTCGTTTGTTACGATAGTGCTCTGGATTCGCCTGGATCGGGGAAACCAAGAAAATCTATACCAATCAGAAACGTCAACAGGTAGAATTCTCCTTCAGACCGCAACTGATTTCGACATATCTATCTAACTAGTATCGAAAATCCGCCATCGTCGGGACTCAAACCCTAGGACCTCGGATAGAGTCGCTGCGGAGAAAGCTGCAGGGGTTACAGCAGCGCGATGGGGGTGAAGGCGGGAGATTTCAGCGTTATCCAAGAAGCAACGTATGAAATTCAAAGTGCATAGTTCGCCTGAAACGAGTTAGAGGTTTCAAAATATCAATTATTTGGTGAAATATTAATTCATTAAAAAATATGACTCGATATTTGAAACACTATTACGACCTTCTGGATAAATGTATAATATTGATGTACCATGAGTGAAAGTACGGAATTCTATATCAAACATACATTTTTAGGAATGTAGTTTTATGAATGTAGATTCAGCATTGTGTGTAGCTCATCATTTACAAGGCAATGTCTCCCTGGTGTGGAGCCTTTCATTCGATTCGCGGAAGGCAGGAACCGTTTGCCCTTCCGGCACCGAAGCGCTGTGCGGCGGCGGCTGGGGGAATTAGCGCCGCTGCGCTCGCGAGCCCAATCAGCCCAATGGCGCTCGGCGCTCCGCGGTCGATTTGCATGACAAGCGCCCTGCCCCACCCTGCGCGCGCCGTTCAGACCAACCGAGGCGGCGCAGAGGTCAAGCGTCTTTTCGCGGACTTGGATTTCTATTCAGGAACTAAAAGAGCGATTTTCTTTCATCTGAAAAAAAAAATGCAGTGTTCTGCTTGCGGAACTTCTATGTTGTTAAAATACTTATCTCTCTTAACAATTAAAAAAGAGAATATATCAGTATAGGTTGAAATATTATAATTTATTACGGAATTGTGTAAATACCACCTTGGAGTAATATGCTTTATGATAAATGCTGCAAGTGCCTTATGAGACGTTCCTCAATATACGTTTTTGAGAAATAACTTATTATTATAATTCCATGAAATTAGCAGTAAATTCAAAACATAACTTCCACATGTTTTCTTTTTTTAAAAAACATACTACTGAGCCATTTTCGATCTGATTGTTCTGGAAAATTCGAGAAAACTCTCTAGATTGTGTAGTAAATTAGACCAGCACTGTACATGATGACGCCTTTTGACCCCGCAAGTGCACTCTCTGGATTTATTGCGGTAATAAATTCCTTAGGTTCAGTTTTTATTTACACATTTTTCATTCATGCTACTTTTAAACTCTTTTCTTTGGGAACTGAACGTTAAATACTTCGTAAGTTTTCATTAGGCCACAAATTCTGAGTTTTATTCCACGCTTTCCACATCGATTACCTTACTTCTTATGAGGAACATTTTTACCTCCCTATCCGATCCGGCTCCCTTAGGAGGAGCTAACCCACCGCTTCTGCAGGCAAATCAGCGCAGCAGATGTCGCAGTTCGCTCTCTCTGTCCCTTTCCTCGTTTTCTCTCTCTCCGACAGCTTCTCAGGCGGCGTCCGGAGAAAATCTCGAATCTCGACTGCTTCCTCGGCCATCTGTGGCATCGCCATCATTCGAGCGACTCCCCGGCACCATCAATATCGTTACCCACGTGCATCCCCATCTCCGCCTTCGAGGCAGCCTCTTTCACTTCCCTTTCGATTTCCTCTGGTTTACAACTCTGGGGCAATTCCTAGTTTCCCTCACTTCAAGGTCCTTTTCTGCTATTAGTTTGTTACGTCCTGCTTTTCCTCACCTCTTACGTGTTTTCTTCACATCATCTCTTATTTTAAATTATTATCTTTTCGTACTTACGTATACACGATTAGGTGATTCACAATTGATGTCACAGCTGTGCCTGTGACTGGAAGCTCCTAGGGTTAGAGTTCCGACGGTGGCAGTTAAACGTTAAAAATCCATGTATGAATGTGATCTTGTGGAATAGGTATTTAGCAGACGTGATCTGTGTATTTTCTAAAATTGCAAGGAAGTAAGACAGAGAATGTCGCAAACTGTGAGCAAAGCACGCAAGAAACTATTGGAATGTATAAACAATTGTGCGAGAGTTGATGACTTCGTTTTCAAATTCGATGGTGGTTGGAGAAGTTGGTATGTGGAGACACATAACCTACCGCCTCTTCTATGAATTGTTTGTCATCCTGAGGAGCCATAAAGAAGGAATTTTAGAGGCAGAAACCGAGAGCAGAAGCTCAGTGCATCAACTGATGTCACTGCAGCGCCTCTGACCGGGAGGTCCTAGGTTCGAGTCCTGATGACGGCAGGATTTTCGACACTAGCTAGATAGGTTGAAGTCACCCGCTGTCTAGAGGAGAATTCTAACGCCAAGCTGCTCTGATCGGTAGTGTTCCGTGGTTTCTCCAATCAACACCAGGCGAATGCCAGAGCAGTACCCTAACAAACAGAACACACTGCACGTGATCTTTCCTTCTTCTTCCTTGTCCTATCCACACCCCTTACTTACACACACTTACACGCCCTTATCACATACATCGGGAGACCAGTTGGGAGCATAGTTCTTGTCCCGGTTGGGGTGGTGCCCCGCAGAGGGAGATACCTCGAAGTCTGATAGAAGGCTCTTTCAGGAAACAGAAAATCTTAAGAAAATGTTGATGATATTTTTTATTTGTTTTATATTTGTGTGCTTATCGCAAAAGAAAATGAGCAGAAGAATACAATATATTTTCTATTTACTCATACACTCTTTTCTCTAGATGGCAAAAAGATAAGAATGTCATTGCAAGATATACGCTTTTGTCATTAAACGTCGAATATTTTCATAAGAACTATCTCATTTCAACATTCGTGTAACATGTTTGCCTGAGTATTTTAGGGCTAAACTCTTATATAGGCATTCCAGCCTTTAGTGATGGCGCTTCTGCGTACTTTATCTGGTTAAATTCTTCGAAAATTAACTTAAGTAATATCCATATCATTCAAAATAAATACCTCAGATCAATTACAACGGCCCCAATGGTTCATTTCAAATTTGCAGTTGCAGAAAGAAAGAAAAATCCCACATATATAATATGGAGTTGCTCTACAGCTATCATCGTGTCTCTACTCTCAGTCTCCATGCCTCTCTATTTCAGCATAGATCTTCCTGCATTTCTCTTGCCGTCATAGCCTCTCGCATTCCCTGCTGCGATGCAAGTCTGGGTCTTCCTCTGTTCTGTCTTTCTGTCGGTACCCATTGCAGGACTGGTTTTGGACATCTTTCGTCTGTCATTCGCATAACGTGACCATACCAAACGATTTGTTTTTTCTTTATTTCGTCAAGTATAGATTTCTTTACATCCATTTTCTTTTTTATTTCTGCGTTCCTGATTCTGTCACGTCTGCTGTAACAGCAACATTGACGCCAGTAGTCCATTTCAAGGGCCAACAGCTTCTCTCTTGTTTTTATCAACTTCCCAAACTTCTGATCCTTACGTTGCCACACTCTTGACTAGTGTGGAGAAAAGACATCTTTTAGTAGTGTTAGTGATGGTTTTGTTCCATAACACAGAGTTTATACTTCTTGTCACGGTTCTCCCCAAGCTTATTCGTCTCTCACTTTCTTCTTGGCTATTACTCTTTTTGTTAAAGAGTACACCCAAATATTTATATTTGTTTACTCTTTTCATTTTTTCCTCATTTTCCAGAAGAGGATATTAAATCTCATTGTTCCTAACTGCCCGGTATTCAGATTTGTTCATGTTGATAGTAAGTCCTGCTTTTAAAAAATGTTAATTGAGTTTACGGATCATGAAACTCAATTCGTCCGCATCTTCTGCAATTACTTCCTGGTCATCGACATCTTACAATTGATAATCACAAACAATAGTTTTAACAATCACACAACACAATGTTCTCTAAGGATCTACTCTTCCTTTTCCCGCGAACTTGCCAAGTTGCACATGATGCCATCTTCCCGTTTCTATTCAAGCCGCGCACTTAAAACAACTCCACTTTCGTATCATTTTATTAATAATAGAAAACTGCGATCTATTTAATACGAGTATGCAATGACCTCCACTCCAATTTTTCTCTTTTTTTGGTACCTCACTTATTTAAAACCGTTCACTGGGAGCCGAATAGAGGGAACAACAAAATCGTTCCCTTTAGATCTTTAATGTATACAATGAAAGTGAAAAACGAAATGAAGTGATGGCGTTTCGGCGCCGCATGCGCTGCGGGCGTCCCGGGCGCTGCCCAACGCTGTGGTGCTGCAGTGTGGCGCAGCAGCTGCACTGTGGACTGAAATGACACCGAAAGCGAGCAGCAAAATACAGAATTTTTTCCAAAATATTTTGAACAAAAACATATTGAAAAAGTGTTGCTTACCCGGACGACCGAGATCGCGAAGGCAGATTTGCAGTGTCGGTTTCTGACAGAGGAGTTACATGTTCGAATACTATTTAGGCTTGGTTATGTAATCGTGAGTTATTCCACGATGGGCTTTTCCACTCCCCATTCTTCATCTTTCAAATAGTATCCTATCTGTCCTGCTCTGTGTGGGTGACGTGGCGGGGAGGTGGTAGATGGTAGGGGAGGCAAGTACAGGTTGCACCTAGGCGGTGTCATTCTTCGATTCCCCTGGTGCTCATGGCATCGGGTACATTCCCAGAACTTCCCTAATCCTTCCACAAGCTCTTGCCCTGGCTGGAGAGTGCTTGCGATGTTTCTGTGCGTGAATGTCCAACTGGCTCCCTACCCCCCAACCATGAGCATAATTGGTAAAATTGCAAGCTTCAGATTACGAGGGATCTAAGGACATCCTCGGCGTTCGACACCTTCGGCAGGATGGGGCGTGGCGGGGCGTGGCGGGCGTGGCGTGGCGTGGCGTGGCGTGGCGTGGCGGGGCGTGGCGGGGCGTAGCGTGGCGGGACGTTGCGGGGCGTAGCGTGGCGGGGCGTTGCGGGGCGTAGCGTGGCGGGACGTTGCGGGGCGTTGCGTGGCTGAGCGTAGCGTGACGTGGCGGGGTTGGGCGTGGCGGGGGCGTGAAGGGCCGAGGCGTGGCATGGCAGGGCGTGACGGGACGGGGGTGGGTGGCGGGGTGGTTGGCGGGGTGGTGGCGGGAGTGGTGTGGCGGGGTGTGTGGCTGGAGATGGTGTGGCGGAGGTGGTATGGCGGAGAGGGTGTGGCGGGAGTGGTGTGGCGGAGGTGGTGTGGCGGAGGTGGTGTGGCGGAGGTGGTGTGGCGGGAGTGGTGTGGCGGGAGTGGTGTGGCGGGAGCGGTGTGGCGTGTGTGGTGTGGCGGGGTGGTGCGGGAGTTCGGGAGTGTCGGGATGGCGGGAAGCGACTGGGGTGACTGGGAGTGGCGGGAGGTCGGGAGGGTGAGGTGTGGCGGGGAGTGGCGGGGAGTAGCGGGGCGTGGCTGGCAGCGTGTGGAGGGGTGGGGATGGCTGGTCGTCGTCCGCGCGCTCGTTACGCTCCGTGGCCTTTGTGGCGGGCGTCGCCTTGCGCCGGCCCAGCGCCGCCCCGCGCCGTCCTGCCGCTCTCATTTGTCTGCCAGATGCAGAGGGACGAAGCCTGTCAATTAAGACGGAAAAAAAGTGAGCGAATCGGATACACAAAGGGCGATATTGGCTGTTTGGGAGCTTCGAGTTTCGGAGTGGATTGCATCCAGAAAGATGTAATGTATAAAAGACGAGTTGTAGAGCGTAGTCTTTTTGGACCGCGACACAGAATAAATCTATTCTTGAAATGCAGTTTGCAAATAACAATGAGGGCAGAAATATCCTTTTCAAAAGTATAATTTCTATTTCTCTTGATTGCTTATGTTATGTTAAACCCAAATGTTAGTATTTTCTTCGCATAATTCGGGTAATATTCATTCTCTCAAACTGCTGCTTGCCTAAAGTGCTGCGTGCCTAGGCAGAAGTGTGTACGGAGTGGAACCTCGTGTTGTGGGAAGATTGGCTTGCCCGCTAGTCTTGCAATACCTCCTGTCATTCCGGTCGGCCCGCGGGGAAGGGGACGGGAAGAGCTTCAGTTTGAGGTAAGTACCTTTTTCAACAGTGCCTGGGGGCTTCTGTTTCCCTCAGGCGTGTTGTGGCCTGGGGCACTACATTCCCAATACCTCATGCATCATATCTATACACCCTAATCCTCTCCTAATTCCTTGCCTTGAACGGTCGCTGTATATATGATCTGTGAGTGTGCGAATGAGAAACCGGCTCCCAACAATTCACATTTATGATAGACATCAAATTGGGCTCACTACCTACATTTGGCATATGTGTAAAAAAGTACAGGGCCGAGGCAGAAAGGTCCAGGCTAATAAGTCTCCAGGGAAGCAGGAGACCGCGAGAGGTTCTGCCAGGTGTCTCAGGCGCTGGCCGGGGACAGCCGGCAAAAATTGTGACGTATTATATAGGTCGGGTCTGCAAGGTAGCCCCGACAGTAAAGGAAAGGAAAGGAAAATGTACATTCATTATCTAGTAACATGGGAAAGTGTGTATCAGAGATTTGGATGAGAGTTTAAACTTTTGAATAGATTAAAATAATAATCAATCACCAATTTTTCTTTCTCAACACCAAATATAGTCCCTTGTATGGCATGTTTAGCAATAGCCAGATAGGAAATTTTGATGATCAGATATATTTTTAAAGCTTGAAAATGGCAAAGAAAACGTGTCATTAGAAATGTTATTTTATAATATTAAGTTAACAAAACGTTAATTATATTACAAACGTTAATGCAAGCAAAATTGCATTTTGATGGGTGACAGTGAATATTTGGCAACAGCGGCGGGTGACGAAGACGTGTTTTTATATTGCTGCGAATCAATAAATAATTGGACCTTAATCACATGTGTGTGCTACAATAGATATTGTTCCCCTAAACACTTTTTGGTTCAAACGACGAGAAACTGCAATATCCACACTCATTTATCAAAATCAAGCTTCATTAATCATTAATCTCTCTTGAATACAAATATATTAAAATCCACTCTAGCCATCCCTTGCACTTTGGAGATAATGTAGTTAACAAAGTTGAGGACTTGAATTATGATCTCTAAAAAGTTTGCATTATGGGTTGCCCTTTATGAAGCACATTGAAATGAACTGAATATATTCAGTGCCATCTATACCAACGTAATCAGTTCCGAATTTGTATAAATGGGCGCCAGGAAAAGATTACGCTGAGAATATTATACACGTCAACCTTCAACTCTATAATAAATTAGTTTCCGGCTACCTGGGTCGATGGGTTTTATAGAAATAATCACTATTGTATGCTAATAGACGATTATCCGATCTTCCATCAATACAGAGTGGTCGAGGAACCTGAAAAGCAAATATATTTCTATCTTGCTACTTCATTACTAGAATTGGCTCAATGAAAATCATGTATTCATTTCACAAAAACATGGAAATTTATTAAACAATTTTAGTATCGTATAATTTTACCCAATATAAAATTAAACCTTTGTCATGACCGGTTCCAACCTTATAATGTCTTCGCGCGCTTTTGAACCATCTTTATTCATCTCCGACGCCGCCGTCCTCAGGTCCAGACACCATCTTCTCTCTTCTTTTCTCGGAGGCACACTTCAATCACCGTTCATCAGATCAATAAACTATTTGCTGCTAGCATTCCAGTCCAATCACTGACAACTTCGCCCAAGCCCTCAATGTCCCTCCAACTCGTTCACTTGAAATATTTTAAGCTTCACTGTCACACTTAGTATTCAAATTCGATGTTCTCTCAATATCCATTCCCTAGTAGATGCTTACAAGTTCCCCCCAAAAAACTCCTAACATTAATTGGAGCACGATCCGTTCAAGACCACGGCATCAGTCAGAATGAATGCCTCTCGTATTATTTCAGCCCTGCAAAGCTCGGTCCATTTTTTCGACTGGTTATTTGCAGATAACACTTGATGTACTTTCGTACCTAGCCAATCCCTAAATTTCTTGCAAAACGAACTAGCCGTCTTCACGACTGTCACTGCTTGAAGATGTTGACCTTGACGACGGCTCGCTTACCGTTGCTACGCTAGCATATTCACATATATTTATCCCCTAGATTTCACGCCATTTTATAATAAATATTGTACCATATTCAGTCACATATTGGTATGTCACAACATACTGTTCTCGATGATTTTTAGAATGATATACGCAGCTGTAAAATGCGTTACTTATAAACTTTATATTTATATAAATATCTTAATTAAAAGAAGCGAATTGTCGATCTTTATAACAATTATCTTAAATCATATCATCTCAAGTATTAAACGGAACAAATTTTTGCGTTCTAATACGAAATATACTTATTTTTACTTTCTCGCTACGAAGTAGAGAGAAACTTATGTAAGTTTTCTCAAGAAAGCTATTATTACAGGGCTCGGTAGCGAAATAGTGGATAAATTCAGATAATAAATGTAGGAAACAATCCTCTAACATGTGGTGTAGCCAGAATTCATGTTTTGTGGGTCCTTGATAAAGGAAAATCGAATGACGCCAAAAGTCTCTGTATGTGTCTATCCGTCTGTGAACAACGCTAGCGGCAAAACCGCTCAGCCGACTTTCTCCAAAATTTATATTCCCCAATCGATAGAGCTGATGTCGCGGTTCACTGAATTTGAAACCGATATTTTAATTTTGCGAGTACTTTACATGAAGCCCTCGGGACATTTTCCGAATTTTCTGAATACTAAATACTGGTTGGATACTGTTAAGCCCGTTTAAGAGAATGGCTCAGGTCTTATATTCGTTAAAACCCTGATTTTTCGAAATATAACTTATTCGAAAATTAAATTTTTAATGAAATCTGTTTCTTAAAGATATCTTTTGAAATAAGGTCAGGAACAATTTTTAGAATATTTGAGTACTTTCCCGTAATTTTGCGTGAAAATACGGACAAGAAAGTACCTCTTATTTTAGCACCACTAGTTTCTAACCGTACTGACTAAATTTTCAATGTGTGAGGTAATTGAGGATCCTGATAGAGACTGTTTGTCAATAAGAGGAACATTGTCCCACTCCGATACTCTATCTGTGCATCTCTACTTTCGCCCCCCTCTCTCCATCCAAAGTAACCAAGTTGGAATCTGCAACGTACTTGGCCCGCATAGGATCTTCAAACAAGTCTGAGGAGATTGGGTGTGTTTGATCTGGAGCCAAGGCACGGATGGCTTGTAGCGCAGTGTAGGATAAAAAGATGTAGAACGAGTTATAACAACCCAGCACAGACTGTCTCCTATATATTTGATATCGGTTTGGTAAAATGATGATACATTACACAAAAGATTTTGTAGTACTAAGTAGTGGTATGCATCAGCAAAAATGCTAGTCAGGGAGAACGGGCTCTAACTTCAGGGAGAAATGACTGTTCTAAAACTGCACACGTGAATGCTGATTCTTCTTTCTTCCTCTTCTCTTGACGGCAGCTGTATCGTAAGCAGTAAACGCACTGAGTATGAGAATCTGATCTTAACTTCAGGTATAAGAAATTGCGAATGAACATAATTAAATATTTGCATTTTGAGTCAAAATCGAAAGTGTTTAATTTTTTTTTGAATTTTTCAAGTCTTCCTGCGTATCTAACAAATTGTTGACACCTCTCACACGGCCAGAGACTGTATAGTTTTCCATCAATGTTACGTACATTCGAAATTAGTAATACAATGAAAATCTATCTTAGACGAATCTTGATGGTTCCTTAAAAAAGTTCCGTTTGGCGGTTTCCATTTTAAAGAGGGTTGCCAAAAATTAATCACATAACTTAAATAAAGTAATTTCGATATCATTTTGTATTTGAATAATTTTTCAATGAAAATATTGCAGAAAATTAAGAATTAACGTACAACGCAGAGAACAAGCATTCATTCCGAATTTTCTTCTGTAGCAGAAGGATTTTTGCACGTACGGTGTAACGTCATTTTGACACACTAGCTCACAACTTTCCTACACTGTATTGCGAGCGTTCACTAAGTTGTGTGGTATGCACCTCGTCAACTCTATTACTTATTTATTTATTTATTTTACGTCAAAAAACAGTTAAAACTGCGTATGACGTGCTGTGGGGAAAAGTGAATTGTGTGCACATTTTCAAAATTCTGTGATCCCTACACTAAGTCATATACTACTTAAATTTTGGAGAAAAAAACTCCCATGTAATAAAATCTATTTTCAAGGATAAAAAGGCAATAAACTTTGGCTCTTATCTACGTTGTCCTTCGGAATAATACTTCCTGCCGCGACAACATGGAAAAGATAATTTGAATAATTGTATTTTCCACTGAATTCTAGAAGACGTGCACAGAGAATGAAGTTACATTTATGTCCAGAAGCAAAACAAGGGGCCATCTCAGCATTTGCTCAATGGATCAGGGAAACTGGACGAAAAACCTGATCGAGATGGATGCTGCGCTAGGATGACAAGACAACCTTCTCGGAATTCCATTGTCGACTTAAGGTAGTGACTCTCTTGAGAATTGAACGGAGTGCGGAGGACGAACATTAAGGTTTCGGAGCGACAACAACGAAGTCGCGTTGCTTGCGATCTTGAAAATCACCCCAAAGTTTAAGAAAGTGAAGGGAAACAGTAGCCGAGTTTCCTAAGATTCCCTGACAGAAGATATAAGAGGAAAAAGTCGTCGTTCACTCTATTGTCTCAGGACGTGACCTTCCACACTACGCAAATCAAAAGAGTGCTGGAAATGTAAAAATAAATTTCCCTCTTAGCTAGTTCAAAATCACTTAACGTTCTCTAAAACTTTTTCGTTTCCACGTTAGACTGATTTCCTGCTTGTTGAGGTCATTTTCACGCAAAAAAATGTTCCATTAGCTGACTTTTTCTTTTATCCAGGATTGCAGGTTTCCGCCTTAAGAGGTTCTGTATTAGGCAGATTTTACTGTAGAGATAAGTTACTTTTCTCTGCAAAACTATCTTCATCAAATTGCTTGTCACACGGCACACTATATGCAATCACCGACATCACCGTATACACATTTCATAAGGAAAATTTGTTAATTTTTCTTGCTTATTTGGTTAAACATTATTTATCACTTTCAACATTTGTAATATTGAATCTAAACATTTGTAGCCATGGTAAAAATGCGGCAAGTTTACGCCGCTTGCTTCGATTCGAAATTTCGGATCGAAATTTTAGGGAATTTCATGAAAATTGTTAGTTCCCACATTTATAAGAGCACGCATTTTTATTTTATGAAGAATTTGAAAACACACTAGAGCGATTTTTGAGACAGTTTTGCCTTGCATATTGTTGCCCTAAAGCCTTCACATATTGTTTCCAAAAATTACATTATCCGTTTCAAAACCACAATATCTCACGTTTAGCCACTTCAACCGACAAATATCCGTTTTGAAGAAAGTCAGAGCTACTATTTAGATTCTAGTATTGTTATATGTCAAAATAATATATTGCATTTACTGCATATATCAAATGAGCAGTATAAAAATTATAAATCGGAAAATTCAGATTCGATTTCGAAAATATGTATTTATGTATAATGGAAACATATCAACGCAAAAACTACGTATTTAGAAAACCACAACAAAAACTAAAAGTTGAATTGTTTGAAAAATGAAAACATCGAATTTGAATGTGGAGAATCATGCAATAAAATATCTCGTCACGTGTGTATCAAAATGAAAAAATCGAGAGTCAACGAGTGGGAGTAAGGTGAGGCTCAGACTGAGAATGACGAAGGTTGTGTGGAAGTTGAAGGTTTCTAGAACGGCTAAGGCTGGGCTAGTCGAGAAGGAACACCGTCTGCTTTGTTTCGGGTGCATACCTGAATCCTTCAAAGGCTTCTACATCCCCATTGTAAATGTTGTTTGTCGTTTGTGCCCAGCTGGTTGTTTCTGTGTGGAAGCAGTGTGCGTAGGACCTGCGCTGATGTGTGCGTTGGCCATTTGTCGTGCGTAAAGCAGCCGGCTCAGACCTTCGCAGGTCACGTAACGCTCTCACGCACTCGACACCTTTCTTTGCTCCTTCTAGGACGAAGCTTAATACCAAGCTAATTTTTGGATAAGCTGAGATGCGAACATTTGTCAATCCATCATTACTCCTCGTTCCAGTTAACTCTTGAAAAAAAAAGTTTCGCAACATTATAACAGAAACTGTAAAGTATGTTTGTGCAGGAGGTTTTAGCATAAACACTGTCAATTTATCTACTTACACATAAAACTCTAATAGTTTTAAAATAGGAAACCCGGATTGACTTGAAGTTTTTTATAAAGAAGGATCATGGAGAAATAAACATTTTAATACAGAGTGAAGTGGAGTGAGCCAGTGAAGTGGAGCAGCAGAATGTAATAAACGTGTCGTGGAGGGAAGGCGGGGGGTGCGAAAGAACAAAGATTTTGAGAATGAAGTGCGGTAGAAGTCCTGGTTTCAACGATGTCTCAAACGAACTTGTACGTATATAGTCGCATGGAAAAATGAGGCAACATAATTCCAAAAATATTTTACATAAAATCATGTAAAATTTTATGTAAAATATTAAGTAACTTATCGTATGAAAGGCGTCGAAACGCTAAATTTAGCTTGCGCTGTGAAGCCTAGAAGAGAAAAACCTGTCGTTTGAAAATGCGGTGGCGACCGCCGTGCACGAAGCCCCCACAGGCATTGGACGGAGCGAGCGCTGTCGTGCGGTGCGCTGCGGGGCGGCGGTCGCTCGGGGCGAAGTGGACGAGTAGCCGCCGTCACTGCGCGTTTGCCGGTGCCCGCGCAGCGTCGCCTGACACGCGACACGCGTCCCCTCACACCACGCCGTCCCCACCGCCCCCACCGCCCCCCACCGCCCCCCCCGCCCCCCACCGCCCCGCCCACCGCCCCCCCACCGCCCCCACCGCCCCCCCCGGCGCCCCGCCGCCCCGCCCCCCCGCCGCCCCCCGCCCCGCCGCCCCCGCCCGCCGCCCCGCCGCCCCCCGCCCCACGCCCCACGCCCCCGCCCACCGCCCCGGCCCCACCTCCCCCACGCGCACCCCGCCACCCGCCCCCACCCGCCCCGCTCCTCCAACGCAGACGCGCGCGCCGCTGGCACTTTGGCTACGGCTGGACCTGCCTGTTTGCCATCGCCGGTGTTACTGTTTCTTCCCTTTCCATTGCCATCCCCGCTCCTATCAGAAGACTCAATTCATTCCCTTTAGTGAGCGAGTATTGTTTCAGGGCGTGTCCGTTACGTTGGCCATTAGCCCTATAAATGTAGTGAACATGAAATTGGCGGTGTTCGTTCCCCCGCTGGAACATGAGATACAAGTCACATTAAGGGGTTTTCCTCATCACGTATCTCCTCCAACAGTTACCGCCCCAGCCGGGACAAGCTCTAAGTTCCCGTCTGATTTCCCGACATGTGTACACTGCAGTAAGTGTGTGCTTGTGTGTGTGTGTGAAGGGCTAGAAGGTGGGCAAGGATGAGGAAGAAAAAGGTCTTTTGCAATTTGTGACTCATTTGTTAAGGTACTGCTATGTCATTCCCCTAGTAAGGACCAGAGAAACTACGGAGAAAAAAACAACTAATTAGCGTGGCCGGTGGTTGTAATTGTCATTCCGCCTAGTTGAATTCGGCAAAGCTAAGCAGATGGTGACGAAATTCCGCAACCGTCGGATCTCAAACCCTAGGATCTGGCGGTCGGCGACGCTTCCGCGGATAGAGGCGCTGGTATTGACTGAGCTTTCGCAACCTGATCTCCTCCATTGTCCAGCTGTAGGGGCCGACTATATCGCTTCCCCTTGCCCTACCACGGCCGTTGCCACGCTTATCACTGCCATCCCTTACGTCAGTCCTTCCCTGCTTCCGCCATCGCCGCCTGCGCGGAGTCGGCGCTGTGTCCTTGGCAGACACGCCCGCCACCGCCTGCGAAGAGGCTCCCCGTGATTTCCCCTGGTAGCCACCTCGGAAGTTGCTTCTCTTCGTGACGGCTCCTCGTAAGTCGAGCTATTTCCGCGTCACAGCGCTTGCTCAACCACTTGACAAGGGCGCGGGCGGGGGGCGTCGTAGATAACTCGAGCAAGAGTTCTTCGCGGGTAAACGGCGCGGTAATGCAGTTAAATTCAGATGGAATATTCTCTATGCTTTGTCGGAAAGAACAGTCCTTAATGTTATTTTAAAAGAAAGATGTTGTGATTCACGTTTTAAATGAAGCTGATAAAAATTGTTGAAAATGTAAAGGATTTGTTTAAAATAAACCGTTTATGTCATGATACTTTGGCATTGTATTCTCCCCTTCCTGAACGCATCGCCATATATATTTGAACACTATTGTTGTGTGAAGTACTTTCAAAATTAATTATCTAGTATTTAAAATTAATATAATCGGTTTAATTCGGTTCCAAGAAGATCGTTTCGGTGATCTCATGTCATAGTTTTACATAGAAACGTATTACTGTAAAGTTAACTTAAAAATAAGAGGTCGATATTTCATTTTATATGTACCAATTTATCATAAAGCGCGAGAGAAAAGTTATTACTATGAATCTGTTTTTGCATATTATGAGCTTCTCTTCACGCTACAATTCTTATTCCACGCGAGCCACTAGCAGTGAGAGATTCCAAGCGACACAGTATACTTTAAAATCGAGAAAATAGCCATCTCTTTCTGTGAACAAGGGTCGCGCCCCGCCCAGCTGACAGCTCGCGCTGATTTACATCCGGGAGGGGACTTTCTGGACAGGCTGCTTGCCGCGGCTGCGGCGACGAAATGGATCGCTGAGCTGTCATATTTTTTATACTGGGGTGGAAGCAGGCGACTCTACCCGTCGCCACCCCCAGAAGACATCTTGCGTCCTACAGCCCGCTCTCCCTTCCCACTCCACGCTCAAACCTCCCCGCTCCCCCGCCCTCCCCGCCTCGCCACGCCAGTCGGCGTGCGCCCCCCCCCCCCCCCCCTCCTCCGCCCTCGCTTCCCTTAGCCGCTGTCGCCGCCCTCTGCCCCGCAACGTCAGTGCAGCTTTCATTGACCGCTTTCTCGCCTTTCTTGGCATTTCACCACTCACACTGCAATTTGCAATCTCATATCTGTGCGTCATCTCCCACTTCACGTTCTCGTGTGTCAAGGATTTTGCTGTCCCCTTTGCTTCAAGCTACCCGCGAAACGACTGCAGCATTTAATGTGATATGCATAGATTTTTTTTTCAGTTTTTATTTTCCATTTTCTTTCCGTCTTTTTTGTACATCACTTTCTAGTTCCATCTTCGTCAATCCCCCGATTCACCTACCTATAAGATGTCCGCATATCCACCGGTTCCTCCAATTTCGAACTGAACGCTTGCTAATTTTCACCTCAACCTTAGGACTGGGCTTGCGGTCTCCATCTTTACTGACGCCCCCCCCCCGCTTGGAGCCATCTCACTCTTCACTTCCTCTTCCCATTCTTCTTACCTTCCGTGTGGGAGCCATTCTTTGGTGACGCATCGGGTTGGGTGTGGAAAAGGGATGGTAGACGGAGGCGCGAGGTGGATGAAGAAAAAGACGATGGAATGACGGTGGATGGTGGATGAAGACGGTGGAAGTTGCGTGATGGAGGGGTGAGATGCGGATATCGCATCGCTTCGAAGACCTTGGGAACGGGAACCAGGAAGTTTGGAATATATACGAGGAAGGTAGAAATGCAGATGATGCACATCATTTCAGATTGATTGATTGATAACTAGTGGTTCCGGGTGCAACAACAGCTAAGGTCTTTAGTACTGTAAGAGTAATGCATGATTTTTGCTCGAGAGATGGCCTTTCTGGATGGAGACATCCGACGCCAACCTTCCACCGGCTTGGATAGTTTTCCCCAACCAGGTATCTCCATCCAGGAGGGCACCGACCCAATCGAGACAAGCTCCCGACCCGTCTCCAGGCATATGGGGTATAAGGGAAAGAGATATGACCAGGAATGGGAAGGAAAGATCGCGCGCGGTCCGTGGCCCTTTTGCTATTATAGTGCTCCTTCATTCGCTTGGTATTGATCGGAGAAATTATGGAAAAATACCGATGAGAACAGCTCGCCGCTAGAATTCTCCCCCAGACAGCGACAGAATTCGACCCAGCTATCTGGCTAGTGTCGAAAACCCTGCCACCGTCGGGACTCGAACCCCATGATCTCCCGGCCAGAGGTACTACAGTGACATCAGTTAATACCTTGAGACACTTCTCCCGATCATCATTCCAGAACGCTGTTGCCAACGAGACAATAGAGATAGAATGGTGCAGTAAACGAAGTAAAATCACTGAAAAGGGCGCAATGGGTAAATGAATGGCAAAAGGAAAGTAGTGAAGTTGGAGTCACGGGTAGCACGGAACGTGAAAGAGCGAGGAAAGAACGGTAGCGCGAGATGGGAGAACAGTAGCGTTCGGCGCACTGATGCCCGCGCGAAAGGCGAGAGCGGGTGTGGGAGGACAGCGGCGGCGATGCAGTTTTTCTCGCGCGCCGCATCTCGTCCGCCGCAGCCGGCGCCGCGTTCTGCGTACGTGCCCCTCTTCCCCCCCTGTCGGGCCCCGCCCCACCCCAAGCCCCAGCCCCCGCCCCCGCCGCCGCCGCGCGCCGGGCCGGAGGCTTTTTGCCCGCGAGATGGACGACTTTTTAAAGAGCGACGCGTGCGGCCTTCAGCCAGCCGGCGAACGATGCGACGCTACGCGACGCGCGTCACCCCACAGGCCTCTGCCGGTCAGCCGGCACGACGCACCAGCCCAGGCAGCGATTGGGAGGGCGAAGCGGAAGAGATGCGGTGTGAAAACTCTCAGAAATGCTGTTGCAGTTGGAAAATATTAATGTTACAATCACTCTGAGACCTAAATGATACAGTTATAAACGTGAATAGGTCCATTTAAAGCAAAGAACCAAGTACAAAGTACTTATGATATCGGAGGTGTCGTTTAATAATTTTCGTAATACCACCTTCTTAAGAGAAAATAAACAAATAAATAAACACATTTTCTTGGAATAGGACTAATCATACGTCATCATCAAATTTGTTTTTATTCTTCGTAATGGAAGGCTTACAATTAATAATATGAGCGACTTTTCCATGCCTGTGTTTGATGTCGTTTTGTTGATACAACTGTGTAGTATTAAAATATGTAAAATTTAGCTTTTTAAAAAAACATATCTAAATTTTTTTGCTTTGTAATTTGACCATCTTTGGGGAGCACATACCACAGTGATTCCCATGGCACTGAAATGGCATGTGTCCTCACTCACACATGGCGGATATTCGTGAATTTCTTAGTGGATGAAGCAGCTTATAGACACATCATCATAATTACTTCATTTTCATTAATGTTCTTTCCCTTAGACTTGTTTTTTGAGGGTTTTGAAGAATACATACAATGAATTGAAGTGGACTTTTTATCAGACGCCAATATGAGACGCTAACATGTAATATGATTGTAAACACCAAAGGTATACTCCGAACATTCGTACCTCTGGACGCTTTCAAATCCACGATTCTACAATCCAGGATATTTAGGACATTAACATATAAGGAATATTGCCGCCCCCTAACTTTGCTTTATTGCATTTAAGAAATGGTAATACAGTCTCCCTGCATTGTTAATATGTAGACAATATTTTTTTCGTGCCTAAAAGGACCAACCAAGACTCCAATCAACATTTTTTGCTTTTGATTGAAATGTTAAATTTTGACGTTTGAAGTGTGTCGGGAAACAGTGGAGAATCCTGAACATTATTTCATATATACCGCACTTTATTTATTTATTTTTTTATTTAAAGTCAAAAAACAGTTAAAACTGTGTATGATGTGCTATGGGGAAGAAGTGAATTCTGGGCATGTTTTCAAAATTCTGTGATTCCTACACTAAGTCCTATACTACTTGAATTTTGAGTTAAGTTAAAAAAAAACGCTCCCATGTAATAAAATCTATTTTCAATAATAAATCACCAATAAATTTTGGGCTCTTATCCATTGTGTCCTTCCTCAAGGAATAATACTTCCTGCCGCGACAACATCGAAACGATAATTTGAATAACTTTATTTCCCACTGAATTCTAGAAGTCGTGCACACATGACTAAAGGAGCGTTGTTTAACCATACTTGCTGCCTGTGACATTTCATCAGTGCTGTCATCTAATCGGAACTGTATATGTCACTACAGTGACGTCACTATGGTGGCGTTCAGTCTTCCGATTGGGTAACACCGAAACAGCTGAATTACTTCACAGGCAGCTTAGTAAAAGTTGCAGTATAATTTTGTACGCATAGCGCTCGCCCATTGTCGCCCGTGCGTGCACAGTCATTGTTAGAGTTCTCTGGTAGCATGTATTTGCAACTTTTAGTGCTAATCCATTGTTGTGTTACATAAAAGTAGGAAAACCGTTAGAACTTAGTTGCTTATGTTCCGTCAGGTTCGTTGCGAACCAACCACTCTTTATGGAAGCTACATCTACCGTTGTCTTTTATTTCGAGCTTTTCTGAAATCCCAATACTATGAAACTCCGTCCTTAATAATTGTTTATTATGACAATTACACAAACCACTAACTTCTGGATCTTTAACACACTCTATTTTCACAAAAACTTGAGAGAAGCGAAACTTACGAACGACCAGAGAAGGACTGTTCACCGCAATATTTTGCGGTGCCTACCGACCTTCCAGACGCGTATCCTCCCCTATCCCCGCCCTTGAAACATGAGGAGCCCACGGTTATTGCGGCAGGGATGCGGTGTCCTGCGCTAGCGAATACTCTCGACAGCATCAAGAACTGTTTGAAACTTCTCACTCTACCGCCCTTCACAGCGCTTACGGATGCGGAAGACTGGCTCGCTCTCGGTAGCAAAACGGAGTTATTTTTTTCGCATCTGTTTTAATGCTTTCAAAATCTCATTAACTTTTTAGAAGATTATCAAACTTCTGAAATATTTATTATACACTTCGAATTACTAGGTATACCGGCGGTATATGCAGTGTATCGGAGAATTCGCCACTGTCAGACCGGGAGCGGTAGCTCAGTGCATCAACTGATGTCACTGCAGCGCCTCTGACCGGGAGGTCCTAGGTTCGAGTCTTGACAGCGGCAGGATTTTCGACACTAGCTTTCCGACACTAGCTTTTCAGCTAGGTCGAATTCAGTCGCTGTCTGGAGGAGAATTGTAGCGGCCGGCTGCTCTGATCGGTAGTTTTTCGTGGTTTCTCCGATCAACACCAAGCGAATGCCGGAGCAGTATCACTACCAAACGGGCCACGAACCACGCGCGATCTTTCCTTCCTCTTCCTTGCCCCATCCTCTCCCTTTACACACACACACTAACATGCACTACACCACCACATATTTGGGGAGATCGGTCGGGAGCTTTGAGCTTGTCTCGGCTGGGGCGGTGCCCCGTTGGTGGGAGAGTCCTGGTTAGGGGGAAACCCCACTAGCCGACGGTAGGTCGGCACCGGATCTCGCCATCCAGCGGGTAAGATCACCGCCATCTCCCGAGAAAAAAACATCCACTACACTAACGGGACTAATGACCGAAGCAGTTGACGCGCCCGGAAACTCGAAAAAATCAATCAATCAATCAATCAATCAAAAGCCACTGTCAGGAAACGTTTTTGGCCGCGGCTGACAACCCGCGCGGATGGCAGCTGGCTGGGCCGCTGCAGGCGCCTCCGAGAGCTCATTCCGCCCCAAGTGGCGAGAGCCCCGCGCCGCGCCGCGCGCCGTTTACTTAATCGCATTCGATCCGATTGAATCCAGGCGCCACGCGGCTCAAACAGACTCAGGCCGCCCGGGAGGATTTTTTAAATGGATTATTCGTCTTCTCTTTATCGAGGCGGATATTACCGTAAAAATTAAACTGCGATGAGTGGAGGGGAAATACATATTAAAATGGTTTAGGAAGATTTAGTAATTCTTAAAGAACTTAAAGGTTTATGCCAGCACTTGGAAACTTGATATAAACGAAGTATTTAGTAATTAGATAAATACATACATTTATATGAACTGCAAATTGGTATGACCCTTAGGCAGTTAATTAACAGAAATAATAATAGTAATAATAAAAGATTACAGTACAAGACGAGTATGCAATAATTATGATTGCATTACTTAACTCTGTTTAAAATTGTCATACTCACACCTTTTAAAACCAACATAAGTCATGAATTTTTAATGGATAGGTGTTGTGCATTCCATTTATTGGTGGGCTTACAAATCTTCTTGGAAATGCATTACGATTGTTAATGTATTTTATCTCCGATTTAATAACAAACATTTTAACAGGCTACTTCGTTCACCACCTTAAGTTTCATGCTATAGTTTTGGTAGACGTCTATTTAGAGTTGAACAGGACCCAACTTAACCCAATTTAACTCAACTTTTTGGTGATAGAAAAACCCGTTAATCAACTTATTCGATATGAATCGTTTCTAGTTTATTGACCTCCGCCTGGGTAAGCGACCGTTAATTTTTTCGTTTCGTGTACGTGTTTCCATCTGCACCTGCAATAAAAAGGTCTCAATGAAAGACATAAAACGAATAATGGAAATTATACAATATATCAATTAGCATTGCAACGTAGTTGATTTGCATTGATTTGATTGATTGAGCATTGATTTGATTGATTTATTTTATCGTGTCTCCGGGCGCGTCAACTGCTTTGGTCATTAGTCCCGTGAGTGTAGT
Source organism: Teleogryllus oceanicus (assembly GCA_964035755.1). Classification (NCBI taxonomy): domain Eukaryota; kingdom Metazoa; phylum Arthropoda; class Insecta; order Orthoptera; family Gryllidae; genus Teleogryllus; species Teleogryllus oceanicus. Next base: position 74,253,784 of record CAXIVR010000002.1, on the reverse strand, counting down.
GCATGCGTTTTCTCGGGAGATGGCGGTGATCTTCCCCGCCGGATGGCGAGATCCGGCGCCGACCTACCGTCGGCTAGTGGGGTTTCCTCTACCAGGACTCTCCCACCACGGGGCACCGCCCAGCCGGGACAACTCTAAGCTCCCGACCGATCTCCCGACTGTGGTCGTAGTGTGCTATGTTGGTGTGGTATAAGGAGAGGATAGGACAAGGAAGAGGAAGACAGATCGCGCGCGGTCCGTGGCCCGTTTGTAGGTACTGCTCCGCATTCGCTGGATTGATCGGAGAAACCACGGAAAACTACAGATCAGAGTAGCCGGCCACTAGAATTCTCCTCCAGACAGCGACTAGTTCAACCTAGCTGAAGAGCTAAGAGTCGAAAATCCTGCCGCCGTCGGGACTCGAACCTAGGACCTCCCGGTCAGAGGCGCTGCAGTGTTATCAGTTGACCATTTATTTGACCATATAATTGTTTAGAAATATTATTAAAAATTACATTAATTTACCTAGAATATCAAACTACAGAAAATGGACCACTTTTCTTGCTTAGGGGAACCGTTGTTCAGGTTCTCTTCTATAGTCGAACCGAATGACGAGCGAGACATTAATCTCTGCTCCGAAAGAAATGCGGAAACATTTTGAAAGTCATTCACGAGAAGTCTGAATCAACGAAAGTAACCTATTAGTAATAAAGCAACTTACTTTTTTATATACTCTAACTTGTATATGTATCAATATTTGAAAATTATCTGTTCACCCGATATTAACTGTGACTAATTGCAAAGTAGTGAAGCTATTAAGAAATATGGTCATCGGAAAGGATACTTGCTCCCAAAACCATCACATCTGTATTCTGGATGAATTTAAGTACTATTTGTCCTACAAATTACGTTAATATAAATTATATTTTTAAGAAATACCCAAACAGTTATAGAGAATACTCGTATAACTCTTAATTCCCTATTCATTGTAGGGATTTCAAATATGTATAGAACGTGTGTCCTGTTGTATTGGCCCCTATCCACAGAACTTGAGATTTATCACAGTAACTGATGTTGTGTAATGAATCTGGCGCTTTACAGGATACTCGTTACATATTTCCTCTGGCAATCTCTTCAAAACCCTGATGGATCGTTGGCAATTGTATTGAAGTTAATGTCCATGCAAATGAGAGAACAACAGCACCTGACCAAGGGCTTGTGAAGCACTGACGTTTGTCCGATGCAGGTGTTCGTACCGCGTGGCATATGCATGAGGGAGCGCCGTCGCATTGATCGACTGTTCTTTGCTGCGCATTCGAGCGCTTCCTAATTGGTAGCTGCGTTTTTTGGATGCTTTTGCACACAGCGACCGCGGCTGCTTCCAATAATATTTTTGTGTTTTGTTCCTTTCCCTCCGATTGTTTGGACCCGAACCAAACGGTCGGAAATAAAAAGTGTGCATTTCGGAGTGACGGCTTTGGCAGCTGAAATTCGCGTGCTCTCCGCTGTGGCCTTAGAGCTATTTCCTGAGCAGCCTTCATCGCTACCTCTTCTCTCCTCCTTTGTGGCTACAAACTTTGCCGTCTCTGTTATTTTTACTCTTGCTAATATTTTTATTTTCTCAGTAGCCCTTTTCTCTCACCGAGTTAAGACTCTTAGTGACTAGTGCAGGAACAATTTTTTAATTAGTGTTGGAGTAGTAATTATTAATCACTAGTATAGCGATTTTATAATTCAACTGCTTGCTACAACGTAATTTCCTCTGTGCTGCAATTAAAATCGTGTACGACTGAATACTGATTTTGCATTTCTACTCTGGTCAAATTTGAAAATTTTGAATGTCTTTTCAATGATATCAGAACTAGGATTTGTAGTCATTAATGGAATAAAATTTTCGTTAATCAAATACAAATGAGATGGCCACGAAACCTAAGAACAACAAACAAAATGAACTCTACTAAGAGAGAACACGAAGGACAATTCCAAACACAAATGTTATATTGAAAGTTGCACATTCTGATAGACCAGGTTAAAGGTAAATTTGATGGCGTAGAGTGTCAATAGTTGTATAGAGTGTCACAGTTCCACTGCCATTTTGTAGAAATGCCAACATTTTGCTATGAAAGTGATTAATAACGTTTGCGATGGTGAGAGACGAGTCTATTGAAGACTCAAAATAAATGCGATATATCCATATTTTGTGTTTAGAAATAACCTGTAAATGAAAGATAGTACTGAGTATTGATACATACGAATAATTTCTAAAAAAAGCGGAAATGTTCTAGTACCGTCAAAGGATCTCGAATCATCTCTCCCATTCATATTCATTTTATACTCTGTTCTTTATGATCCAAAAGAAGCGAAATATGAATCAAAAGCTTTATCTGTGTAAAATTATATGAATGAGATTACCTAGCAGAGGTTCTTAGAGAAAAGAAGAAAATTGTCATAAAGGAGAAATGTTTGTCCCGAGCGCAGACAAAAGAGCGTCGTACGTTTCGAGGCTCTTAGGGGCGCTGAAAACGCGATAAGTAGCAGAGTAAGCTTTGTTCGCGAAGAGCACGTCGTGAGCGCAAGCATTCTGATTACAAGTTGCGGGGGACAATGCGTACTCCCAAAGAGACATTTTGCGTGTAATTGTCACCTCCATCGTTCACCGAACAAAACCGAGAGGGAATTATTATGATTTGAAGTCGCCTTAGAAAACGCAGAAGGGGCTTCTCCATCGCGTGTTTCCTTCTTCGCTTCTTGTTCCTGGGCCTCGTAAACGCACAGGGCGTACGCGTTGTGCTGGCGTAGCGCGCCGCAGCTATCTGGCTTCCCCTGGAGCACACACATGCCTCCGTGAGTCGCCCCCCCGGGACGCGGTCTGCTCGCATGATCTCCGGCCTGCTTCCAACTTCCCTCGTTCCGGGGCCCTCGTGGCCCGGCCAACTCCGCCTGCGCCTCCGCGGAGCCACCGCCGCGCCCCAGCGCCTCCGCCGTCTTTGGCGACACGCCTACCGCTCGCCCCCTGCTTTCCGCAGAGATTGCTCTTGTTTGCACACGGTTTCCATGGAGAATACTATGGAAAATACACAGAGAGGTCACGCCTGAAAACGCAGAAAATTGACACGGGTGTAGACGAATATCTTTGAAACAGGTTTCTATTTTCATGAAAAAAAAAGTATGTACTACCTTTTCTAGTTCTTTATCGAAGTTCGATTACATGGTGGGAGTACTATCAAATAAAATCTGCAATTCGTTTGGCGATGTGGATAGTATCTAGGAGCAGTAGCGCTAGTCGTTTTATTTTATTTATAATTCAAGGGAATAGAGGTGTGGATTCCGGAACTCAAGAAAACTTGTGCGATAATATATGTACTATATTTGCATTCCCTTAAAGAAAAGTGACAAGTGGGTACGATCCTTTAATGAGGGTCGCCAAAAACGGGCAGGCATGTGTCGGCCAGGACGTCCTAATGAACCGCAGTGAGAAAGTGTATGCTATTACCACGTTATTACACATTGATAGAATCCATATGATTCATGAGCTAGTTCTTGAGTAAGAACTGGCACATAAACACACCTACCTCATGGGAATATAGAGTATTTATAATGAAATATAATAAATTAGAAAACCCGATTTATGTGTCTACAAATAGGTTTAATGCAGCCTCAAAGTGAATAAAGAAATCAGTCACAGCAGTGCGGCTCAAATGTCGATTGTTAACATGATGGTACGCGGTGCAATTTTTGCAAATTGCAAGGAAATAATTAAATTGTGCGAAGCAAAGTTCTTAAATTGTGGGAATTCTGATTTAGTGTTGTTGACGTTCTTATAAGAAGAAATAAAAGAGGTCATCTTCGTCAACATATTATGAGACTTTATTAAGAAGATTTTAAAAAAGTCTAATATCGCTAATGTGACGAAGATGACCTCTTTTATTTCTTCTTAAAGTTCTTAAAGTAGAGATATCAAGCTCTAAACATGTCTAAATTAAAAGTATTTTGTGTAAACATTTAAGGAGCTATGACTATTTGGAAAGTATTTCTATGGTTTTAACGTAAAATTGGCCATAACGGGCTAATGTGACACTGTTTGAGCCAAATAATTAAAGTTTGATGATCATGAAATTGTTGTGGGGTAACGTGGGCACCATTTCAGACGAAAATCCGTTGATAAAAATGACATTAAATAATATTTCTATTACTACTTTATTTTCTAAAAAACAGTAGCGAAAAATGGCTGGAAAATGGTGTGTTTATAGGGTTTGTGCCACCCCTAAACCGCTTTTAAAAACAGTTTTATTGGTGCCGATGTTGTTCTTGCATCGAAAACTAACTTTTTTTTAAAGAAGAGACAAATATCTTAAATACAAGAAGTATACGGGAAGTAAATTAATGCATCATCGTAACAACCAAATAGACACAAAATAAAATGAAAATTGGAAAAAATAAGGATAATATGGCAATTTTTACTTTATATTAGCAATTGGCAGTATACAAATATTAAAATTATGAGCCAATTAACAAATTTTCAGAGTGTACAATTATTCTAGAACAATATAGTTCAACAGCAAAAAATATCCGAAAAATATTGTTATATAATAATATTTATTGAAATTATCACGATTCATTTATAATAGACTTATGGTCAACTTTCATGCATGTGCAATATTAATGAATGGGTCATATCGATCATAAGAATGTATTTTAAAAACCCTAGAACAATACATATTTAGATTCAAAACATAAAGGCACATCTCATATTTTGCAATTAATGGCGTAGAAGATTTAACTGATGCTTCGTAGACAGAAGGGTCTTATAGGTTCGAATCCCGAGATTTTTTTCTATTCGAGTTACATAAGGTAGCTGGATCGCACAATGCTATTGCCATGATCTGAATTTTTTAAAGTCATCTTCTCTGATTGGGTTCTTTCCGTGGTTCCACCCGATCAATTCCAGGCGGATTATGGAGCATGCCATTCCAAACCGCATCGAACTGCATGCTATTTTTTCTTCTTCATTATGTTCTCCTGACCTCCTGAGGGTTAGGAAAAATGGTTACTTCTTTTGCATTTGTTTCATTTCCCACGATTTAGAAAGACATAAATAACACTGCGCTTGCGTAGATTTCAAAACAAAGCTCAAATTGAACTGCAGCGCTATGGTAAAAATTTACTAAGGAATACAACGAAGTTTGATAGTTTGCTTGATTCACTGAACGAATGATTCCTTTGTTTTCGTAACTCAACAAACATCACAAAACATTTTTAGTATAATCTTCCTGTAAATATTACACGAATACGACTTAAATCAGGCCCGCTTTTAAACTCTGAATAAATATACAGTGACATTTTTACTACCTAGCGGAGAAAATATTAATCTCATCTAACACGTGATTGAATTGAGAGCATTTAGCTGTATTTACATCATAAACAACGTAAGGTATTTGAAGAAAGGTAAAGGATTTTATGGACCACATTTCTTTTCTCGTGCAATGTGCAAAAGTCTTCCTACTTAGCCACTGCCCTAATTATTCCATTTAAAACACCTGATAAATATATAATGAAATTTGTTGAAAAATCTGGGTATTTTAAAGTGTCAAAACCCTGATGAGGAGAGAAGCTTAGATTTCATTAAAATTGATTAAGGTATTTGAAGATAAGCGAAGGTATGAGGACCACGGTCTATTTCAGGCATGATGCAGGTTTTCCATACCCACTGCAGCCCTTCCGTGTAGAAACAGGCCATCTTATTGCATGCAAAATTTGTCGAAATTGGTTTTTTGTTATGGGATAAGAGCATCAACATCTAGAACAAATTGGACCACAGGGTGAACGTTAGGCGAAAAGACGCTGATATAAGGGCTGAAGGCGAACCAAGACAACCGTCAGATGGGTCAGAACCTCGCGACCTCTGGCCGAGCACTACGAAATATGCAAAACGGGAACAGTTCATCGCACCGAACGACTCATTCGGCGGAAGTTGTTGCCTAGTACATTCTGTATTTTGAATTTTTTGTATGTTTGGATATTTGGATTTTGTGTCATTTGAATGGAGATCGGAATTACAAAAAGAAATTTCTCGTTGAAAAATTATGTTGAAAATATTTTCTCATTAATAAATACTCTAATATTCGCTAAGAAAAACAGTTATGCTTTTCAGTATATAAATTAAATGTTTTTACAAGCATGAAAAGAAATTAAACAATTAAAACTAAATAGATTTTCAGAATAATTTAGTATGCCACATGATATGTTGCACATGATTGTTATGCTAATGAAAGGCAGGATTGTCGATTTTAAAATTCAAAATACAGAGACCAAACTCTCAGATCTGTGACTTGTTGAATTTATTTTTCGTATTTAATTTCTCAGGTCCTCTGGGCATACTCAAACTTTGCTGAGCTTATTATTATTAGGGCATGAACTTCGACATGAAATAAAAGAAAATCAAAGTAATTCTAAAAGCTTATATACAAATGATTCAGTGTATTGTTATAATGGTTTAAAAGTATTATTTTCTGAGCCCGAGAACTCAGTTCACTGTTTTTGTGTTTTCATAAATATTATCTATAAAAAAGTATTTTACATTTTGTATTAACTTATTGTATTATATTAGCTGCGAATCACACATATACTTACGAGTGCTAGAGGAAGAAAAAAAATCACAAATAAATGTTTTAATTTGTTTTCGATGACAAAATGATCAACTGTATCTCAACCGCCCTTGTGTTGTAAACACGCTTTTTGTTTGGTATATAGCTACTAGTCCACGACCTTTATATAGTTTCAATTCTGTTATCTCACACTGTTTTCCGTGCCACTTCTTTCTTTGATTACTATCAAATTTTTAAATTCCTTTTTTAATTAGGAAAAATTTTTTGGTTTTTTCCTTTTTTTTTTTTTATCTCTTCATTTATCATCTTTCTCTTTTAAAACTACTTTATGGACTATTCACTTAAAAAATAATAAAATTACTCAGCAGTAAAACATTTTAAATTCTTCTTTACCCTTACGTTCTTGTTCTTTCCCCAACATGTGAATTCCATTTTATGAATATATCAACTTTTCGGAACACATTAATATAAATATGTAATGAAAAAGGGGCATAATTTTTTTATGACAAAATTTATTCAGATCAAAATACTTTTCATTTGAATGATTTTGTTACTGCGTTTCAGCGTTTAGTATATGAATAAACTACAAAAGTATGTTACATATTCATGAAGATGGATGAATTAATAACTGGCACAATACTGTAAATGGTTTCAGAATGTAAAACACGTTTTCAGACATACTAATTATTAACTGATGAACTATTCAATTTCAGAAACATATATAATGTGTAATGATTGTAATAAATAGGTGGCGAAATTTGATGACCTAAAATATCGCCAAAAATGATAAATTAAATGCTCTTAAAATGTTTTTAAAATTCTCCAAAAGCAAATAAAAATGACATAAAAAATATAATCGAATTCAGTTTGGAAGAACATCTCAAGCTGTTGGATAATCCAACATTATCAAATAACATATGTCACTGAAATAATCGAGACTTCTTTCTTTTGTTCAAGTAAACTCAGCTTCCAAACTATTAGTTTGGACTGTTCTTTACTCCGAAATCTCTCTCTTTAGTTATCCCGAAGTTGGTCAAACCGACAATAGCGCTGATAGGCGTCACAGGAATCTTAGATTGCATCGGCTGACATTACAATTTCTGAGCGAAAAAATGTAATAGACTATTGAGGAGATTTGTGAAGAACATTTGTAGCATCTTGCAAATATTATTTGAAGCACGTTCCATTAAAATGTTATTAAAATCAGCGAAAATGCATAAAAATGACGGAAAAGACAACAATCAGTCGAAATCGACGAAAAATGGCAAACAAGTTCTATAAAAGTGGGTCATTTCCTTTGGTCATGACGTAAAACTAATCTAAACGAAGTGGCATTGTTCTAAAAAGAAAAGAAAAAAGAAGACATTTCATTAAAATCCGTCCCCTAGTAATAAATATAAAATTGAACAAGAGAAACGTTTTGAGAGCCATTCATGAATGTTCGTATGCTCGGGCAATCATATTCAAGGAATCACAGTATTTAAGTCCACTTGTGTACCTATTAATATTAGAAGACTGGAATCATCATATACATATTAGTAGGATATGGATCACGGGATCTGTCAATTAATGAAACACATTAGTTTGCCAACGTTTCGGAATATTTAATTCCTTCATCAGGGCTACAAAAACACAATCACATGGAATAAAGACAACTTGTCTGAACAACAACATTAGAAATCACACAAAATATGCCATGAATCAACATACATGAAGAAAAATAAGTAAATAAATAAATGAATTATATACTGTATATATACCAAGGTAATATAAATAGTACACACCTTACTAATACACAATCTTACTAATACACGTTACAAGCACAAGTCCGACCAGGGCCACGGCCCGAAAGAAAGTGAATAAAAAACCAGTGTATTGTCAGGACCACGTGCTGAGCAACTCCAGCCGGAACCATGTGTATCCTGTTTTATTTTCATTATTCATTTATTTATATGTTTTCATTTTTATTTTATTTCTTTTTCTCCGACCACGTGTTACGGAAAAACATTTGTTACCAATCATTTATATTACTAAATTATTAATAAACTACCCTTAATAGATATCTTGAGTATTGAGGGAAAATGTAAATAATAGTATATTTTACGTACTTCCGGTGAATGTGTGTTGATATTTTATATTGTTTAAATTCGTAGGGTCAGTTTTTGTTCTATTGTTTATTTATTTATTTTAATTAAAAAAAATTATATGGTAACAATCAGAGGACGTGTCAACTGGGGTTTGCACAACGTAAAATATACAATATTGTATATTCAATATCCATGAATCCATCAATCTTACACCACTTACTACTATTCCATCGTTAATAAGTCTAAAGCCTGTTTTACACGGTCATTTTTTCATCATTTTTCTGTACAGAAACTGGATGGAAAAAGGACGTTCAGTTCTATGCGTACCGAAACTGGATGAACGTAATTCCAGCGTTTTATACGGTCACTCCTGGTCTGTACGTAATCGTGATGAAAATACTTCCTTCAAACGCCGCAAAAAGCGCTGGAAGTTTAACAGTTGAACATCGCATTTATGGAAACAAATTAAATTAGCGGGAAGAATGATCAGATAGTTACGAATTCGCAGAGTAAGGAGTAGAAGTGTGGAAGGAAGAAGGAGATGTGTGAGGTATTGTGGTTTCATTTGCGAGAGGGATCACTGAAGGCAAAGACTCAATATCACAAACAACATGTGCCCACGTTACGCACCAGATATATATACTCCTGCCGGAGAACTCACGCAATCGAAGAAAGTTCCATACAGTAACACTAGGGGCGCTGTAGTCAAACTGGATGAAATCTGTACGGAAAAATGAAGCATGCTTCATTTTTGCGTACAAATTACATCCAGTCTGCTCAGTATCGACGGGAAATGATGAAAAAATGACCGTGTAAACCGTTTTAGTCTGTCCCGGGGGGGAAAGCGCTGTGCCAGGGCGGGAGCGGCCGCAGCGCCCTCGCTATCAACCGCCACGGCGCGGGTGCGGGAGCGGGCGCGAGTGGGCGATCGCCTAATGCGGCGCCGCTCAGTTTTGCGCGAGTCGCTTTAATTGCGGCCGTAAATTAGCCCGTTTTTTGGCTCTCGGGGCGGGGAGTCGCGCGCCGCCGCACTTTCGCTATTCGGCCGCTCCGCGCCGAGTTTGCGTTCCGACTAAATACTGCGAGTCCCAGTCTACTAACAATGCGGTAGTCGTTCCGACTAAAACGTATGTAAATACGGGATTTAATGGGACCTTAATCGATATTGGAAGCTTCAGCCGATTTGCGTGTGGTTGTTTTAAGAGGGGGCGTAGTCTACGACGTACAGCGGGGAAGTTCTAATTCCTGAAGTATTTAGAGGCGTTGGAATTCGTACTGCGAAATACACACTGGTTCTCTTCTCCGCTCGCTTTTAACTCCATTATTCTGAAGCGCACCTGCGGAACATTGCAGGAATGTGGCAGGCAAAATTTTGTGTCCTAGTGGTATAAAGTGGGGTAAATTGCTCGTATATGTTAATTCATGGTCTAGGCGGCTATTCAGAAACTTCCCAGTGCCAGTTTTCTCACTACTGTTTTACATTAAATAGCCGCTCCGATGCCTTAAACTAAAACTAAGACTAAAAGATAAAAATGTATTGTTAAAACAGGAGAATTGTTTGTTCACGAATAAAACGTATATTTGAAATGTGAAAGTAGCTTTTCGATTTTCAAATAGTATAAACATTGAAGGGTTCGTCGAATGTGCTAAATGTCACAGAAGCAGGAAGATGTGGAAGTATCGATACGTGCGTTCTTTTGATAGAAGGCACTCTCAGCGATTGCATCTAAGATCCCAGAGGAAACATCTGGAACATTAAATGCTGCCAGCGTTTGAATTACGAAAACTTTGCTCTTAATGAGGAGCAAAGGGCGAAGAAGAATCTTTTGCGCGACGCATACTGAAAGCGTATTCCCAGCGACCCAACTGACTGCGGCATGCGCATTAAAATTCAATTCCTTCTGATGAAGCTCTTCATAAGTCGGAGAAAGATACTGCAAGGGAGGCAGAATTCTTCATTAGCGAGACCAGTTGGTAAAGGAAAAATAAGAAACGCGCTACTCTTCCCCGCAACTTTTCAAGCAAATGTGACTTTATTAGCAGGGAATTCTCCCGTTTGTGACGAACAAGAAAATTGAACTGCCACATTTCATGAATCATTTGTATAGATAATAGGTACTAAAGCATCGGAAATAAAATGAAAGAAATTAATACATTATATATTTGAGATTATTTCTTACCATAAAAAATTAAGACTGTAATTTATACAAAGTATATTAACATCTTACTTGACATATTTTCATAAAATTGATTCTTTTTGTTTCCTCTCCATTGTTGTATTCTAAAATCTATAAAATGATATATTCGTACAATTCATATCTACTAGTTGATATTAGCCAAAATCCATCATTGTTTACTTAAAATTGTGTTGATGAACACCCAATGTCTTTTATTCTCAAGTTGTTATAAAGACACTTCGCTATCTACTTTCTTGAAATAGAGAGTAGACCAGAAAATATTTTCTTTAATAATCCATTTTAGTATTTATTATATCTTATTCGTGTCATGTGAATTGCAGGACTACAATGGCTAGAGCCTCGTACACCCTAATGAGAGAGGGTTTAAATTTAATTTCAGCGTATGCGATTGTGATTTACATGATTATAGGGAGCGCATACCAAACGTGAAATAGCTGAGGAGTTTCGCTGCGGGGGCGGCCGGGGAGGGAGATGCGGGTCGCATCAAATTATTCCGCTCTGCGGCGGCCCTCCCTCATCGGCTGACTGTCATCGCGTCGCCGCCTCTTCACCCGCCATGTTCGCGCGTCTCTCGCGCAAATCGATTTTCGATAACATCGATGTCAATATATTGATAGCCGACGTTCCTTAGTGGTTATCTGCCAGAAGGAGTGGATCATCGTTAATGTCCCTGCTGATAACCTGATCGTTGTTGGAAAGTGGGTGCTTTTCCAAACATTTGAAAATATGAAGTGCTTACAAAATAGTTTGGTTCGTAACATATTTTTAAATATTTATTTTTATATTTCATGCTTAACTACTGCAAACACTAAAAGAAAGTTCCATAAGCTTGAATACAATTTATGTGCTATATTTGTATCTAATTATCTGAGCAATAGTCAAAAGAATAATTTCATTGCTTCTATTTCAGAATATGTTTGCGTGGCTGTCTTATCTTCTTGGAGACTCCTCTGGGTCATTACACTTCGTCTCTGGTTATTATTGGTCGTATACGTTAACCGAGACATCCATTAGTTGGAGCAGTATTTCCCTTTCTCACATAATACATAAAAAATAAGTCTTACAATTAAATTACACACACACACACTACAATTTACATTATATCAAAGAAATCCATGAGTATTTAATTTCTTTCATCACAAACAACTGGGTTGCTGGAATTCTTGCAAATTTCGGAGATTACATCACACAAAATTGTTACTAAAATTACACCATATTTCCTTTGACATGCAAAAAGGCTAAACAGACATTATAAAAATAATTATTTGAAGAATTTCAGGAATAATTTTTCTGAAAAACATGTAATTTTCATGAAAATTTGGCATTATTATGGTTGATATACATAATGACCCTCAAAAAGAAGAAATGAAGAATCGTGCGACTTGTTAAGAAAAGGGCATAAGAATTTACATTTAAAAATGTAAAATATTGATCATTCTCATTGCGTTAAATTGAAGATTAAACCTAGTATACATTTTAATCATTTAAACCTTTCTGCATTTAACACTAGTCGTTCACTTCACAATTCCACGGCTAATTTCTTTATATTTCTATAAATTTTCTGCTAAACAAACTTTTAAATTTTAATTTTTAATTTTTTTTGGTCATTGAAATTTAAGAATTGTATTTATAAATGTTTTAAAAAATGAAAAATTAATTACTTTTCGAGCGGAATTTAAAATTATTAATTAATTCATCTCAATTGTATCGTATTTTAATGTAAACGTATTTCCACTATATATTGTTGCATTTTATGGCCACTGGTAATGAAAATGTAAGTCTAACATAAAAATAAAAATTGTCATAATTATGAATTTAATTTATCTTCAAATTAAATAAAATAGTAGTAAAATGTCACAATGTTGAAACGTGCTGTGCTTTAGTGAGTCTACCTCCTCTCTAAAACAGACTGAGATGGCTCAAGGCAACAACTCTTGCCACTGCAGCGACTCATATCGGGGAGTGTGAGGGTTCCAGTCCCGGCGGTGACGGATTTTCGACACTAGCTAGGGCAAATTCTGCCCGGAGGAGAATTCTACCGGCTGGCAGCTCTAATCGCTAGTTTTCCGTGCCTTCTCTAATTAATTTAAGGTGAATGCCGGAGCATTACCTTAACACACGGAGCAGTAATCGCCCGCGATATTTCATTCCTCATTCTTGGCCTCTCTATTCACCTTACACACACGTAATGCATTGACTACATTTCCACACATGTCGGGAGACCATTCGGAAGCTTAAAGCCTGTCCAGGCTATTGGAGATGCTCCGCTGGCGGAAACACTTGGAGAGGGAAACCTGAAAGCCGACGCGTAGGTCGGCGTTGGATTTCACGTTTCAGCTGGGGGAGGAAAATACCGCCATATTGCGATATATAATATGCATTATATTTACTGAAATAATTATCACAGCAGTTGACGCTCAAAGATGCACAAAATAATCAATCATTTTTTAACTGAAATTGAACAATTTCCTTATCAGATTTAAAATTTCAAATTTTTATATGTATTCAATGTTTTATAGTATTTTACGAAATATATGTCGTATCATTAGGGATTTGCAAGACAAATATCTTAGTTTTCAACGCCACACTAAATTGGTAAGAAATTTCGAGGTATTGGAAAAATGTTTCCCCCAATTATTTCATTGTAGACTCGACAGTTTGCATTCATGGGCAGATGTATTGACATGGCAAAATATCCTTACTCGATCTCCAATCCGCCAGGCTCCAATCTGGAAAGAGGAAGCGATTAGACACCGGATGCATCTCATCGGATGTAGCGAAGCCTCAAAATCCAGGTCGCCATACAGCGCTCGGGTGCGGAGCGACTCGAATGTCGCCAGGTGCCTCCGACAGATGGCGTTCGCGTCGCTTCCGCTCGCACCGGCAGCGTTGGGCACGCCGGCTGCGCGCCGCGCCCGCCCCGCCCCGCCCCGCCCCCCCCCCCCCCCCTCCCAGTCACTCCGCCACCCTGCCCCTGCCTCCCGCTCAACAATGTCCGTGACGCCCAGAGGGTCTTGCTGCCCGCGCGTCTCTCACGGCCCTTCATCTCGCAGGATCGAACCACGCTCTGACCGGGAGGTCCTAGGTTCAAACCGAACGGGCCACGGGCCGCGCGCGATCTGTCCTTCCTCTTCCTTGTCCTATCCTCTCCCCTTACACACACACACACAGTTACACTGACATGCACTACACTACCACATATTCCGGGAGACCGGTCAAGAGCTTAGAGCTTGTCCCGGCTGGGGCGGTGCCCCGCTGGTGGGAGAGTCCTGGTTAGGGGGAAACCCGACGGAAGGTCGGCGCCGGATCTCGCCATCCAGCGGGGGAAGATCACCGCCATTTCCCCGAGAGAAAAAACATGCACTATACTTACGGGACTAATGACCAAAGCAGTTGACGCGCTCGGAAGCACGATAAAATCAAATCAAATCGAACCACGCCGCTGTCCGCCACCCCTCCAGCGCTGCGACATGCGGTCCGCTGCAGGCCTACACTTCTCTGTGAATTGGCCTTGAGGTCGTTCCATTAATACTGATGCATTTCGGGTTTATGCTTAACAAATTTCACATCTATACTTCGATTTTGTAACGTGGCATCTCAAGGTCACGCGCGAAAGAGGGAGAGGGAAGACAGACTCCAATGGAGAGCTGCAACGCTATTAGAGGTCCAATTTTTACGGTTGTGATCTTGAGATGCCACGTTAAACAATCCATGTATAAATGTGATCTTGTGGGATAGGTATTTAGCAGACGTGATCTGTGTATTTTCTAAAGTTGCAAGGAAGTAAGACAGAGAATGTCGCAAACTGCGAGCAAAGCACGCAAGAAACTATTCGAATGTATAAACAATTGTGCGAGAGTTGATGACTTCGTTTTCAAATTCGATGGTGGTTGGAGAAGTTGGTATGTGGAGAAACATAACCTACCGCCTCTTGTATGCATTGTTTGTCATCCTGAGGAGTCATAAAGAAGGAATTTTAGAGCCAGAATGTATAGTCATTGTAAACTCAGCAAATGAATCTTGAAAGCATTTGACAAACTATACTAATTGTTTTAACTGCTAAACTGCATGTACTACTACCGTTAATTCGTAACAGTTTGAGAGTGGCTAATTTTGATCCACTGTGAATGACTTAATGTGAGAACAACATTTAGAAGTATGAAAACAACTGTGTATATATTTTTCACATAGCTTTTACGCTAAGTGATGACCAATATTAGGCACTAATATGTTTGTCCAGCTACGGTACCAAATTTGATCACTGCCCAGCAGTAAGTTGCGACCAGTTACTTCCGTTTCCTTCCCAATTTTCTTCTTTCTTTTATATTTCCACAAATACGCTTACAGAACTTTGTGGCCGTCTTATATTGGCGTCACGAAAAAATACAATGATATGCCAAACCGCCCTCATGTTTGGTAACAGCTCCTGCAAAACGTTTGGGTATACAGAGCTCTGTCGAGATTTGCGTGAACATCCGAATTGATCATACTACCAGTGCACTTTTTCGCCAAATTTCGTTTATGATATCTAATATCTCAAAGAAAAGATGAAATCGCTTTAGCTTGTGTATACCACTTTCTTTCTTTCGAGTCCGAAATGTTTTCTGTCCCTGGCCGAGATTCGTAGGGTTCAGCCGGCGCTGTCCTCTGCGCAGTGATCGCGCGCAAGTTAGCAGGGAGGGCCGACCGCAATGGCAATCCGATTAGGAGGGGGCTTTGAAGGTGTTGGCCGGGGCTGCGCGCCAGAGGCTGGACGCGGCCGCAGACGCTCTGCGCGCAGCTGGCCCCGAGCTCCCCCGCTGCGCTTTGTGCAACGCGCCCAAACGAGCATCGAGACGCGCAGAAAAAGAGGCTTCACGAAGAGTTACTTACTACATCAGTAAGACATTCGTTAAACACCTTCTCGCAATACCACTTTGACAATCAAAAAACTTTTTCAAAACAATTATTGAAATAAGATGTTGCGATACGAATATTGTCCAACGTTATATCCACTTTGAATGGTAAATGGTAAATGGGGCTTCAATATACTCATATGCTTGTAGGAAAGTAAAATAAACTCCTAAGATGATTCTTAATAGTATGCCTTGTGTAGCTTGTCTATAATTATTTCCTATAAGACTATGATGGACTCATGTTACTGTAATGCCTGATGCAAGTAGAATAACTAGCTGTATTTAATAGGGGAATTTGTATGGGATTGAATGGTTTAATTCCTATTGGTGGTCAGGTTATACCTAATTCAATAGTGGGAGCTAAACTTCTATGGAAGAATGCTTAGAAAAAAGAAATGAAAAATAATACTTCTGATACAATGAACAGAATTATTCCCCATCGTAGTCCTAAATTGACAACGGTTGTATGTATTCCTTGATATGTTGCTCCTGGTGTAATATATCATCATTGAATTATAGTTAATAGAGTAATTGTAATTCCTGGTGAAATAATGATGAATTTATATGGATGAAATATACTAATTTAACCTGCTGCTATTGTTATGGCACCAATGGCACCTGTAATGGGTCATGGACAAATATTTACTAAATGAAAGGTCAAAGTCGCAATACGACTTTAACAAACAATCAAAAAACTTTTTCAAAACAAGTATTGAAATAAGATGTTGCTATACAAATATTGTACAACGTTATATCCACTTTATAAACATTTTAATGAACTATAATTTTCAATCAAATTGGACTTTTCTTCCTGCGAAAGAACGAAAGGCAAAACTTACTGACGTGCTGATGTTGATAGAAGTTATTAGAAATCCATTGATTACATCTAATTACATTACGAAATTTGTTTATTGTTAATAGTGAGCATGAATTATTAAGAAACTAGCGAAAACTCATCTTACGACACTGATCTCAGTTTTGTTAAGTTTATCTTTAGGCAATTAAAAAGGATATGAAATACTATATCGTAATGTGTACTCTTTTGGAAACAGAGATACGTAATGATAGATTTGCGAAAAGCAGCAGTTACTAATACGAGTACAAGTAAAATAACGTTAGAAATAAAATAACGTAATCGTCACGTACTTTGTGGTTTGAAACGAAAAATGAGTTTTAAAAGAAGTGACAATTATTCATTAAGCTTCAGCAGTGGCAATTTTCAAATAAAAAAGAGTGAAATTTACTGTCATGCAATTTGATTGAGAATATATGGGAAATTTTGCATTATATGACATACCAACATTTCTCACCACGAAAATAAACTTTAAAAGTACAAATAGACCAACATTGACAAATGCCAAATAAAACATAGGAGTTGCATCCATGCAATAATTTCGGACTGTTTTAATGATCATTTAAAAAGTAAAAGTAGCTTCATACTAAAGCCGAACTTGAATCGTTTCTGAGAATCTTTGCTTTGGATGTGGGTTTACCCTCCAAAATTTAACACAACGTGGTTTTTTAAAATTGCGGTGTAAGAAACAACTCGTCAAAACTTAGTTTTGAGAAGCTACAATTTATCGTTTCGGAGTTATGCATGATGGAAACGTGTGATGCGGGCGTACATACGCCTGCTTTTCCCTTTTTACCAGAATATGCCGTCTTCTAATATTTTCCGTTTTAAATCCGTTCGATGCAGGCCTGGGGTTATTCCATGTACAGCATAGCAGTTTTAATGGGTTTTGTGCCGATAATTTCTTAAAAACGATACCAAATTGTCATCTTCCATTAGCATGTTGAGAGGGGATGTTTGACTTACGTTGCTTTCGCTTCGACCACTTTCACGCAGCCTCCTGGAGCGCGCCACAGCACCTCATCAGCATGTGGGCGCACTCTTCTTAAGCTCGCAGGCGAAACCATGGGGATGGGCGAGGTGTATTTTTTTTATGTTTTCTATGGTGGGGTAGACGTACGTCAGATTCATGAACTTCACGCTTTTTACCTTAATGTTAATGAACATAATAAGCTAATTTAATTTTGGGCGAGAGGACACATAGAACGTCTCAAGAGATAAGGGACATATGTTGGTAAGTGAGAGAAATTACAGAGAATGTATCTACAGATGTGTCAGAATGAATGTTACTAGCGACTGAAGTGTGTAGAGTGTCTTTGATGATCAGGTTTTTTTCAGTTAACTTGTAAGAAATCTCGTATAACGATCTTATCTCTGTGACATTGCCTCTGTTTGATAGGAAACTCGTCATGCAATGGAGTTTGACAGGTCACGTCATCACAGGGTCAAGGTTTTCTGGGACCTACCGAACATTATTGTATGAGAAGTTACCTAACCATCGGGGGCAAGGGTCACATGTGAATATTCGTTATGAGGAATTTACCACCGAATGATCATTGGCAAAAATCGCTACAAGGAAACGAAATCCAAAATATGACTTATTTCAAAATGTTAAATGCTTTTTTGAATTAAAGAACACAGTTTTCAGGTCGTTGAAGCTTTTAACAATTTTTGATCTTTAACTTTAACGTAATTTCAACAAAGAATTGCAAAGATGACAGGACTCAGGCTACTCTAATCATTGAGTAATAATTATTTATGGTTCTCACGTTTAGTTTTATGTAATACATGTCTTCACGTTTGCATATTTCGCATTTATTGAATGATACAATGGTGTTTTCAATCAATGTTCTGTAGTCAAATATAAATATTTCTTGTTTTATACTAATTATGTATGTTAACTAAATGAATAAGTAAGGTTGATATAAACGAGACATACCTATTTTTAAAGTACTGATCAAATGTTAGAAAATTATTTTTAGAAATTTCCTAATATCCCTGTAATAGTTCTCTCATCCAGAGTTTTAAAAGTAACTCTAACATACTGATTAAAACAATGTTGCTTATTCATTTCAGAGAGATTTGCAAACTCCGTGGAAAATAATGTTTTTTGTATAAAAGGGAAAATGCGATTTTTCAAGAAATCTATTTAGTGAACATACGGGTCGCGGCTCGACAGCCATGTTTCAAACAGCTTTTCTGTGGAGAATTTATACGGTTATTTTCACAAAAGCTGGTGATATTTTGTTGCTGTGAATGAACAAAAAATGTAATCTGTTCTAGTGGATATTCTGTACTCGAGTCAAGTTATAGTAGTATCATCAGATGAAGTATGAAGAGCGTGCTGATTAATTTACACAAACGCTGACAATTCATTTTTCCTCTCGGCAACAAAAATATTTGTATTTTATTTCGCAGAGGCAGGGCGAAACACAGTATGTCCAGAATGTACAAACGGGATGCACCTTTAAATGCGATAAACGGAATACTTGCAGCAAACTCCAATAGTCTGTGTCAATTAGATTTATAATAATTGAAATTCAATATATGGAGATTCTATGTCATGTGTACTGTTGAGATTAATGAAAGTATATTAATCAAAAACGATTTGAATGAATGAAATCAAGCAATTTATAAGGATGAATATGTCCTGTTAATATTTAGCTTAATTAAAAATGTTTAACCAATTCGTAATGCATTACGTTATGAACATGAAACCATACGTTTCAATCTGTCTGCCGTATGTCATTTTATTGAGTAATAGCACAGCACTTCTAAATCAGAGGTATCAGAAATTCGCATGTATTTTGCTATTTGCAGTGATCAAAGGGAATAACCAGGCGGCTCGCAGCGAGTCATTTCCAATGCAGTTTGTAAATAAGATATTAGTGACGCATTGATCGATTGAACTCAATTACTTTGCATTCACTACGAGACGAAAGCAATGGGGGAGATTTCTTAGCGAATGTGTTTGAGATGCTAATTATAAACATAATAAATGCGCCGTGCTATCTTAACGGTGTCAAATTTACATAAGTATGTAAATATTAACAGGTAATCGTGTAGAATTGTGCAAGAGAATAATATTCTTTAAATATTGAATATAAGAATATTTTATCGACGTCGTGTGAAAGTAAAGTGTCATACCTTTATATCTAAAAGGAAAGGGTTTTTACTGGAATCATTAAAAATAATCTTGGAATTAAAAGTGTAATCAAATGTTTCATAATTTATTGGAAAATCTATAATAAATTACAGTGTTAAAGCCTGGTCGCTAATGACCTAAGATGTTGATGCGACCTTAAATAACCAATTAAAAAAAGTGTTAAAGCCGTTTGTTAAATATAATTGTTTATTACTACGCTAATTTAAACATTTCCGAGTATAAACTGCAGCTTGCATTATCTTAGCTTGCCATTTATTATATAAATTAATTTCCAATTCCATTATTTTGCATATTTCCATTTTAAATTCCATGAGAAAATAGGTTCTTAATTCGTTTTTCTTTTAACACATTTCAGTATTTTCTTTTAACACAGCTTTAGATAAAAGACAAATTAAAACTTAATACATCACTTATTATTAAAAATGCAAAATTTGTATATAGTATTACCCATTTTCATTTGATATTTTAGAATAGACAATTCGTCTTTGTCACATTCATTGAATGCTTTAAAGTACAGTTTCTGCTAATGAAGAACTCCAAACACGAGGATGAGTGCACTAACATATCCATTTCAAGAACTTATTCTCAAAGCGATGTACCTCCAAGAAACAATTTTTCATTAAGAGAAAATATTCAAATTCAGCCTTTTAATTTAAGATACGATTCGTCGGCTTTCGGATACCTTTTAACATAGAAACGCCATGGCTACACACGATTTAGGAATACAATTCATTACAATTTCAATCTCATGTAATAACAAGTACATAAGGGAATAAATAATAATTAAATTCAAATAAAGTCTAAACTGCTGACGCTTTGTGGCCGAACATTATTTTGAATTACACTTCATTCTTGTCTTCTTTTTAAAGATAAGTTTAGTAAATTGATTACCTACCAAGGGAAACTTTTTCACAAGTGCGAACTGCTTTCTCTGAGAACAGCAATGTATCAACAGTAACAGTGAAATGTTTCAGACGCTGCAATTTAATTCTATTTGAATCGTATCTTTTTGAAAAAAAGTGATTTTTGGAATGTTTATTAAGAGCAATCGTCGTAACTTGGGATTTTCTGGAAACACTTGTTTGCTCGTAAATTCAGGGGTACATACCCTTCCTTTCTTCGTGGTTAAAACCATGAATTTTCATCCTGAAACACGTTCTCATAATTTTTTGGTAAATGGATGGACAGACCCGAATAGAAAAAAAATTTTTTTTCGATGATGATTGAGCTTCAATATAATTACCCGCTTTCGTAATTCAACATAACTCTCTTGTGATTACTATTCTTCACTTGTTTAGCCGTGGTTCAGTGATCCTTTAGGCGATCTGCAGGCTGCAACAGGTACGCATGTATCGCCCACATCCACACAACGCTGGGCAGTAGGCTCTTTGACGTGACGGGGCGTGGCAGGGTGTGGCAGGGCGTGGCAGGGCGTGGCGAGTCGTGGCGGGTCGTGGCGGGTCGTGGCGGGTCGTGGCGGGTCGTGGCGGGTCGTGGCGGGTCGTGACTGGCTCGGTGGGAACGCAGCGGAAAGTGGCTTGTCGGAGGTGGAGGAGAAGGGGTGAGGGGGTGGACAAGGCGGAGGGAGAGTGGCAGGTCGGGGAGGGAAGGAGAGTAAGGGAGGGCGGGGCGGAGAGGGCTTCCGTCGCGACCCTTTGCTTTCCGGCTGCGACGCGCAGGTCGTGCCGGCGGATGCGCCCTGGCGGAAGAGCACAGGCTATGACGCCGATTTGTGAAGCGAAGGTGTGAGCAAGTAGAAGTATACTTGATGAGAACTTCAAGGAAAACTAATTCCGAATCTGAGGCGAATATGTATCAGAAAAATTTTAAGACAATTAACCATTTTACAGTATAAAATATAGTATTATTAAACATCTTTATAGGAATTAAATTTTTTGGTTAAAAAAAAAAACAATAACATTCCAATACTTCTATATTAAAATTAACATTCATTATTTGGAATCCTGCATAATAATAATAATAATAATAATAATAATAATAATAATAATAATAATCCTACTTAGGAGTATATTCCTACTTAGGAGTATATTTGCGAACCCCTCCCTAAGCTAGCTCAGAATGGGTTTTCAAGGTGGGCCAAATAAAAAATACAATTAGAATAGCGGGATCAGGGTCATTTTGGGCCGTTTTTGGATTAATCATTTACACAGAAACTCAAGTCAATCACTTTCCATTTACTTAAAGTATATTCTAATTAAATTGCTATTACAGTCAATGAACATAAAACACTTTACATATACAAAATTTTGTCTTGCTGAAAAAAAAAAAACACACTCTCAATAATTAACTACCTATTTTCCCTTTTTCTCATTTAAATCAATTTCACAGAATACTAAAACTTGCCTAATCATTTTCCGTTTTAAATTCCCTAGTTGCAACTTTACAATTAGCTAAGTTTTCTTGGAAAAGATTGATTCTTTTTTTTCCCGAATATCAGGGATAAAGAACCTGTACTAATACTTTCTTTTTGAAGAATTATTCCTTCTAATATCTACAAAATTTTTCAAGTTGGCGACCTACTGTGTCTTTTCACGGCGTAGAAATCTCAGGCGTCGCTCTTCCCGTCGCTCGGTGTCCTTTCCTTGCAGCTCGGTCGAACAAAGCCCCTCTGCCCGAACCGTTGTTCAACTCACGATGTGGCCTCCGTCTCGTTTTCCGTTGATCTCTTTTCGTATTCTTTTATAGAAATGTAACTAACTTTATTCCATATTTAAAGATCTACAATACGACAACTGAGTCTATCGTATAAGAAGAGTAAATATAAAATAGAAAAAACTGCAAAGAAAAAAAGAAAGGGCCCCGTTAGTTTCATGCTTTCCCTCCTCTTCCCTTTCAAAGATTTTAAATCTCACTTATACTTTCATCCTTTTCCTGATGAAATTTTTTTAATGCCTTTAATATGATAATTACCTCCTCGAATGTCTTGAAGAGTTTTTATCGTAGATGCAGTCCTGAAGTCCGTAACAGTACAAGGTGCCGCCTTCTCGTGATCGGTAGGTCCTCACTTCCAGCTGTTACTTCCAGAAAAGAAAGCTTTCTTTCCCGACTCTCGGTGTCGCATACTCTACCGAGACGCTCCTTACGGATATAGTTCGTAGTTTTCATTTTCGGATTGTATTCATGCGCGTTGGCGCGCGTTCAAACAGCTCATCTTATTCTGAATATTGATGTGCTCCGTTTTCCGAGACCTCGGCAAACGGATGGTCACATAACCCTTCTTTCGAAAAAAAGATTTTGTGGAATTTGATTTCATATGCCGAAAAATCTTTTAACCAAACTTATGCTCTTCCTTTCTTCTGTCTTGATTCTGGAATGTCAGGCTATCTTGTTCTCTTCCCTCTTTGTACTCTTACTCCTTTTCTTCTTCCTCATCTTCCTTCTTTTTCCTCCTTCTTTCTCCCTCCTGTTTTTTTCTTTTCTTTTTACATGATTCTTGTCGGTTACTTTATCTGTTTGTTTCATCATTTTGCCATTTATTTCATTCTTTAAATGGTCGCAAATTGGAAATTGTACTTTCGATTGTATTCCGCTTTCATCTAGTGTGTTTCGCAGCAACGGAAGAAATATTTCAATGTGCATGGCGAAATTAGGAATAAATCTGGCGTAATAATTGACGCAACCTAACAAACTTTTAAGTTGTTTCGTGTTTTTGGCGGTGCAATTTTATCTATCTCTCGCATCTTTTCCATATTCATTTTGACTCCGTTAACTGTCACATCATAACCCAGGAACTTAACTTGTTTAGTGCAAAAATTACTTTTCTCCAAATTCAGTTGTAAATTATTTTCAATTAGACGTTTCCAGCAAAATATCTACTTGTTCATGTGTTCTTCAAATGTCTTCGAATACACGAGCACGTCATCAATATAGATAAAAGCATCGCTAGACATCTCTCTGTCAATGATATTGTCTAAACATTGCACAAGAGCAGATGCACTGTTCTTGAGTCCAAATGGCATTCTTTTGAAAACATACGAAATTCCCCGGTGAATAAATCCTGTATATTGTCTACATTCAGGTGCTATCGCTATCTGCCAATACGATGCAGTGAAGTCGGTTGAACTCAACCACTTGATGCCGGATAATTGATTAGTTAAATCCTCTACACGCAACGGTCTGTCTCTGTACGGTAGGTACTGATTCAACGTCTTGCATCTAAACACAACCTTATCTTCCATTACTCTTTCTCACGAGCACTATCGGATTTAGGATAAGAGGTTTTGGACTTCATGATGATATCATCTTTGACCATGGTAGCAATGAGCTTATCCACCTCTGCCTTATGTTTTCTGGAATGACATATTGGTAACCCGTGAATGTGTTTTATCTGTTAATTCTATTTCGAATTGAAAATCTTTTACTGGATTCTTGTTTTGCAAACACCTTTTGATTCCTAAGTAATACTTCAGTTAACTGTTTTTCTGATATGCATTGAGATTATCGTTTCTCTGCACACTCGAACGAATTTGTAGGTTCAATCTTCTTCCTCCAAACAATTAGCTCCCAATAATTCCATGTGAACGAATCAAATTCGAGATCCTGCTGATTATTCGGTTTCAAAGTTAAAGTATTGTTCTCTAAGTTGATAACAACCCGTGTTGTTTCATGAAATCGACCCCAGTATGAGTGGATATAAAGTTCTGACGCTACAAGACACACAACTTGATACTTACTCTTGCCTACCTCTATTTCCCAAAGAAACTTGTCTTGTGATGCTGGTTGGATGTTTTCCGATTCGCACCTATCAGAAAAGATTTCACGAGCGGCAATGTAGTACTCCACTCCTTTGTTCTTTAATTCATGCAACAAACTTTCAGCTATGACGAAGTTGAAACCTGTGTCTACTAATACCGAAGTATCAACACCCTCACATTTAACTTTAATTCTCGGACACTGCCTCCTGATCCGATCTGCATTTGTTCTTCTCGTTCCACGGTTCATCATCAAATGAGATTAATTCGATTGATAATATCGCCACCTCTTCTTCACTAGATTGTTCTATTTGGTTTGCGGCGGGATGGCGTGTCAAACAAACCTTTCTAATTTTCCGACTCATGTCCGCGAGATGTACTTGGTCCTGTATTTCTGGGTTGGAAAACTCTCATCAATAGAATTTTTCTATTTCTATCCCTAGACGAGGCCCTGTCTTGTCTAGCATAAGTTGTTTTTCTTGGTAATGTTTCGGTTTGTAAGTTTCTCCTGTTTCTGGTTTGTTACATTATGTTGTTGCTGCCTGCTATCTTGACCATTTACTGACCATTAGCATTTGCCCTTGCTTTCTGTAACCTTTCATTATACACGAAAGTGGCATCATACAATCCTAGCTGCGTTATTAATTTTTCAGTGGACATTGTAAGAGATTTTTAAGCAAATTTTGTGTCGAGGAAGGAAAATGACGTATTAATAAACAGAATTTCTTCATCCGGTATCGTCGGAGTACATAATTTGAAACAAGCTAATTTCTCCGTTGCATATTCCTGCATGGAAAATTGATTTGAGTTTCGTTATTCCAATATCTCGAATAAAATTTTTCTTTGAGTTCGGCCATAGTTTTGGGAAACTCTCCTAAACTATCTGCCCAGATTCGTGCATTACCCTGCAACATCTGATAAACGATTCGAGTTTTCTTACTGTCCGGAACACAATTTAAAGAAAAGAAATTATCTACCTCTTTCATAAATACACATGGATTTTCATCTCCGCTGCAACTGAAATTAGGAGTACACGGTAATGAAACATACGTGGGCTGAACACTTCCTCCACTGATGGTAAATTTTCTAATTGATTTTTCAGTTCTACTACTTCATTCTTATATGCATTAATTTGATGTTGCTGAACGCCATCCTGTTCAGAAAGAGCTTTATTCCACTATCTAATTTATTAGCTTGAACCTGAACTTGTTCAGTAACTAATTTCTGGAACTTTTCTACTCCTTGTTCTACCTCAATCTGCCTGTCGGATACGGCGGTTATAAGATCCGATTGTGCTTCGATCCTAGTTTCAAATTCTTTCGTTACTTGATCAACCTTTTCTTCTAATTCAAGTCCTAGCTCCGTGAATTTTTTCTCTAAGTTCTCATGTTCCTGTGCTAATTCTTGTTGAACCTCGCTCTTAAATTCGACCTTCCACTGCTCCGCTAATTCAGTAAACTGTGCTTTTAAATTTTCTTCTAACTTTCTATTATTTTCTTCTAATTTCATGTCGAATTCCGTGAATTTTGTTTCCAATGCATTTATTGCCGAGTTATTTTCCTCTAATTTGGTTTCCAAAGTAGCCTTGTTCTCCTCTAGTTTAGTTTCCAATGCATTTATTGCCGAGTTATTCTCCTCTAATTTGGTTTCCAAAGTATTTATTGCCGAGTTATTTTCCTCTAATTTAGTTTCCAAAGTAACTCCTAATTTTTTTATGGTTTCCTCTGTTTTTTCATCCTGCATGACTAACCTCACATCTAATTGTTGCATAAATTGACCTATTAACCGTTGCATCATTGAATTAGCCCTCTCGAGGTTTCGTTCTTCCTCATCCTGATCTCGTGTTGCGTTGGCTGTGATTCTGTCGGCGACGTCTCGCTAGTTTCTCCTGCCGTTCCTAGTTCTACTCCTGTCGTTTCCTCCCGATCATCTGTACCTGGTGCTTGTCCCCAGTTTCCCTATCGCTATCTGATTCCTCAGTTCCTTCCACGGTAGGTAAATTCCTAGCCACGTTATACTTATCTGCCATTTTGAATCTATTAACTGCCTAGAATCAATCAATTCTTTCCCAGACACCATACACCTTTCACAAAATTTCACAGAATACCAGAACATTTGAAACTGATAAAACTCTCATATAATAAATATCCTTTTCGAAAAAACCACTCCTGAAATAACACACTTTTACTCAACACACTTGTATTCTGCAACCTGGTCAGAAATTTTAGTGAACTGTGATTCAATTGTACTAGTAATTTTGGTTCCACCAAATTTTTGTCTCAGTTTTTTTTCAAATCGAGTTTTGTAAATGCATCCAATAATCGAGCCCCGCTTATGGCCAGTTGCGACCCACCCTCCGCCGCTAGCTCAGAATGGGTTTTCAAGGTGGCGCAAAATAAAAAATACAATTAGAATAGCGGGATCAGGGTCGTGGGCCGTTGTGGATTGAATACATTTACACAGAAACTCAAGTCGAATCACTTTCCATTTACTTAAGTATATTCTAATTAAATTCTATTACAGTCAATGAACATAAACACTTTACATATACAAGAATTTTGTCTTGCTGAAAAAAGAAACAACTTACACTCTCAATAATTAACTACACTATTTCCTTTCTCTCATTTAAATCAATTTCACAGAATACTTAAAACTTTGCCTAATCATTCCAGTTGTAAATTCCCTAGTTGCAACTTTACAATTAGCTAAGTTTTTCTTGAAAGAAAAGATTGATTCTATTTTTTCCAGAATATCGGTATAAAGAACCTGTACTAATACTTTCTTTCCGAAACGAATTATTCCTTCTAATATCTACAAATTGTTCAAGTTGGCACGACCTTACTGTGTCTTTTCACGGCGTAGAAATCTACGGCGTCGACTCTTCCAGTCGCTCGGTGTCCTTGTCCTTGCAGCTCGGTCGGAAGCAAACGCCCCTCTGCAGAACCGTTGTTCAACTCACGATGTGGCCTCCGTCTCGTTTTCCGTTGATACTCTTTTCGTATTCTTTTATAGAATGTAACTAGCTTTTAATTCCATATTTAAAAGAATCTACAATACAACAACTGAGTCTATCGTATAAGAAGAGTAAATATAAAATAAGAAAAAACTGCAAAGAAAAGAAATGAATGGCCTCGTT
>CAXIVR010000002.1:73598353-73626053 GCA_964035755.1 Teleogryllus oceanicus | reverse complement strand
TATTTTGTGAGTAGAAGTTCTTCAAATTTTTTCAAAGAGTTTTTCGAAAACTCGATAGATAACTGAAAACCAAAAATTTCAAAACAATTTCTTTGAGCGCAAAAGATGGAAGCAGAAAAAATGGAGGGACAAGATGTACAGTACCAGTCCACACGAATGAAATTAGAAAACGTTACTACGAGAAAGTCTGTCCATTCTGTAACACTAGTAATCTGACCCTGTAATTATGATTTGAGACTGTTTAAAGTAGTCCAAGTGATCAGAATTCTCTTACGTGTTCATACATTAACTTTATGCCAGTACAAATTCTCTTATTTAAGATTGTTGAAAAATGGTTATATATATATATATATATATATATATATATTGGACCTAATCTAAAAAAAATAAAACTTGATGATTTGGAAATTTAAGGTAAGGGTCTTAATAGGAGAATTAATGATTGAGATCACTATTAAAATCTAAAAGACTTTCATGAACATGGTATTTATTAACCTTAAAAGATAGAATACGCATCATTAATATGAAAACACACACACACAAAGCACTTGCAAATCATCGTTACTCGATTCTTTCCTTAATTATTCAAAATTTTACCATTTTATCATTTCTAAATACCCTTGATTTTCTCATTCAACCTACTAATGAGTTCTTATACTACACACTTTGAGAAAAATTAAATTAAAAAAGTTTTACTAATGGAAATGGTAAAAAAAGTTTTAACACTTGGGCCCTAAATAAGGTGCAAATTTCTAATTTGCATCACATTACCTTATTTCCCATTAAAAGAAATTTTTATCTAATATTTAAAATTCCCTTTTACAAATGTACATGATCATTATTACTATCCTTCTGAAGAACTCTTAACAATCGGACTGATCAAAAATGGAGGTTATTGAGCGAATTTCAACTTTGATCGCAATATTTTTATTGCATTACTTCACTTCGAGCTCTGATTCTACCACAATTTTAAACTAATTCTACCATATTTTTTTATTCAATTTATTTTAAGTTGCATCAGCTTCTATGGTTATCAGCGACTATATAGAAAACGCATTACATAACAATTTCATCAGTTATAACAACAGTGATTCAAGAAAAAAGTACAGAAAAATGATTCATAACTGGATATAAACATACATTGTTAAATATAAAATTGCAATTGAACAGTTTTGAATACATTTAGTAGAGTGAAATTTCATTTGAGATTTTACTTGGTTTACGGAATTGTAGTTTTTGATAATTTCCAGATGTTAGGATTAGTTATTTCTCGTGATCATCTATATTCTGCATGCATCTATTGGGTTGAAACAGTATGCAATGGTATAACAAATTATGTATGTTCAGAGAGGTACTACAGGTGGGAAGTGAATCTGGTCGAAGGTGCGATGAAAATTACAATGACCAGTTCTTATTAGTGATATTATCATATGTTCTTTTTATTTTTTCGCTACCGCTACCACGGGAGACAGAAAGTTATGTAATGCTGCCCGAAAAAAAAGCGAAAAAATATTATTACAAAACTCTTATTTAATTTTCGGCAAGAAAAATTTTTATTACAGGACCATTTTAATACCAAAAGTCCAAATTTAAGTGGATAAATAAATACTAAATTTAGAAAAAAAACTCTAATACAGGATATAACCAGAATCCATGTTTTGTGGGTCCTTGATATCGAAAAATCGATTGTCGTCAAAACTATTGTCCATATTGTAACCGTCACGTATCTACCTAACTATTTCGTAATACGCCGAATTACAGAAGTAAATCTGTTATTTACTTGTTTTGTGACGTGTGATTACACCGTCACACAAACCTGGAATACCCAATTATGGATAATTCCCTATCGGTGGTGGGTCGTCTTCTAACTAATATTCATTTAACAAACAAACATAATTTCACAGTTTTAAAGAACAAGTAATATATATTCTTTCCAATATGATCCTTGTACACTACATTCACATATTCTCCTACGTGATTACTTTTCCTTTGATTACACAAATGGTAGCTAACTCTACCTAAACTGCAGTTTTCTGAGAATAATAGTGACTTAATCTACATTTACACGAAACAAACAGTAAATACATATGTACATTTTCAAAACAAATTATCTCTAAGAAACCTACAATTCACAATTTAAATAACCATCCTGTAAAAAAATACATACAAACAATATACCAAAATTCACTAATACCTTTTCAATCTTAAAAAATCTACACTAATATTTACACTTAATATTCAGCTTGCGTGACCTGCAGTGCAAAATTTGTTTTACAAAGTCTCTGACTGTTCATGAAATAACGTTTATCAGAAACAATTTAATAGATTTCATTCATGTTCAAAACCTTTTGTTTTACATAGACAATTTCCCTCTTAAATGATTTCAAATAACATCAGCTAATTATGTATGAATTTAGATAAAGAATTATACACAAGGACGATTTTTATCAATAAACATAAAAATTATTTAGATCTGATTTTTCTACGACTGCAAAAAAAAATTTACTGGTTATCAAGACTAATATTTAGTAAAACTTGTCCGATCAATGTCTGTTCGAGGGAAGCTCATATTACAACGTTTTAATTTGTGCAATCATGATTCATCTTGAAAGTTTTCCAAGCTGCAATTAGTAAACATTCTTTCTGCTTTTCTGTGACTCACGACCGCGAATTTTCCAAGCTGATCCTGCGCTGCGTAGACGTGTCGAGCGACGTTCACGCCCCAGGTCGTCGTTGTCCCTGCGACGGCTTCAGCGCTGCCTACGCGATGGAATCGGGGTATTTCCGTACGCCTTCCTCGTTGTACAGCCCAGTTAAACCACAGCTTATACGAAGGTGATGGTCGCGTTAGAATGCGAGTCCAAACTCAAATTATAACTTTGTTTTTAGTGAAAGTTGAGCCAGTTGTTGAATAAACTATGCTTTTTTGAATTATCAAAATTCTCCAATAGAATTTTCGAAATGAAACCATAAATAAAAATGAAATAGATAAAAGTAGAATAAGTAACTGCTCAAAATAAAACTGAAAACTGAAAAGCTGAAAAACTGGGAAAAAACTGAAAAAACTGAAAAACTGAAAACTGAAAAAGCTTTAATAAGCTTCATTTGTATTTTCCACGGGCCCTCGTCGGTTGTGTGGTGGAATAGTACCATCTACTCACTTCAGCGTCTCGATCCGGAAAGACAATCTCGTCCGAGCAAGTCTCATGCCATATCTGCATTTCTACAAAAGTTCTGATTGGCTAGGGCGAAAGTACGTTCAGAAATTTGTTTCTAGGTAACGCCATCTCTTCGCTACTCTAGGAACTATTTGTAGGGCAAGATGTCGGGTATTGTCACTTCAATATTTCTTTTGTCACGAGTGTAATTGATGACAAGCGGTTACAATATGTCCGTCCGTCTGTGAACAACGCTAGCGGCTAAACCGTTCAGCCGATTTTTTCCAAAACTGATACTCCGCAATCGATATGGCTGATGTCGCGGCCCCTTGAATTGGAAACAGATATTTTAATTTTGGGATATTTTACATGAACCCTGGACATTTTCGAAAAAAAAAAAGTGGCCCCAAATGTTTTTGATTTAATTTTGTTTTTGGGATAGTGAAGAAAGACGATTAGGAGAAGGGATGTTTTTGTCGCACGTGTTAACAAAACTAAAAGAAGCCTAATATCAAGTTTGGAAAGAAAAACGTTCTGAGCATAAATGGGTTAATGCGGTCACGTAACGTTATTACGTGGAATACGCTAAGGAAAGACTGCTTATGTCGGAGTGTCTAGCATAGTGCAGTGTGCCGCGTCAGCCAGTGCGCGGGATGTGATCACAATTCTCGAATGTTAATACAAGTTCTTGCCTTGCCCTCCTTTTTGGGTATGTGTGTCGTTTCTGCAGAAATTATTTCCAATGTTTGTGATGATTGCATTATTTTTTACAAAAGATAATGCAGATTTCGTTGAGTAAATTAATGAGTTATTGCAGCACCTTTGGCTGTTGGTAAAATGTTCGATATTCCTCTATAAATGAAAATTCAGAGTTCATTTTGAAACATTTACAGTATTTTAAGCCTTAATATACTTAATATATGATCGTGGCCATTATATAGTAACTAGTGTGATCTAGTAGAGAGAAATTGGGAAAGATTAACAGAATGGGGTAGGTATAAGATATGCAAATCTGCTCAGGGATAATTTTTATGTTAAAAATCGTTTTTTAAATGAAAAAACAAGTATTTTATGGATTTAATCAATTTACATGAGAAATTGAAATTAAAAGCATCTTTAAGCTTCTGGTATAAGTCTAAATTTTAATCACATTATGCCTATGAATATTGGAATAAATTATTCTTGCAATTTTCTATAGATGATAAAGATGTTACGGGATTTTTCAGGTATTATATCGATTGTGACCCATACAATCAACAAAAAAGAAGGGGAAAATATAATTAAATTATATTTTTCCTTCGTTTTTAAGAATATCTCGTAGATCGTAAAAGGGTAAATACAAATTCAGCCTGTAAATTTTCTACAGATACCAATGATTTTAACCTTTTTTCTTGTAATTTGCACCAACTGCTCAATAAAATAAAGGAGTAATTAATAGTTTCTTATTTATTTTCTTAAAATTAGGTTAGGTTTTATTAATTTTTGTAATTTTTCTGTTTTCTGTTTACTTTGAAAACATAAATAACGAAAAACAAAATTGTAAGAAAAACATCAGAACCTGTTTTAATTTGAATACGGAATGAATTCAGATATTAACTAAAAATTACATGTTCTTAACCAACAGATTCATTTCCTTTGTAAATAATAAACAATTTACGAATTTCTGAAATTTAATGTCTTTCAATGCAAATTTTGTATAAAATATTTTCAAACCAACTTCAGTACGCTCATTACGCATCAGATTTTGGGTTTCCCAAAGGGGTTTACTAGTCAAAATATGCATTAAAAAACGAAATCAAGTAAACTCTTTAAAATAATTTTGAGCATATTTTGTCTAATAAACTCCTGGATATTTCTAATGGATGAACAGCAATAAACACTCAACAGCTGGTTTTAAAAATACTTTATGCAAAAATTTATTAGAGAACTATAAACTGTCGCTTCGTTGCAGATGATGCTCCATATTTTGCCGCTCCGTTACAGGTAGCCCTTCCCGATTTCTCGGCGGGCGCCATGGAGAACTGGGGGCTCATCACGTACCGCGAGTCGGCGCTGCCTACAACGAGGGCTCTGCCGCGCCAAGAAGGGGTGGCCACCGTCATCGCGCGGGACCAGTTCCTGGTAGACCAGCACCAGATGGTGTTTGCCCTCGACTCGGTGGAGACGGCAAATGCGCTCACCCATGAAGTCAGCACTGCTGCGGAAGCAAGTGCGAGCTTCGGCACCATTACTTACAGCAAAGGTCAGAAAATGACAGGTTTTTAACCTTATTTTTCACATTCACTCTCACTATAAAAAGTATTTTATCTATTATATAAAAATGGCTTTAAAATAGTACCCAATACTTTTGGGATGGCTGAACTTAAATGTTACTGTCTCTTTCAAACTAGTGGTGCTAACTGACACGAAGTACCACACACTACTTTTTTTGTCTAGGATAGATTTCCAGTATTGATACCCCCTGCTCTTTCATTCTTCCTATCTATGACAAAACGAAATTTTATTACATTTTCTCAGGGTTTCGAGTCCCTTTTTAAAATATAGATTGAAATATGTTTTAAGAATATTATAGAATAGTAAAACATGCAATATTCATTGAAAATTTGAGCTATTCTTGAAAAACGTTTAAACGTTTCTGAAATGCATAATTGAGCTGATTACAAGAGTTTTAAGTTTTCAGGAAACTTCATCAGAAATGATTTGAAGCACTTGTGTTTACAACTGCAACTTTTAATCGTTTAAAGAAAAAGTTCGTGCTGTTTTTCAGAAAACCCCTTTCAAACATTTCTGGAAATGTGGATTTTAACTCATCACAGAAAAATATTAGGATTTCGAGAAACTTTAAACAACATTATTACAAGCACTTCTATTCACAAATGAAATAATGCACATCTTCCGTAATGTATGATAGATATTTCAAAAAAATACATTTGCGTAATTTTTGAAAGAATAAAAGAATATAGCAAAATGAAGTTTTAACACGTTATTCAGTGAATGTAGCACTATCCGTTCAATAAGTCTGAAGAAACACAGCTGCCATATAACGTCACCCAAACTACATTTTTTTCATAATTGCTCCATTTTTCGGTTTACTAATGGTAGAACTGAAACTATACCAAGAATGTTATAGAAGAGTAAAAGTTCGTGTTGTATGGAAATTTCCTTGAAAAAATATGGAACAGATTTTGATAAACTGTCGTTTTAGCGTTATTGTAAAATCTAAATTTTATGTTTTTCACAAAAAACTTATGAATTCAAAAAGTTTCATCGGAAATCTGCAAAACGTCTTACAAAATCAATAATGTACACGTCTCTGGTAATGTAAACGGCGTAAAAGATATTTCACAAATATTACATTTGAGTAATTAAAAAAAAAAAGAATACATCAAAGTAGCATTTATATAATATTATTCAGTTCATTTAGGACAAAAAATTTAAAGACTAAATTTTGGGTCCTTCCGACAAAAGGGAGTTTGAGAGTTTCTGAAAATGCGCAATTTTGAGATCATTTTCACAGAAAAGTTTTAATTTTCCTAGTAACTTTATGATACATAATTTGAAGCACTGGATTCACATATGCAGTAACGTATACAAATCACCGTAAATATTAACGACGTGAGAGTGATGTAAAAATACATTTGTGTAATTTTTGAAATAGCAAAATAATTCTGCAAAACAACGTTTATGTTGTCTTACACAGTGTAACTAACACTATCCTTACGTTTAGTGTGAAGAAAAATTTGGAAAATCTCAGTCTTCAATTTTGTAGTTGTAGAAAAAAACCGAAATGTTGTGAAATTTATGCAATTTTTAAAACCGTGATTTCAACGAAAAGTGTTCTGCTTCCTTTACGCTATAAGAGGACAAAGTTACAAAGTTTAAATGGCTTCAAATGAAGTTTTTCGAAACTCGAAGATTCCTGTAGAACATGCTTCAAATTTGATTTCGGGCAACGGTTACATGCCATTTTCTTAAAAGGGTCTAAAATTATCAATGAAAATTGCCATATGACGTGGTTTTTTCTTCTTTAATAATCTAATTGTAAAATTTCAAATTAATATTAGGAAACTGAAAATTGGAGAAACTCAAAATGTATTAAGAGGGGCGATAGACAAGGGGATGCGACAAGGCCATAAAGGAAATTAGACAAGGCACTTACTAAGGAAATTAGAAAATTCTACTATGAAAAATTCTATGCCATTCTTTAGCACCATTAGTTTTTTTCTTTAATTTTTTTCTTCTATTTATCAAAGGATGGTAAAGGGCTGATGTATCTGCATATTCATCTGCTTCCTCATCATTCTTCGGTCTGAGAAACGTACTTTCTAACGTATTGTAAATGCAAATGAA
This sequence comes from Teleogryllus oceanicus, assembly GCA_964035755.1. Lineage (NCBI taxonomy): Eukaryota > Metazoa > Arthropoda > Insecta > Orthoptera > Gryllidae > Teleogryllus > Teleogryllus oceanicus. Next base: position 73,618,545 of record CAXIVR010000002.1, on the reverse strand, counting down.
TAATATATGCCCCTAAATCAATGACTGTGCTGATGTCTGCCTTCGACTGTTTTAATGGAAGGATATGAATAACCCGTTAAATTTACAGATTGAGACACAGGAAAAAGATTACTGTACGTAAATTTCTTAATCTAATACGTTGTGTAGTCAGAATCCATGTTTTGTGTTTTTTGTTGCCGAAATATCGATTGACGACGAAACGTGTTTGTATGTCTGTCCTTCTGTGGTCAACATTAGACCTATACCGTTCCGGCCATTTTTTGTAAATCTATGTTCACCGTGATCACTTTAAATGATCTCGAGGCCCCCATAGTTTGAAGTGGATATTTTGATTTTGAGAGTACTCTATATTAAGACATGACAATTTTCCCCAAAAATGGCCTCAAATTTTTTTATTAAAGTATTCCACCCACAATTGTAATAATGTAAAATAATCGCTGGAAATATGGATTTAGAGGCTTGAGAGATATTTTAAAAAATATTTTTAAGTATATTTAGAAAAAAGAAGAATACAGCAAAAGTAAATTTATGTCATCTTAAATACTCCGTAAGAAAAGTTTAAAGAAAACAATTGGAGCGATTTTTTAGAAAATGGCGTTTCAGTGTTTGAGAGTACGGATTTTCAGCTGTTTTCACAGAAACTTTTGTGTTTTCGACAAACTTTATAAGAAATAATTTAAACACATGTAGTCCTTAATGTAATCGCTGTTAAGGTGAAAAATCTGCTAATGAAAATATTAATGAATGAGAGCTAAGTCAAAAATTACATTTTTTAATTTTGAAAACAAAAGAATGGAGTAGTATGGCGTTTGCTAATCTCTAGCGTACATTTAGTAATAGTTTCTCCCAAAAGTAATAGAAAACACTTGGAGCCGTTTTTGAGAAAATATTGTTTTTGTATTCTTGAAAATTTGGGACATATTTCACGCAATTTTTCCCGAAAACAACTAAAAGTTTAAGAAATGACATGGACATTATTGAAAGAACTGGATTGAGAAAAATTTCAACTGAAGGAAAATCTTTATCTCAGTTTCTAGTTGTGGGGAAAACGCGAAATAAACTAAACTTTTGCGATTTTCGAAAATTGCAGAGTTAATCGTGAAATCGGTTCTTGCCACCTCTATAAGTGTATATTACTTTATTTTTTCAAGAAATTTAAAGAAAAAATTTGGGGCCTGTTTTTGAAAAAATTGAAATTGTCCCTGGGGCTTCAAGTGAAGTAACCCCTAAAATTAATGAATATTTTCTAAATCGCAAGGCTTTCCATTCACGCCAGATCGATAGGGGAAACATTCAGTTTGGAAAAAGGGACCAATAGTTCAGGCGCTAGTGTTGTTTACATACACCAGACAGACGGACGGACGAACGAACGGACGGACGAACAGACGGACGGACGGACGGACGGACGGGCGCACGGACGGACGGACGCACGGACGGCGGACGGACGGGACGGACGGACGGACGGAAGGACAGACGAACGGACGGACGGACGAACAGACAAACAGACGAACAGACGAACGAACGGACGAAAGACAACAGAGAACGGAGGACGGAGGATTTTGAAAAAAAAATCGTTATCGGGGGACCCAAAATGTATTTCCTTGAAATTAAATAAATTTTTCCCCCATTACATAACTTTTTTTTTTCATATTTACTTCGTAAAAATTACGTGATGAAAAAGAAATTTTTGGGCCTTTTTTTAAAAAAAATTTTTTCACAGAATGGCCCCATCGCCCTCCTTTTTTTTTAAATCGAAAAACCTTCCTAAAAGTTGAACCGCTTTTACGGTGTTTTTCGCCAGTATTAAACTGGAGGGTGGGGGGCCATTCCCAGAGATCGATTCAGCCGGGAAATACATAAAAACATGCGTAAGGTCAGGCCATTATTTGTTATTGTTAAAAACATCCCGTTTCAAAGTCCAAAATATTCGGCCCGGAAAAAGGGGGGAGAGTTGATTTCAGAACTTTCCGTTTAAACCCCGCGCGCTGAAAGAATTTTTCATGTGGGGTTCGTGGTCTGAGGCACCGAGAATTTTTTTATTATTTTCTTTACCATTTCATTTTATAATCACTTGGCCGGGAAACGTGGAAACCAAAACGGGATGCCTCAGAACCCTAAAAAACGAGATGAGGACAGCCCTTGAGCATGATGTCAGTATCGAGATAGGCCTGGGGATACGAAAAGCGCGATGCCCTTCAGTAAAAATTGGGTCCTAATTTTTTGCGCTGATAGACAACTGGGGGTTTTTGGGGGAATAAAAAAGCAGCTTGACTTCGGGAAAAAAAATCTAACATAGGATAATGTTTTTTCTTAGCGCTAAATGTCTTTAAATTTTCCCATGGTTAGGTAAATGTACAATAATATAACTAAGACCTTTTTGGAAACGAGTGCTTTTTTTAAAAAAATAAATCAATGTATTTTTAAAATGCTCAGTTTAATTACAAAGGATTTTAACTTCCATAGATACGGGACAATACGCCCAAAAAAAAGTTACTTTTGCGCAAAAAATTATTTCGAGTTTTAAAAGGAAAAAGTTTTGGGGAAACCCCGAATCGAAAAAATCAAATTTTGCCTGTCCGTCTCCCCGTCCGTTGCCCGTCCGTTCCCGTCCGTCTGCCCGTCCGTCCCCCCGTCCGTCTCCCCGTCCGTCTCCCCGTCCTTCCGTCTCTGAACATTCCGTGCCTAAACCATCCTTTCAAATTGAAGAATCCTTTAGATCGGCCTAGTTAATTTTTAAATTTTTAAAAAATTTTTTTAAAATTTGTGGCCCTTTTACATGAAGTCCTCCGAAGTATAAAAATTTTTTTGCAAAACGCTAAAATTTTTTTCAAAGGGAGAAAATACATTTAAAAAAATGACGAGGTAAAATTTTCGGTTAACCAAATTTTCAAAAATTGTAAATTTTAAACTATAAAATTGAAAAGAGATTTTTCACCCAAATGAAATTTGTTGTCAAAGATAAACATAGGGTCGTTTCAATTTTTTTCTTAAAAAAAGTTGAATATTTTTTTTTATAGACGTCCAAACTAAATTTTTAAAGCATAAAATTATTACATTAAAAGTAGTATCTGAAAAGAATAGGAGGCAATTTTCAGTGTTTGGGTTGTCCATCCATAAAGATTTTTAACAAATGTCAAAAAAAGGAAAATTAATAATTAATGTAAAAAAAAATTAAACAATTATATTAAGATAAAATAGGTGTGTTTAAATTAAAAGAATTACATTACTTTTTGATTTGATAAAAAAATTTTTTTAAAGGGAAATTTGGGATGAGAGAACATCAAAAAAATTGACCTCAATTGGTTAGGAAAACTTTTTTCCTATAAATTAACAATCAAAATTAGAAATCTCAATTCAAATTTATACACTTAAAAATTAGCATGTAAGTTTAGATTTTCAGATCTAAATTAATTAAAAATTGACTTTTTGAATTTAAAAGTTAATATATGTGATGAATTTAGAAAAAAGAAACATTATTATTATTATTATTATTATTATTATTATTTTTATTATTATTATTATTATTATTATTAAGGTTTGTTTTTATTAATGATGGGCCCAAAAGACTGGCTCAAGAGATGGATAGGGAAGGTGAAAAAAAAGTTCGTGGACATTTTTTGTTGATTCTAAGGGAAAATGATCTGAAGATTGGGAGGTTTTTGCCTCTCAGCACTCCCTTTTTTTTTTTTAAATAATATTAGTTATAATTGTTTTTTAATCTTCTTCTTGTTTTTTTGGGTGTCAGGTGGATGATTTTTGGTATGATTTTATATAATTGGGGAAGACAATTTTCAAGAAGTCTAAAAATTATTTTTTAAAAGAGAAATTCTGATATTTAATAACTTTTAAAAAAGGTTAAAAATTTTCAAATATTTATTGTGCAGCAAATATGAAAATGTAAAACCCTCAGCCCTGTTTGATCAATTTACGCCTTTTTCTGGCGCTGCAAATTTAGGAGGATGTGTTTAAGTTGCTGAAGTCGGGGACAGAGAACCAGGCTATCCAGAGTTGATCAGGGATTTAGAGTCAAACTCAGCTTCAATTTCGGGTTTAGAGAAACACACCTGTAGTAAAATTTGGATTCATATTTTATAATTTAATTTAAACAATTGATTCAAAAAAAGTCTTAAAATGCACAATTTTTCCAATTTTATAAAATTTAATGCAAAAGTTCTTTTCACTATCTTTTTTTTTATTTACTAGTAAAAATTTTGTATTAATAAACTGATTTCAAATAAACAATTTTGTCAAAAGACAATTTTTTGGGAAAATGGATTTGTTCTTCATGAAAGCCAAAAAATCTGTTTTTGTAAGGGTTCTGGGCACAATTTTTTTAAAATTTTTCATTATTTAAAGAAACTGTATCCCGGGTTTTAAGGGAAAGGGAATTTTAGGGAATTCAAAAAAACTAAAATTTGGGCAACGGTGAGATATATCTAGTTTTCCCTCCATTTTAATGTCCCCGCCCCCAAATACGAAAATTTTAAAACCCGACATTCTATATCACAACGATCATAATCTTAAAACCAAATCAACTTTATCTTGTTGAAATTAGAACTTATGTTATATAAAAAAATTTTGTAAATATCACTTACTAAAGAAAAGCAATAAAAGAAACTAGAGGTGCTAATAATGGATTGTCGTTCTAAATTTTTCAAATTTTCGGGTCTGGTATTTATGTTTTTTCCCCTTCCGGGTAGCTCCCATCTACCCGGTCAAAGAAATTTTGACTTTTTCAACCACTTTCCCAAAATTTTAAACTGAAATTTTACTTCAAGAATAAAAGCCCTTTGAATAAAGAATATAACTCGTTTGTTCAAGATGTTTTTAAGAAAATGGGATTGCATTACTGAAATTAAAATTAAGTTTTTTATAAGAAACCTATTAAATTTTTGGAAAATCATTTGCAGTCATTTGAAATTTCATAAAAATTAAAAATTAACAAAAAGGGAAAAGTGTGTCTTAACGGCATGAGATATATTTAAAAAAATTAAATTTTTTAATTTTTGAAAAAAAAAAAATAATAAAAATGAATTTATGCAATTAAATATTAAAAACCAACCATTAAATTTAAAAAAAAATTTGGGAGCAATTTTTGGGGTGGTTTTTTAGTTTTTTAAAGAGGAATTTTTGAACCATTTTAAAAAAAAATTTAGATTTTAAAAATTTGATTTAAATTATTTAAAAGTACAGGATTTGAAAATGAAAAATCGTTCTAGTTAAAATATTACTGATGCGAGAAAAACAAAAATTAATTTTTTTCATTTTTTAAAAAAAAAACAGAATAGAGGAATACAATACCATCGTTTGGGTAGGGCGGAAGGAGGGTGGATGTTTTGAAAAACACCTTTTTTGGTATCAGAGGGGCCCAAAACGTATTTCCAGATACCGCTTTTTGTCTCAGAAGGTGATGAAAATTTTAAAACCGCAATTTATGTTGATTTTTCGTCTTCCACACGTAAATCTCATTTCCAATCGTCGAGCATTAGGCAAAAAAGAATTTTTTTTTAACTTTTTGGGAGAATAGTACAACTGTTCTTATAAGGGGGTTTGAAGCTATATAGCCTTTTTTTCTGGTTTTTTTTTTAAAAAATTTAAAAAAACTTTTTCCTTTCCCTTTTTATTTGAGGAAAATTTTTCCCTTATTATATTTATATATAGGGATTTAAAAATGTCAGATAACTTTTTTTGGAAATCAACTGTTTCCTAAAATGAGCTCAAAATTTGCATTTTTGAAAAGCTTTAAATCATTTTCAAAACGCCTCAATTTTTCTTCTTCCCAATGGATAAAGCCTTTAATATGACTTAAAATTTTTTTGTATTTATTTATTTTATTTTTTTAAAAATTCTACGCTTTTTAAGCCATTTCCATGATTTGTATAAATTATTATATTTATGAGGGAAGTTTAAAAAAACAAGAAGTTTTGAAAAATCAAAAGATTTTGAAAATTCAAAACGGGGGAAGTTTAATCCCCTTTTTTAAAATTTTAAATTTTTAATGAAAATTCATTTAGAATGAGGTTTTTCTTTAATATTCTTTAAGTAATATTTTGGGTACATTAGGGAAAACCCAAAAGAAAAAAATGTCAAAAAAAGTACTTTGGGGGTTTATAATGGAACAAGACATAAATCCGTAATGCTTCCAAAAGGGAAATTGAAAACTTTTCGACAAAATCGTGCCATTTTGAGCAGCCAATTTTTTTTTTTCTAGGATAAACAAGAGACGTTTTAGAATGGCTAGATCCCATATATGTTTTTCTTCTAATTTTGAATATTGCAAAAAAAAATTGGGGAATTGAATAATTGAAAAAGATTTTTTAAAGAATCCCTTCAAAAAATATTAGATCTGAAAAAATCAGTAATATTTTTTTAATTGAAGGGTTTTTAGTAAATCTGTTGAAATTAAAATTTATAAAATAAAACATTTTTATGAACGGCTAAAATGTTTTTAAATGTCACCAAAAGCAAAGAAATCAAAAACGAGGCAAGACTAATATTTTATCTTTGAAAATGTATATTAAATATATATTAATATATAATTTTTTATGATATATTTTAGATTTTACTAAAAAAAGTAGTTTTAAATTTAGCCTTATTGAATCGTTAAATAAAATCCGTTTTTAGAGGGTACATTCCATTACTTTTTCTTTTTTTTTTCATAAAAAGTATTAAAAACTAAAGTCAATTTATAAATTTAACTTCAGTAAAATTTATCCAAATTTATTTTTAAAATTAATAAATAATGCCAATTGGTTTTTTTTTTTATTTCATAAAATTTTTCATTTTTGAAGGCAATAAAATCATTATCTCAGAAAAACTAAAACAGAAAAATAAAACTTTGGGAAATTTAGGAAACCAATAGATATTGAATTTCTAGTCTTATATATTGTTTTTTTGATTCCAAAACTCCTAATGTAAAATTTATAAATCAAAATTCAAAAATTTTTTGCGTTTTGGAGAGGGAGTTAAGGGGCCCGCAAATTTATCACCATCTTTTCCCAAATTCGTAATCACTGATCCAAATTGATATTCATCTACTTTACATCTACACATTTACTTTTTCCCCTTACTTCGCAAAAAAATTGAAAAGTGGCAGGAAACGGAAAATTTTGAAGAAAATTAATTGTCGGTCCTCAAAGAAAAAATAGACAATTTTCTTCCAAATGTAATAAATTACTTAAACTTTGAGCAACCGGGAGGGTGGCCAGAGAAAACCAATTGGAATGGTTTGACTGGAGGCCTTTGGGGCCGGGGGTTCCAAAGGATTTTCACACCTCCACAAAGGGCCCCAACGAATAATTTTTAAATATAGTTTATTTGAGATAATTATATTTTTAAGCGTCATCCGTTGAAACTTACACGGTTTCAGACAAAAAAGAAGGCGCAAAAAAGAATTTAAATGAAGGATCTAATTTCAATTTCCGTAGAAAAAATTGCTGGGTTTTAAAAATTTCGGGGTTATGTAGAGTATAAAATTGTGGCCAGAAACTGCGGAAAATGTGATTACACCATTGTTACAAGTAAAAAATTTTTACTTTTTATACGATTAAAACAGAGTATAGAAATACTGATAGAGAAAGAAAAAATTCTGGAAAAAAACAATTTGAGAATGCCTATAGCGAAATTTTTTTTTATGATAGAGGGTAAAAGGGGTTTTTTTTTTGAGCAAGAAATTTTACACAAATGAAACCTACCTTAAAACAAAAATTTTTCACTACGTGTGTTATACACTATTTTTAGACACTTTCTGACTTCCATTTTTCTTTATTTTATTTGATACAAAATTTTTTGATCCATTAAAAATTGAAATTATGTCGACGAAATTATTTTTTTTCCTTTTTTCATTTATAGTTTTATTTCAACATTTGAGTTCTACGTTAGTATAGTTTTAAAAAACTTTTTGGGCGCCCGCATGCCCTGAAAGAATGCTTAAAGGCACTGTTTTTTGACGTCTACAAAAAAATAACTAAAATTTGTGAAATTATGACAAAGACTTTTCTTGTTGTTGCTGTCCTTGCTGCCCTCTTATTACAGAACCATGGAACGAAAAGTAAAAAATTTGGGGTTTAAAATTGAATAAAAATCCTTACACGTGATGTAGAATTATGTTTGGGGGCCTTGATACCGGAAAAACTAATGACGGCAAAAAGTCTGTTTGTCTGTCTGGGAACAACTGGACTAAACGGGGCTTTAAAAGGAGATTCCCCCAACGATCTTATTGATGTCGTTTTTTGAATTTGAAAACGATATTTTGATCTTGGCGGTTACTTTTCATGATACCCCGGGACATTTTCAAAATAAAAAAAATGGCTCTTTTTTTGATTAATTTTTTTGGGTTGGGTAGTGAAGGGGTTTAAGAGAATTTAGGGAATGTTAGTTGAAATCCCCGATTTTTAAAATTTAATCTTCCTTTAAAAAAAATATTAAAGATATAATTTTTACTTTTAAAAAAATCTTCCTTAGAGATAGACTTTAAAAAAAGGTTATACAATTTTTCGAAAATTTGAGTATTTTTAATATGCATGAAAGTTTGGGGGAAGAGGGGCCCAACACTAGTTTACACCAACCATTTATACTTAAACACTGACGTAGAAACTTTTGGGTTTAGACAACAGCTCACTACAAGAAATCCATACAATACATGACGTTACTTACAAAATTCCAGATAAAAATTTAAAAAATTAAAATTGGTACACAAATTTAAGGAAATCTTTCTCGCAAAACGTTTCTATACAACAGAGACTATACTATCGTCAAAAAGAAAATAATGTTTACTGTAACAAAAAAAAGATTAAGTTAAGAGTTGTCAATTTATTCAATTTAAAAAAAAACTAAATGCCTGTAATAAAAAAATTTCTCCGGGGCAATGACCCCATCCGACGGGTTTTGTCCAGTTTCCTGATCCATTGAGCAAATGTGAGAGGCCCCTCTTTTCTTCTTAGTAAAGAGGATATGCGAGTTTTGTTGAACTTCCCTTTGTTTTTGGGGAGTAGAGCTTAGGGAGTTTCATTTGTAAAATACAGAAAATTAAAAAGTTTGTTCCCTTTACGTTAAAAAAAAGTTTTTTATAATTTGGCAACGTATCTAGTTTCTAACGTTAATCCTCACTTTTTTGAATTTGTTTATTATTATATGTATTATTATTATTATTATTATTATTATTATTATTATTATTATTATTATTTTCTTTCATTTTTCAACTTTAATAGTTAATTTGTTGTGAAGGTACTCTGAAACTCAAGAAAGCGTGCCCAGATGATTTTCTCCCCATACGTCACATACAGTTTTGACTGTTTTGACTAAAAATTTTAAATAACCGAATTATCTAGTAAAATTCAAAAATGAAAGAAATTATCCTGAAGAAGTTTACTGGAAATTTTGTAAGAATATCTCGAAAATTTGATGAAAAATGTATGAAGAATATATAATAGTCAATTTGAATATTTTTAAAAATATAAAAAAACCCCTTTAAAACCCTGTTTTTGATAGTTACAAAAAGAATGTTCTTTCTTTGAAAAATAAGATATTACTATCTTCCATTAACATATACTAGTTTTAAAATAAATGGTAAGCCAAATTTACAATCTTCAGAAACTATTCCAAACCAGAAAAGGGGAAAAAAAGATGGAAAATGGACAAATCGGTGACCCACATTAGTTTCTTATTGTAATCTGCTCTAAAATAATCAGATAATTAAATAAGGTTATACACTTTATTTTTTAACAGTAGTTTCTAAACAATGTTTGCTTGAATTAATGACAATTTTTTTTCTTCAAAATCGCTCGAAAGTTTCAATTTTTTCCTTAGACAGACTGGAGCAAAACTCATTTTCGATAAGCGCTCTGAATTTTCAAAAATTGGAAAAGTTATAGATAATGCGAGAAAGTATGTGATGTTGCGCTCCACTGGTTTCTTATTTGATGAGCGATTGCTATCGATATTTTTTTAATGCTTCCTTTAGAAATAATGAGCTTGCAGCCAAAAGTGATTACACTCCGTGTTAGTATTTGGAACACTTACAAAACAAATTCACCATCATAGGCATCGGTAAGCTCATTCAATCCTTGTCAATAAAAATGAAACATCACATTACCCTGGTAGCTACAGTAACATTTTATTTGACAATTAAACTAGTATTAATATAATTTTATGATGCTTACAAAAAAAATCGGAATGTTAATGTAATTTATTGTTTCTAATAATTAAACAAAATGCTAAAAATGACAAAAAAATTATATCTAAATAGACCAGTGTTATTTAGTGTAAATATTTTGTGAAAAGTGCTGAATTGTATGTAACTTTCATTTATTACTTCCAGAAAAGATTTCTCTTTAAAGGTTCTTCAGTAGAACAATACATCGTACCTTTAATCGTGGACGGCACAAGGAGAATCTTTCGATGTGGCAACACCAAGTTTATATTTGGGAAAAAATACAATTACTAATATAATGAATATGCCTGAAGGTGACAAGTGGGTAATATTCAATAATCAGGAAACAGGTATGAGAATTATTTAACATGTTTGATTATGATCCGTTTCTAAAAAGATATTTTTAATTCATATGTTTCTCCATTGTGTTAACAGGTTACTTCAGAGTAGATTATGATGACAAGAACTGGAAACTAATATCAGAATATTTGAATGATCCTAATAATCAAATAGACGGTATTCCCGTTTTGAATCGCGCGCAGCTTGTCGATGATGCTTTAAATTTAGCAAGAGCCGGTAATTGGCCCAAAATTGCCTTCGATCTGGCAGACTATCCAGTCGGGAGAAGGATTGATTCCCTTGGACAGCAGCACTACAGCATTCTCTTTCGGGATGCATGCAGTGAATCACGAAAAGTATCCAGTTTTCAAGGTATGAAATTATATGTCACCAAATATCATTTCCAGCTAGTATTAGGGGCAAATTCCCCTTTGTGTTATTGGAAAATATTTACATTTAAAATATTAAAGGTTTTGTTCATAAAGAAATCTGCCCTTTATATTCAACCAAATTTCACGTTTTTTTTCTTTGAATGAAAAATGATGAGTTCTGGATGAGTTCTGACTCCCTTATTAGCCGTTTTCAAAGAACCCAATACAATTAACAGAATATTCGATTTTCTGCTGACATTTCTTCATTGTGTCATTTTGGAATGCAATGTGTAATCGATATATCGAGAGCAGTAGTCATTTCGTCTTTCAGCACGAACAAGCCTGTAAAAGTGATAAAGGTTATAGTTAACGGGCGATAGCGTTTTGTTTCTTTTTTTTAAGTTCTAATATTGAGTGTTTTTAAATGCAAAAATTAGTGACTGGGTATTTTCAATGGCCAGAATCGTTTGAACATGGATTTTTCGAAAAAAATTTTTTGCGATTATAATTATAAGTGATGCATTATACGTCTTCAAATTAAAGGGTTTCAAGTAGGATTTCAGCTTTAGCCCCTACAACATATATGTACAGTTCTTGGGATATATAAAATACTTTAATTACGTCTTCAAAAATATGTTTAACTCTGAGCTTACAGGATTAGTGATTGATTGTTTCAGCATTTCTAAGCTCCATAATTTTATTATTTTGAGAAAAAGTACTGAACGACATAATGACGACTTTACGATTGTTCATGTCGTACTTTTTAAAGGTTCCAGCAGTTTTTCCTTTAGTGTATTGCAATATTAAAGGTTTAGTTATCGTATGTTTACTTTCAGGTTCTTGTAACTACTTAACACTAATACAATGTTTAATTTTTAAATAATTTCAAACGGAGATTTAGAGCGAGGCGCGAATTTAGTTAGCGGCCTTGTCATGGCAATTTCTGATTCGCATTATTTGAGCAATCTCAAAAGAAGAAGTGCTGTGAAATCTCACGTGTTTCACAAGATATATTAGAATAATGTCAGATTGAATGTATTCGAATTTGAGGCGTACTTATACCTTCACGCCAGGTCCACTCAGTTCGAAATGTTGTAGGAACTTCGGAATGTCAAGTTACAGAACAATATAAAATTACTAAATTGAATTATTTAGCTCAATTAAGTTACTCCGCATGCACTTTAGACAAACTTATTTCGTGAGTTTGTAAACTAGGATCCCTTATAAAAACCTAGTTTTCGAAGTACCATAACAGCAATATCAAAGAAAATTACGGAAAAATTTGAAGAATTGATAAAACGTATAGCACTTTGTTTCTGCAAATCATGAACTCAGCCTCACTAAATCAATAGGAATATAAAGTTTCTTTTCAAAACACCTCTCATATTATATCAAATTTATAAAAGGTCAAACATTTTTGATATTTTCGCTTTTATTACATGTTTAGTATACGTTATTATACACAAATATGTTTTATATACTGAGATATACCAAAATTTTCCTCTCTCTCTACATCTATATCTGCTAAAGATCTTAGCGTCCGGCTTGCTGGGTCAATGGGTCACGATATATTATAATCTTTATTACCTCTGTAATGGATTATAGGATCCGCCGACTATACAGCGCAGCTGGGAATCTGAAATAGAATGATTCTATTCCTAGTTCATTTCTGTTTGGATTGACTAACTGAAAGATCACTTTCTTTCTAAAAAAACAAATTCAACAAAGTTTATTTTTCCCTTTTCTACAAACAATTTAGAGAATTTACAATTTTAGGCCTTTGATCAAGATATCTTCAATTTACACCTTATACCGCGGTTAACTTATCTTTCTTCGTTGATGTCCCTCGTAGACTTCTCAGTCGAAATATCTTGCGATCTTGCCGTAGTCCAAAGTTCCAATTTATACACCAATATTGCTTCCACATCAAAATATCTGCAATATCATTCACTGTCCTTAAAATTTCACTGATAACCCCAATTTATCTCGATTGTACTCGTTCCCCTCTCACGAACATACGATCAGTTCAGAAGGGTTTCAGAGCAGAATGAAATCTTTCTGCATGATTCATCCCTCGAAGACTTCGTATTAAACTACCTTCTTTTTTTCCATAACATTTGACCGTCCTTTCTCACCCAGCCAATCCATACGTTCGTTATATTTTGGTGTAGCTGCCCTTTTTGATCGTATAAACTTCTTCGCCCAATCCTAAATTTTCTATTTTCGGCATCCAGAACTCAAGCAGAAAAACAAAAACTACATTGTTTATTCACGGTCTTGCTAAGCTCTAGCTCTCGTGATATTTCGTAATACTTTGGTCCACCATATTGTCTACAAATAAATGTTAATTTACTTTAATGTGACAAATGGGTATGCACAGCTTCCTCTCCAAGCGTCTTTTGGGTTTTAAACCTAACTAAATGACAGACTAAAATTGAACACTTTCTTCTTGTTTCCCACACTAAACGACATTAACACTTTACACTTTGCACTGCACTAGGTCTTGTTGCGCCTTAAAACTATTTAGTTTTCCTTTCGGAATGTCCCAACAATAACCATTTCATCAGGTATTCTAATACCCGTATCTGCTAATATTTGCTCCATTAACTTCATTGAATAAAATACACTTTAAATTAAACTCCTACAAACTGAAAAAATAAAATAATGACAAACAATAAAAAAGAAAACTATTACACCTAATTTACAAACCATTTACAAATCTCGTTATGACCAGTATATTTAATCATGCGTGTCGCCCCTCATATACGGCTTCATGTTCCTGTAGTTAATGTTCCTTTTTCCGTCCATTTTCATCATTCAAAAATCGCGGCATTCTTGTTAATACTTCCCAAATTTGGGTTTCCTTTAAACGGGAAAAATTTATAAATAGCTTCATCCACTGACGACACTTGAGGAAATTTAATTAAACTTCATCCCCCTCCCTTATACTCGCCTGAAAGCATTGTTTCTGTTTTAGCTTTCTTTGGCTGCTGCCTCCTCAAATTGTCATAAATCATTCGCGTATCTCTACATCATCAGGGTGTAGTCCAATTTCCAGTACGACGCAGTAAAATCCAGTCCGTGAATATCCGAGCCCCTTTTCCCTTTCCCCATCATTTCATCTAATTTCGGCGGTTTTTCATGACAAGCGATGGTCTTGCATTGAGTTTCTTAGCATCAACACAAAATCTGATCTTATTGTTTTTCTTACGAACTATCACTATTGGGTTTTAATACGGTGTCATCGATTGTTTTATTTTACCATCCTCAAGCATCGTGTTTTTTTTGTTTACGTACTTCGCTTTTATATACATGGGGATGGGATATTGTTTCAGATTAAAAGGTTCCTCATCCATCGATTCAATTTTAAATTGATACCCCTTTACCGGCTCCTTGAACTTCCAAAAATGTTTTTATATTCATTGACTAACTTTTCCCAATAGCTTCACTAGCATCTATTCCGTTTTCGTCGCCCGCGCCTTCCGCTGCCGTGTGATCTGGTCCTGGTCTCTCAATTTGTTCCGCAATATCGCAAATACACAATCTTCGCCCTCCGATTTTTGATCCCTAAACAATGTTGTTGCCCTTTGTCACCTCGTAAAATACACTCCTGTTACCTATTCGACCTTGGCGTCACACATTTTAGGCCATCAATCCCAAAATAATTGACGAATCAAATTCTTCACTACAATTGCCGGAAACTGAATTGGATCCCTTGAACTCCACATCCACCCAAATTTGCGACTTCTCGTTTCGATGCGCCTTCCATTAGCGTCCGAATATCCAAACTCCTGTGGTAGCCATCAATTTTATTTCCCTTTCTTTAACTGCTCATACAATTTTTCCGACACTGCACAAACATTAGCACCGTGTCAATTAAATGTTCAGGTATATTCCGAAATATCCCTTCCCAAAAATTTAAAAACGTGCTATTCTCCGCCCGTTCGTCCGTATCTTCCTTAATAAATCTTCCGCCGATACTTCAATGCTATTCAACTCCTTAAGAACCATCACGCCCTCATTATCATCATGAAATTTTAGGTGGCTTTGGTATTACAAGCGCCGATGTATGCATTGGTATATTTCCGTGAACGCATCATGAATTCATTTTCTAACTGTTCAATCTTGTCCTTAATGTCCGACTATATTTCCCAGATTGATTCTTTCACCATTTTAATGTTTCAAGTCCCTCCGGTATTCGTTTTTTTAATTTACAATCCGAATTAACTAATTTAGATTCTATGTTTTCATTTGTTGCCATGTTGAAGCGACATTGCATTTAAATTATCTACACGCGATTCGACGATTTCAACTTTTCGCATTGTTGTCGAAATGTCCTAATGTCACAATGTTTCCTGTGAATCATTAACTTGGGAATTAATTTGTCGCCAGATTCTTTAATTCCTCTGCATTTGTCGACTTGATTATTAAAAGACTTTCCCTTTTACAAAAGAATAATGTTAAATTCAGCCGATGTATTCCACCTGTAATTGCATTTTTTCTCATGATTTCTGACGAAAATTTTCAATTCTAATGACATTTGATGTCATTCCTTCCAATTTAGCGTTATTTTTTCAAATTCAATATTCATATCTGAGTGATTCCATCTAATTTAGTATTATTATGCTCAAGTTTTTCGTTCATTTCTAACTATATTAAGAATTAAATTTTTAGGTCCATATTTTTTAACGGTGCAGCCATTATTTCCTTTTTTTGTGGTTCAACTCAAATTCCGAAATTTCTCCCCCAGTTAGTATTAGCAGACGCCATATCATCTACATTTCATTCTTTCCCTACGCAATTTTCTGCTCCTAGTATCCATTTTGAATTCTATACAAATTAAAATCTCCTTTAAATTATTTTAAATCACACCAATGAAATGGTCTTGGCCCCTTTTTTATCATTAAAATTAATTTCAAAAAGTCAATCCATAAATTTCAGATTCCTTTGGGTCACTATATTATAATTTATAAGACTAATTTTATCCTGTGTCACCAATTGTTATAAATTATAAAAATTATGCATCACGTTGAGGTGCCATTTGAGATATACCAAAATTTTCTCTCTCTGCATCTATATCTCTAAAGATCTTAGCGTCCGGCTTGCTGGGTCAATGGGTCACGATATATTATAATCTTTATTACCTCTGTAATGGATTATAGGATCTGCCGACTATACAGCGCAGCTGGGAATCTGGAGAAATTTTATTCCTAGTTCATTTCGTTTGGATTGACTAAATGAAAGATCACTTTCTTTTTTAAAGAACAAAATTCAACAAAGTTTATTTTTTCCTTTCTACAAACAATTTAGAGAATTTAAATTTTTAGGCCTTTGATCAAGATATCCTTCAATTTACACCCTTTTACTGCGGTTTAACTTATCTTTTTTTCTGATGTCCTCGTAGACTTTCAGTCGAAAATCTTGCGATCTTGCCGTAGTCCAAAGTTCCAATTTTTACACCAAATTGCTTCCACATCAAAATATCTGCAATATCATTCACTGTCCTTAAAAATTTTACTGATAACCCAATTTATCTCGATTGTCTCGTTCCTCCCCACGAACATACGATCAGTTCAGAAGCGCGTTTCAGAGCAGAATGAAATCTTTCTGCATGATTCACCCCTCGAAGACTTCTTTTTAAACTCCCTTTCATTTTTTCCATAACATTTGCCCGTCCTTCTCCCCAGCCAATCCATACGTTCGTTATATTTTGGTATGACCTTTGATCTATAAACTTCTTCGCCCAATCCTAAATTTTCTATTTTCGCATCCAGAACTCTTAATGCATTTAAAAAAAAACAAAACTCATTGTTTATTCACGGTCGTTGCTAAGCCTAGCCTCGTGATTTTTCGAATACATGGTCCCATATTTTACAAAAAATGTTAATTTATTTTAATGTGACAAATGGGTATGTCAAATACAATTTTTAAAAAATTTCACACCTGAAGTTTTTTCGACACAACCACTGTGCTCGATTTAAAAAATGGTTGAAGGACACATATTTTGGCTTGTTGACAAAGAAAGAAAAGGAAGGGGAACTAAAAGTAGGTAAACACGAGGTGGTCAGACGAGAGAAAAAGAAAGGAAAAAAGTAAAACAAATGAGTTTAAACTGAGAAAAAGGGGGGAGAGAAATGGAAGTGAAAGGAGGGGGAGACAAGGGACAGGTGAGGAAAGAGGGGGGAGAAGAGGGGAAAGGGAAAAGGAAAGCGAAAACACAGAAGGGGGAGGGGATGCAAAGAAAACCAGTATGGAAAATTTTAAAAGGCCCCTTTGTTTCCCCAAAAATTGATTATGAGTTGTGGGGTGTCAAGTTAGTGTTTCACTTCTTTTAGATTTTGGATCAAGAAAATATGAGGGGAATCACCAAGGCCCGGTCATCTTTAGCCCCGGAAGATTACGTGATTCTTTTTTCTGATGCTAGTACTGATTGACAGTGGTTTAGTGATTGCCCTCTTAAAACGACAGGATGAAAATCCTGCAAATGTAGAATGAAAATTTGGGGTTCCCTTATTTTGGGAAAACCCCAAATGATTATGATCTTAATCCGGAATATTATGAAAAGTTTTTCAAAATATTTCAGAAAGGGCCCTTTCATATGACTCTGAGTTTATTTTTTTTTAAATGAGGAGAAAGATGATCGTGGGCCACCCCCACTCCAAAGTGAAGTTACTAAACATTCTCTGTAATTAATAGCAGTAGATTCGTTATTTACAACACAACACACATTTAAACACTTGAATAATTTAATTCAGAGAATAAGTATTTTCAGGTTTAAAAGGAACACCGGTGCCCCCAAAAAATGAAGGAAGGGCCCTTTTGGCATTTTGTGCGGAAACATCGTTACTGTTAGCAGCTTTCGATTTTTGTTGCAAACGTTCAAAACCTTATGCATTACCATCACCACCACCACCACCACCATTACTACCACCACCACCATTACCACCACCACCATTACCACCACCACCACCACCACCATTACCACCACCACCACCATTACCAGCACCACCATTAACACCACCACCATTACCACCACCATTACCCCCACCATTACCACCACCATTACCACCACCATTACCACTACCACCACCACCACTACCACTACTACTCTCTACTACTAGCACTACTATTGTGACGACGGCGACGACCACGTTTTAAAATTTTCCGCGCAATATTCCCCCGAAGCCCTCTTTTCTCACGCTCAAACCCTCCGGTTGTCTGTCAGCACAGGCATTCGTATCTTGAATATCCTCGACCGCCGGCTAATTTGGGAAAGGGCAAAATTTAAATCGTTATAAATGGCCCCGGAAAGTCAATCCGACATATCAGCACCAAAGATCCCCAAAACTCAAAATGCCGTCCCTTTGGGAAAAAATCCCACCACTTTTACTTCGCCTCCTTTAAGTTTTATACCTGAACGCTTTAAATTTTCAAAATAAATTACTCCCTAAAATCACTAAGCTCATAGTTTGTCGAAATAATCAACTTCACCCGATCTTTGGGATTCAATCCTGAATTTTTCAGAAAACAAAAACAGCAACTGTTTCCTATGCTTTTCCCTTTAACTCCAGATGTAACCATTATTACGCTAAAAAAAAATCCCCCGCTCTCCAAAATTAAAAAATATCTCCATGATGCCCTAAAAAGACAATTCCATCCCAACCCTCATTTCCCAACCAAAAAAAAAAATAACATTAAAGAATAAAAAATACAGAACCCCCTTGGGGTTTAATTTAAATGAAATAGGAGACAAATATGTATGTATTGTTTTTTTTTTCTGAAAATCACTTGTAATCTTGAGGTTGACCGAATAAAAAGAATTTAAAAAAAAAATGCGACCATTATGAAGCTGATAGAATTGAATGAGATAATGACAAATACAGTTTGTTATATTTCAAAGAAAAAACTGTAATTTTTGGGAAAATATCGAAATTGGGGGTAAAGGACAGTTTTATTCAACGTGGAGCGAGGTCCTGTCAAAGGGGTTTAGTATTATTTAGAACTGCGTAGTCTCTTCAGTTGGCACTTTACCTACGGAGTCCTGAACGGCGCATCGGGCTCAGGAAAGGGCTGGTAATGCAAGTTTTGGTCAGGATTTTAAATCATTCAAAAAACTTTTTTTCAATATCCATGCTGATTTCTAGGGGATCTGAGGATGAAGTTTAAAAAAATGTTTTTCAGGAAGAGAAACTTGATGTTAATTTTTTTAAAAATAAATTAACTCGCCATTATTTCTTCAGCATTGATAAATTGTACAAACCTAGTGAGTGGAAGAAAATTGATTGGGATAAAGAATTTTTAATTAAACGCTAAAGTTTTTAATATAACTTTTCGACATGAGGAATAATTTGATTCAAACCGAACATTCTAGAAATTTTAAGTTATCAGTGTGGGCAATTAAAAAAATCTAGAATTACTTTCTTTTAAAATTCAAAAATTTTATAAAATTTTGAAATTTATTAAGAAAAAGGACTATATTTAAAAATCGATTTCAACATGTCTTGCTCTTCCTTAGCTGAAAAAAAAAACAGGATATTATTTATCAAATCCATATTTAAAGCCTGGTTTAAAAAATATCGGAAATCAATCTAGCCCGCCCTACTGATGCAAAATTAATTCATGTTGACCCAAAATTTTAAACTGGGGAATGATGCTTTGGGTTGCAGGAACCATTTTTATCCCAAAAAATTCAAATGTCCCTAACCCAGAAATCAAAATTTTTTTAATTTTTAAAACTGTAAATTTAAATCCGTTCAAAACAAGAACAATAATAAATATGATGTTTGAAAAAACAACTTGCATGGAAAGGTACCCCTGGTGATTTCCTTTTTCAAATTTCACAACAAAATTTCTCAATATTAAAATTACAGTATTATCGCTATTGTCATTTTAAAATCTATTTGGCAAATCCAATGGTTTGAACTGTTTCAGTCTTTTTTACTTCTAAACTATTTTAGTAAGTTTTGGGTGTAATTTTTTTGGTTTTTTAGTTTGTGACATATTTATGGCTAAAATTTCTAATTTCTGTTGTACTGTTTGGGATGTTAAAATCATTATGTAAAATCGTATCGGATCCAGGGGCCCAGCAATGTCTCTCAGAACCTTGGATTGGAATCTCTGTAAGGTTTTTAAAATTTTTCCCCATAGAGCCCAGAGCTGTGTAGATGTCCCGAGAAATAACAATTATGAACATTGTTTTAATTAAAAAGTAACTATTTAAAGCCGATTTAAAATAACATTATCATTTCTTTAATTATTTCTTTAAAATATAAAATTTGATAAATTTAAAAATATTTTTTTTAATAAATGTTTTTTTTGTTTAGCGGTGGCCC
>CAXIVR010000002.1:73562751-73598253 GCA_964035755.1 Teleogryllus oceanicus | reverse complement strand
TCTTCTAAATTTCAGCGCCAGCAAATGGCGTAAGTTGATCAAACAGGCCCTGAGGTTTCACATTTTCATTTTGCTGCCAAGTGAAATATTAATGAAAATTTATAATACAACTTTCTAACAGTTATTAAATATCGGAATATACTCACTTTTTAAATGAGGTAATTTTTAGACTTCTTGAATGTCTTCCAATTATAAGAAATCATATAGAATCGATCCCCCTGACACCAGAAAATAAAAGAAGATTAACAATACAATTAAAATACAATATTTTAAAATAAATTAGTAGTGCTACAGAGAGGCAACAACCGTCCAATCATGTCAGATCATTCTGCCATTAGAATCAACAATAAGTGTCCACAACTTTTCACCTGTCCATATCCCATCTCTTGAGCCAGAATGCTATTTGAGGCCCATGCTATTAATAAATCTAATACCATAATAATAATAATAATAATAATAATAATAATAATAATAATAATAATAATAATAATAATAATAATGTTTCTTTCATTCTAAATTCATCACATATATGTATTCGTTTTTAAATTCGAAATGTCAATTTGAATTATTTGATCAGAATATCTAACTTACATGCAAATTTTTTAAAATGTATAAATGTTGAATGTGAGATTTCTAATTGTGATTGTTAATTTATAGGAAAAATGTTTCAACGTGATACCCAATTGAGTCAATTTTATGATGTTCTCTCATCCCAATTCCCTTGTAAAATATGTTTTCATCTAAAATTGCAAATGTAATGTGAATTCTTTATAATGTTAAACACACCTATTTTATCTTAATATAAGTTGTGTTAATTTTATTTACATTAATTATTTAATTTCCTTTTTTAGCTGACATTTGTTAAAGATCTGATGATGGATGGACAACTCAATCACTGAAACGTTGCCTCCTTTCTTTTAACATTAAATACTACTTTGATGTAATAATCATTTATGCTTTAACTGAACATAGTTTGGACAGTCTATAAAAATATTCAGAACTTTATTAAGAAAAACTTAGAAACTGACAACTATGTTTGTCTTTGTGTAATTCATTTTAATTAAATCTCTGTCATCAATTTTATAGTTGTAGAAGTTTTAATTTTCAAGAGAATTAAGTTAACCATGAAAATTGTACCTCATCCATTTATAAGTGTATTTTTCTCCATTTGAAAAATTTTAGGCAGTTTTGCAATTTTGATACTATCGGAAGACTACATATAAAAAGGACCACAAATTTTAAAAAATGTTTTCAAATTTAAAAGCTTCAACTAAGCCAGATCTGAAGTTCTTTAATTTGGAAAGGATGGTTTGACTGGAAGTGTTCGAGACGGAAGGACGAACAGACGACAGACAGATGGTTGAGCGAACGGACAGGCAGACGGACGAACGATGGACAGGCAGACGGACGGAGGCAGATGACCAGGCAAGTTTATTTTCGATCTAGGTATCTAAAACATGTATTTCCTTTGAAATCTCAATCCAATTTTCGCAGCATAACATGCTTTATAGTACGTATATGACTCCCGTATCTATGGGAGAAATTAAAGTACCGTGTGTAGATATGACATGAACATTTCAAACATTCATTGATTTATTTTTAAACATGTCTCCTTACTTTAAGTGGTGCCGTTACTTATTGTGTACATTGCTCAACCGATGAAATTCAAAGACATGTAGCGCTACAGACAGAGCACACATTATCCTATATTAGATTTTTCCTGAAAGTCTGACTAACTTTTCAGTATTTAACAACCTTCCAGATGGTCTATCAGCGCATAAGGTGCCAGACCAATTTCGCAGAAGGTCATCCTTTATTCGAATATCTTTGACTATCTCGATACTATGCATCCCATAGCTCAGTGTATTCTTTCATCGGTGTTTTACTAAGGTTCTATTAGGCATCAGTTTCACATAGATTCTTTTACAGTTTCCTGACAAGTGATTATAAAATGAATGAGTAAGTAATACAAAATTCTCAGATACCTCAGACCACAGACACGACATGAAACAGTGCTTTTCATGCAGTTCAAACGTGTCATCAGTGACACGTTCATGATCAACACCTCCCCCTTTCTCACGAGCCGAATATTTTGACAGCCACTTGTAAACGGTAGTTGTTAACAACAAATAATGGCTAAGCCTTGCATGTTTTTATGTATTTCACTGGGCTGAATCAGATCCTCAGCCCGAAATGGCACCCTGCCCTCAGTTTGTAACTGTGAAAAACACCGTGGTGCGGATTACGGCTTTTAGGAAGGTTTTGATTTAAAAAAATGAGCGATAGCATCATTCTGAAATATTTTCTAAACAGCTAAGTTTACTTTTGCATGCAGATACAGTAATATATGAAAAGAAAGTTATGTAATGCTGTAAGTGATTTGGTTCAACGAAGCCATGTGGGTGTGCGTTCTTTTTCGGCATCCGTCCGTCCGTCCGTTCCGTCTGTTCGTCTGTTCCGATCCGTTCTTCGTCGTTCGTCATTTGTCTGTTCGTCCGTCCAATCGTTCATCATCCTTCCGTCAATCCGTCCGTCAAATCCATTGTCAATCGATCCGTCCGTCAATCCGTCACCGTCCGTCCGTCCGTCCGTCAATCCATTCGTCCATCGTCGTGCGTCGTCATCCATCCGACCATCCGTCCGTCCGTGCGCCGTCCGTCCGTCCGTCATCCGTCATCGTCCGTCAGTTCGTTCGTCCGTCGTCATCTGGTGTGTATGTAACGGCGCCTGAACTGGTACGCACCATTGAATGATTCCTATCGATCGCGTGAATGGAAGCCTTGCGATTTTAAGTAATGATGGTACGAGATTTACTTTACGTGAAGCCCGGGGACAGTTTCAATTTTTTTAAAACAACTCAGTTTTCTTTGATTTCTTGAAAAATGAAGTATGCGCCAGAGTGGCAAGAGCCAGTTTTCACGATTAACTCTGCAATTTTCGAAAATCGCAAGATTGAATTTATTCAGCGTCTTCCCACAACTGAAAACTGAATGAATTTTCCTTCAGTTGAAATTTGTTCTCAATGCCAGTTCTTCAATAATGTCGTGGCATTTCTTAAAACTTTTAATTGTTTTTCATAGTATTGCGTGAAGTATTAATTTACAAGAATACAAAACAATATTTTCAAAAAACAGCTCCAGTGTTTTCTATTACTTTTGATGAAACTATTACTAAATGCTTACGCTATGAGATTATAAACGCCATACTACTCCATTCTGTTTTCAAAAATTAAATGTAATTTTTGACAATCTCATGTCATGTCTTTCATTATGTAATTTTCCTTAACTGTGATTACATTAGGACTACTGTATTTAAATTATTTCTTATAAAGTTGTCAAACACAAAGTTTCTGAAAACAGGCTGAAAATTGTGCCTCAAACACTGATATATTCTAAAGTCAACTCAATTGTTTTCTTTAAACTTTTCTTACAGGTGTTAAGTGACAAATTTACTTTTATATGCTGCTACAAATATACTTAAAAATATTTTTAAAATATCTCTCAAGCCTCTAATCTATATTTCAGCGTTATTTTATTAGTGGTGTAGGTGGAAGTACTTTATTAAAATTTGAGGTATTTTGGGAAAATTGTCGTGTCTGTATAGGTACTCTAAATCAAATGTCGCTAGACTATAGAGGCCTCGAGATCATTTAGTGATCACAGTGAATATGGATTTACAAAAATGGCGGAACAATTATAGTCTAATGACCACAGGACAGACATACAGGCGTTTCGTCGATCGTCGATGTTTCAGCCATGCAAACATGGATTCTATTACAACGTATTAGATTAAGGGAATTTGCATTTAGTAATCACCTCCTGTCTCAAATCTGTAAGTTGTGGTTATTCTTATCCTTCCATATTCAAAACAGTCGAAGGCAGACATCAACACAATTTGTTGATTTGGGGCATATTATTCTTTACATTTACAATACGTTGGTACATTCTCAGACCGAGAATATTGAGGAAGCAGATGAATATGCAGATATGTATACCATCACTTACAGTAAATGAAGAAAAAATTAAAGAAAAAACTATTGTGCTAAAGATGTAGAATTTTCATAGTAAATTTTCTAATTTCTTATTAATGCCTTGTCAAATTCCTTTATGGCCCTTGTGCATCCCAACATCTATCCCTTCCCCTCTTAATACATTTTGAAGTTTTCTAATTTTAGTTCTAATAATTATTGAAATTTTAGTGGGTGTAAGAAGAAAACCACATCTGTATGTAATTCATTTGATAATTTTAGACCCTTTTGAAAATAGTATGTAACAATTGCCAATCAATTTGAAATATTTCTGGGAATCTTCAGGATTTTAAAACTGTTGAAACCATTAAACTTTATAACTGTCCTATCTTATAATAAAACAGTTATTTCATTTAATCCACAGTTTTAAGTACATAAATTTCTGTATTTGGTTTTCTACAACTACAAATTAAGATGAGATTTTCAAATTTTCTTCACACTAAACGTAAGGATGATTATTGAATTACACTGTAGACAACATAAACGTTATTTTACAGAATTATTTTACTATTTAAGACACACAATGTGTTTTGTCACTCACGTCCTAGTTAATATTTTACAGTGGTTGTATACGTTACTGCATGTGTAATTGGTGCTTCATTATATATCATAAAGTTAATTAAAACTTTCTGTAAATGATCTAAGTGCACATTTTCAAACTCTCAAACTCCTTTATCAGGACCCAATTTAGTCATTTTGTGTCTAAATGAACTGAATATTAAATGCTACTGATGTAATCTTTTAATTACTCAAATGTAATATTTGTAAATATCTTTACACCGTTTGTTACCAGAACAGTGTATTGATTTTGTGGTTTTAGTTTCGATGAGCTTTTTTTGAATTCTTAAGTTTTTGTGAGAAACATAAAATTTAGTTTTACAATAACGCTGAAACGACAGTTTATCAAAATCTGTTCCATATTTTCAGAAATTCTTTATTTGGTTTACTCTTCTATAACATTTCTGGTATAGTTTCAATTACCAATTATTAAACCAGAAAATGGAGCAATTGTAGAAAAATGTAGTTTGTGGTGACATTGTACAGCATTTGTGTTTTCTTTAGACTTTTGTTGAACGGATAGTGCTACGTTCACACTGAATAACGTGTTAAAACTTCATTTGTGCTTATATCTTTCTAACAAATTACGCAAATGTATTTTAAATATCATACATTAGGAAGTGTACATTCTTTAATTTGTGAATAAAGTGCTTATAATGTTGACTAAAGTTTCTCGAAATCTAATATTTTCTGTGATGGTTAAATCCATTTCAGAAATGTTGAGGGTTTTCTGAAAAACAGCACAAACTTTGCTAAACAGTTAAAGTTGCAGTTGTAAACACAAGTGCTAAATCATTTCTGATAAAGTTCCTGAAAACTTAAAACTGCAATCAGCTCAATTATACATTTCAGAAACGTTCGACGTTTATCAAGACCATCCAAATTTTCAATGAAAGTTTGCATGTTTGCTATTCTATAATATTCTTAAAGACCTTCTTTCAATCTATTATTTAGGGACCGAGCCTGAAATGCAATAAATTTCGTTTGTCTAGATAGGAAGAATGAAAGAGCAGAGAATTATCAATGCAAATCTATCCTAGACAAAAGTGATGGTACTTCGTGTCAATGCTTCCATAGTTTAGAGAGACAGTAACATTTAGGATTCAAGCCATCCCAAAGTATTGGGTACTATTTCAAAGCCATTTTATATAATAGATAAAATACTTTTATGGTAGAGTGGTATGAAAATGAGTTAAAACCTGTCATTTCTGACCTTTGCTGTAAGTATGGTGCGACTCACTTGCTTCCGCAACGATGTAACTATGGTGAAGCCTGTTGCCGTCCACCGTCGAGGCAGAGCACCAATAGATGTGGTCTGCGAACTGGTCCACATGCTCGATCCTGATCTCCACTTGTCGGTAGTACCGATGGCTGCGAAGCCCCCTCGGTGGTACGTGGTGCCCCACCAGTGGTGGTGGTGCCAACCCATGTGCAGCTCGTGCGCGATGACGATTGTACCTTGCGTCAGCGAGCCCTCGTTGAGCAGCGCCGACTCGTGGTACGTGATGATTTGATTCTCAGCTGCCGAAATCAGGAAGGAGCTACTAACAGACAGTAAATATAGACATCATCTGCAACAAACGACAGTTCTATTCTGCAATGAAATTTTGCATATTTTCAAGCCAATGATGTTTATTGCTGTTCATCATTGAAATATCAGGAGTTTTATTGAATTAAAGTATGCTCAGTATCTTCAAGTTTATGAAGTTTCAAATCTTTTAATACATGTTTGACTATGTCTTGGATATGTGTGATGCGTATTAGACGTACTCGAAGTTGGTTTAAAAATACTTTCTATACAAAATTTACATTGCAGAACATTAAATCTCAAATTCGTAGTGTTTGTATTTACAAAGGAAATGAATCTGTTAGTTGTTGAGAACACTAATTTTAGTTAGTATCAGTCAATCGTGATGAGTTAAACAAGTTCTGATGTTTTTCTTACAATTGTTTTCATTATTTATGTTTTCATAAACAGAAGCAGAAAAATTACAAAGTGTAAAACCTAACTAATTTTAAGAAAATAAATAGAAACTATTAAATTACTCTTTATTTTATTGAGCAGTTAGGTGCAATTACAAGATAAAGGTTAAATCATGGGTATCTAGAAGATTATAGGGCTACAATTTGTATTTACACGATCTGAGATATTCTTAAAGCAGAAAATATAATTTAATTATATTTCCCCTTCTTTGTTGATTTATAGGTCACAATC
Source organism: Teleogryllus oceanicus (assembly GCA_964035755.1). Classification (NCBI taxonomy): domain Eukaryota; kingdom Metazoa; phylum Arthropoda; class Insecta; order Orthoptera; family Gryllidae; genus Teleogryllus; species Teleogryllus oceanicus. Next base: position 73,591,453 of record CAXIVR010000002.1, on the reverse strand, counting down.
AGATATAATACTGAAAAATCCATGTACATCTATCATCTATGAAAATTGCAGAATAATTTTATCAGTATTCATGACATAAATATGATTAAATTTAGACTTATGACTTAAAAGATGCGTTTTTAATTTCTAGAATTTCTCATGGTAGATGGTTAAATCCATAAAATTTGTTTTTTCATTTAAAATGCGATTTCAACATAAAGTGCCTCATAGGGCAGATTTGCATATCCTGCCACTTCCCCATTCAATAATCTTTCTAATTTCTAACACTAGATCCTAGTTACTATATAATGGCCACATATAAATCATATATTAAGTATATTAGACTTAAAATACTGTAAATGTTTCAAAATGAACTCTGAATTTTCATTATAAGTCTTTCAGTTCATTTACCAACAGCCAAGTGCTGCAATAACTCATTAATTTATAACGAAATCTGCATTATCTTTTAAAAAATAGTACAATCATCCCTAGCATTGTAAATAATTTCTGCATCAAACAACACACATACCAATGGAGCAAGAGCAGAACTTGTATGTATTCCGAAATTGTGATCCCATCCGCACTGTGTTTGGCCTGCACTATGCTAGAACCTCCGACATAACAGTCTTTCTTAGCGTATTCCATGTGTGATGCGTGACCACGATAACCATTGTACTCAGAACGTTTTCTTTCAAACGATATTAGGCTTCTTTTAGTTTTGTGCTATGCGGCAAACATCCCTTCTCCTAATCGTCTTTTACTATCATTAACAAAGTTGATCAAAACATTGGAACCCTTTTTCTTTCGGAAAATGTCCAGAAGTTCATGTAAAGTAGTCTAAATTAAATATCTAACAATTCAAGGGCCACGACATAATATCGTTGAGTATCAGTTTGGAAAAATCAGCTGAACAGTTTGTATAGCGTTGTTCACAGACGGACGGACATATTATAACCGCGTCATCAATTACATGACAGAAATATTGGTAATATTACCGACATCTTGCCTACAAATAGTTCCTAAGTGAGACAATTACCTGAAGTAAATTTCTGAACGTGCTGCTTCAGCCAGTGGAACACGGCAGTAGATATGGCGGACTTGACTCGGACGAGATTATACTTTCGGATCGAGACCTTTGAAGTAGTGAGTGGTATAGCTACCACACAGCCGACGAGGACGTCGATACAAATGAAGCTTTATTAAGCTTTTTCAGTTTTCAGTTTTCAGCTTTTTCAGCTTTTTCAATTTTTTCTCAGCACCAATTTTCAGTTTAATTTTGAGCAATTGCCATTCTACACACTATTCTTTCATTTTTATTTATGATTTCATTTCGAAATTCCTATTTAGAATTTGATAATTGAAAAAGCATAGTTACATTCAACCTTTGGCTCAACTTTCACACAAAACAGAAGTTATAATTTGGGTTTGGACTCTGCGTTTAGCACGACCATCACCTTCGTGGCTGTGGTTTAACAGAGCTGTACAACGAGAAGCGTACGGAAATACTCCATTCCATCGCGGTAAGCAGCACTGAAGCCATGCCCAGGGACGACGACCTTGGGCGTGAACGTCGCTCGACAATCTTTACCTGCTTGAATCAACAGATTCGCCAGTCGTGAGTCACAGAAAGCAGAAAGAATGTTACTAAATTGCAGCTTGGAAACTCAAGATGATCAGTTGCACAATTAAAAAAAACGTTGCTTAATATAGAGCTTCCCTCAATTAACAGACATTGATCGATTTTCGTATGTCTTGATAATAGTAAATTTATTTTTGCGATGTAAATCAGTCTAAATAATTTTATGTTTATTGTCAAATGTCCTTATATAATTATTTATCTAATTCTTTATAATGTGATGTTGTTGAAATCATTTAAGAGGAATTGTCATGTAAAACAAGGTTTTAGTTTATGAATAAATCCTGTTAAATTGTTTCCTGAGTGAAACATTATTTCCTTGAGCAGTCAGAGACTGTCAAACAGAATTTTTGCACTGCAGTCATGAAGCTGAATATTAAGTGTAAATAATGAGTATAGTATTGGCTAAGATTGAAAGGTATTGGTAGTTTTGTATATTGTTTGTATGTATTTTTTTACAGGATGGTTATTTAAGTATGGTGTAGTTTCATTAGAGATGTTGTTTTAGAAATGCTACATATGTATTTACTGTTTGTTTCGTGTAAATGTAGATGGAAGTCACTATTCCAGAAAACTGCAGTTTAGGTAGAGGTTATTACATTCTGTGTAATCAAGGAAAATAATCAAATGGAGAATATGAATGTGATGTACAGAGAGATCATATTGGAAAGAATATATATTATGATACTGAAACTGTGAAATTATGTTTGTTTGTTAATAGATAGTTAGCAAGACTGAACCCACCTACGACAGGAATTATCCATGATTGAAATTCCAGGTTTGTGTTGGTGTAGTACGTCACAAAACAAGTATACTAGATTCTTCAACAATTTATTGCAAATAGTTAGGTAGATACGTGACAGTTACAATATGGACAATCGTTTTGGCGACAATCAGTTTTCATATCAGGACCACAAAACAGTTCTAGTTATATCCTGTAGAGTTTTTTCTAAATTTAGTATTTGTTATCCACTTAAATTTGGACTTTTGGTATTAAATGGTCCTGTAATAAATTTTCTTGCCGAAAATTAAATAAAGTTTTGTAATATTTTTCTTTTTTTCAGCAATTATATTTCTGTCTCAGTGATGTGTGTGAAAAATAAAGAACATATGATATCACTATGAAACAATCATTAATTTTTTCGTGCAGCACTACGACCAGGTTCACTTCCTGTAGTACCATCTCTGAACATACATAATTTGTTATACCATTGCATATAACTGTGTGTGCTTAGATATAGATGATCTGAAAATAACTAATCTAACATCATTATCAAAACTACAATTCAACAAACCATTAAAATCTCAAGTGGGAATTTCACTCTACTAAATATACTAAGACATTCAATTACAATTTTATATTTAACAGTAATATTTATGTCAGTTATGATCATTTTCTGTACTTTCTTGAATATGTTGTTGCAACTGATGAATTGTTATGTAATGCGTTTTCCTTAGTGTATTAGCCATGACTGGTAGCAAAATAGATTGATAAAAAATATGGTAGATTAGTTTAAAGTGTGTAGATCAGAGCTCAGAGTGAAGTAGTACAATGAATACTTGATCAGAAAGTTGGGGTAAATATTAACCTCATTTTATTAGTCAGTTGTTAGCAGGTTCAACTGAAGATAGTAATAATGATCATGTACATTTGTAAAGGAATTTATAAATATTAGATTCATTTATTTTAATGAGGAAATAAGATGTATAATTACAAATTAGAAATTTACCATTATTTTAGGGCCTAAATTAATATTCATTTTATTTGAGAGCCATTCAGTAAATAGACTTTGCAATTCTAATTTTCTCAAAGTGTGTAGTATAAACTCATTCAAGTATAGGTTGAATGAGAAAATCAATGGCTATTTAATAAAACCAATAAATGGTAAATTTTGAATAATTAGGAAAGAATCGAGTATTGATGATTTGCAAGTACTTTGTGTGTGTTTTCATAGTTTGAATTGATACGTGTTGCTAATCTTTTTAAGGTTAATAAATACCATATTCATGAAAATCGTTTGATTTACCAGTGATCTCAATCATTGATTCTCTAATAGACCCATACATTGGGTACCCCAAATCATCAAGTTTTATTTTGTATTTTGAGTTAAGTGTCACAATATATATATATATATATATATATATATATATAACCATTTTCTAATCTTAAATAGAATTTGTACAGCATAAAGTTAATAGTATGGTACATGAAATTGATCATAGTTCACTAAGTCTCCAAATCATAATTACAGGTCAGATTAACTAGTATTCAAGTGCTGAATTTCATGGCAATTTTCTATTTCATTCATTGGACTGGTACTGTACAGTCTTGCCCCTCACATTTGTCTGCTTCATCTTTTGCGGCTCAAAGAAATTGTTTTGAAATTTTGCAAGTTTTTCAGTTATCTATCGATTTTCAGCTTGTCATTTGAAATAATTTGAGAACTACTCTGGAAATAAATAATGTGTACAAATTCATTAAATGTACATGTAACAGCGTGAAAGATGTCTCAATTACATTGTAAGTTTCAGGAAACAAAATTACTAAATTAACTACGTCATATTAAACAGTGTCTACTACTATCCTTGTTTGAAGAAAAATTTGATAATTTTGAAAAAATGACGTTTGAAATTCTGAGAAAATGCCAAATATAAACTCATTTTACAGAAAACTGTTGAGTTTCGAGAAACATTATTAACATGTAGCTAAAGCACATGTACTCCATAAATGTAATAATGAAGAATTGCCTCTAGTGTCTTTCTCCCCGAGACAAGTTAGTGTGATTTTAGAAGAATAGAGCAATATGGAGTTGATGCCATGGTATAGGGTTCGTTCTTTCTTACTAAAAATTTGAAAAATTTGTTTTGATAAAATCTTGTTATATAATTTTAATTGCATATTACACACATGTGCACAGCTACTAAAATTTCAAAATCTGTGACCTTTTTAATGAACTATTGGGACAACAAATTTCATTTGAAGGAAAATCTTTTGTCTTTAATTTACAGTTATAGGAAGATGTTGAAAATTTAACGTTGCAGTACACAAAATTCAGAGTTAACTATGAAAATCAGGACATACCACCTTTATAGATGCATTGTTACAAGAGAATTCAAAGAAAAATTTTGGGCGTTTTGAAAAATTAAAATGTCATGAAAGCTTTATATAGTACCTTCATATTTAATTTTTTTCATTCAAGCTTCATTCGTAGATGGTAGAGTTTCTTAATTTGAAAGGTCGTACGCGTGTAGTTTAGACACTAGTTTGTTAATGAAGACAGACAGACGTTTCGAAAAAACAAATTTTCGATGGGGACCACAAAGCAATATATTTCGTTAGTCAATCAATTTTCCACTAACATTTCTATTTCTCTATACATTATATTACTCCCATTATAAATATGTATACGAGCTAAAAATGTAGTGAAGATCACAAAGGAAGACACAATATAGTAGTCTCATGGTCATTTTGATCAGAAGTTGTGCAAAGTGATAGCAAAGACCAGGAAACTCTAAAGTATGTCTCATATGGAAGACATTTGAACATTGAATAAAATAGGAAATGGTACAAAAATAATATATAAGTTGAGAATCACTTAAAACTCATTCAGTGAATAATAGTGATTAAAACAATTCAGTTTGTCTGGTTCTTACCCTGGTCCACTTTGTCGAAGAGGATCTTGCTCAGATCTATGTACAGGATCGTGTATTCCTCAACGCCTTTCCAACGCAGGCCGCGATACGTCAGGCTGTATCTGTTCTTTCGCTGACACCTGGTCGACACCCACGTCTTAGAGTTATTTGGATTGTGTTATTTTCCATGTAGTATCGACAAGTCGAAACATTAAGCGACCAAATACGACGACATTTCGAGTTGTGAAAAATGTATTGCTTGTATTACTAGATCTGTAATCAACAAACATATTTATAGACATCAAAAAGTGTGATTTTCAGCCCATCAACTTTTCAAAATGTTCCAACGTTAAATAGTTTGTAAAGTCAAAAGTTTGAAGTTTGAAGTTTGAAAACTTTTACAGTTAGTTAATGGTTGAAGTAATGTTGAAAAAGTTGAGAAATAAAACTAGATGTGAGTTGTATAACATGCTAAAAGTTTGAACCAGCGCAATTATTGGGCAGGCTGTGTTTTGGTTTTCAGGCCGGGATGATTTGCGGTTTCTCGGTGTCCTTGAGGGCGTGTTGCTGAGGCGTGGTAGTCGGGCGGGCGGTGTGGAGACAAGTGCGCGCGAGGCTGGGCTCGTCAGGTAGGAAGGCTTTGCGCGCGTGCGTCGCCTGGAACTGCGTCGCCATGGCTTCTCGCTCACGAGACGCGTTTGCTAACACACTGAAAGTAGATTCAAAGTTGGGTGCTGGACCATGTTGAATTAAATATATTTAAACAAATTTAATAATTTTGCTTTACTGATCCTAATACTTATATGTAAACTCACTGTACTTTTTATATTGATTTGAAGTGATGACATTAAAAACACAAGTAACATAGAACGTGTTTGAAAGATGATTAAATAACTTTGCACAGTTGAAGGCGACCAAACATTATCTTATATACTTTATGCAATTTAGGATAAAATATCCAAACTATCAATTCGTTAAATGAAGTTATCAACACACATTTGTGTGAAAAATTATCTTATTGCCAACATAAGTTTGTACAGATTTAGTCTGGAAGTTAACTGTGTATTTGCAGGCATAATGCAGTCCAGACCTGATTATCAGTAATAGAACAGACACATGCCCGTGTAATCAGATTTTATTTGCAGGTCACGATATTTGTTGATATCATCACAATTACAATTCTACCTTTTAAGCTATATGATTGACAATTATACACAGTACAACGTCTGCTCAAATTTCTGAATAAGAAAGCTTTGAAGTCGCAGTTCTAATTTGATGATTTTGTGTGTAGCAAAATCTCGTTGTCTGATAATCAAAGTGCAATTTTGCTTCTTTTCTCTCGTCCTTACCACTGTAAGAAGAAGGTTATGTAATCAGTATGGTCGATTATGTACCAAATATAAACCAGTCAAACAGTGCTATATACTACTCAAAAGTCCTTTTGATTTTCTTTCAGTTTTCACGGATGAAAGAATTGTTTAAAATGCCGTGGAAACAACTACCCAGCAAATTGTCAAAAAATTACATTTTAGTTTGGAAGTAAATAAACAGAATGTCATTTTTATATCTTATATGATGATTGGCACTATCCCCTACCAAAGTTTACAGAAAAATTTGAGTCATTTTGAGAAAATCTTGTTTAGTTATTTTTGTATATTGTGCAAATATTGGCACAACATTTTGAGTACAGCATTCAGTCTTTAACTCTTTATAAAATCATTCTGGTTCTCAGGTGCAATACAACAGTGCGGACACTGAGTGAAGCAGCAAATTCGAAAAATTGAAATTCTCAAATTGCTATATTGTTGAACAGTATCAGAAGTAGATGCAGCAGGTTTCCATTGTGGTGTCTTGATATAATGGTTATAAAATAAATCTATACATAGGCTCTTTGATGTAAATGGGTTTTATAATAATGGAATGACTGAAATATGTTAATTGGATGAAGAACAGTTTTATAATTTTGTTACCGTTACTCTATTTGTTGTAGCACCTGGTTTGTGAACAACTTTGTGGGTGTTTGAATTGCCTAGATAATATGGAAAATAACGAGTTGTAATGTGATATAGTGGATGAAGTAATTAGAAAGCTAAATGAGTGTGAATTCTGCCCATCCTGCTCAGTTTTATTTAGGTACTGACTAAAGTTGGGAAAAATTGTGAAACAAATTTTTCAAAATAATGTAAGCCTTTCTTTTAGAAAGAATATGAGTATGAGGTATAGAGTGATAATTACTGACCGGGAAAAGAATATCATCTAGTTCCATTGAGTTAAATGTTAATGTACAGGCTGAGAAACTGATTTCTGAACATCAATGTGTCAAAAGTATATATGAATTATATTTTTAATTTAATAGTATAGCCAGTTCAATAAATATTCTTGCTGATCTTGTTTCTTGTGATTATGAACTATTGCGCTGAATAATTTATTAAATTGTGTCTTCTTATGTAATCGCTCTGGCACCCTGGTGAATCGGAGGGCTTTCGTGAAGCAAGTCATAAACAGTGGCCGCTGACATAGTATCATGGCTGCTTGCTCCATTTCAGTTTCATTTGTTCTGATGAGACGGCAGATATGAAAGTCACCTAACTTTTGCGTTTCTTGATAACAGAGCCTTCATATCTGCTCTGAAGGGCATCAGGTACGAATATCAGTGCCAAATAGTGTTGTTTCCCTCAAACCGCGAGGAGATTTGGCACGATCAGGTCTGAGTCCAACCAGAGCGAGAAAGGTTTGAGCAAGTGTGGCGTATAGCATGACCACCGAAGCCGAGGGCGAAGTTCCCAGCCAAAGGAAAGGACTGCAATCGAACAATTACGCTGTGTAAACAAAGCTTCTTATTTGGAAAACGGAAACGCAGGTACGCCATGGTAGGGCGGTAACCGTCAGAGACGTCTTAGGGTACACAGGCGTCATGGGCTGGCGGCTTTCAGATGTGCCTCAGGGCCTGTGGGACGGTGCGTAGGTGATCACGTATTCCGCAGGTAAATTGTGATTTCACTTGGGGAGAGAAGAGCCACGCGAATTGCTGACCGTCTTGGACAGTGGCGCCTCAATGTGCTCCTTTTTGGTATCACCTAGCCGCTAGCCGACGGTGGTCGGATCTCGCCATCCAGCGGAAGGTCTCCATATTCCGATGAAAAGCGTACGCTACACTTGCAGGACTAATGACCTCAGTAGTTGTCTGATAAGATCACTAACAACCAATAACCAACCAACCAACTGGTATCCATGGGCGAATTGTTCGTAAATCTGAGCCATGCAGGAAGGGTCTCTACGAGGTGGAAGGTAGTCAGTGATGGTGAAACGTGCGTCGTGATAGTGCCATCAATGACAGACTGGAGCTTGGTTAAACGACAGGTCGGCGGTTGCGGAAACGGGTGCCTCAGGCGTGTGCCATTGTATATGTGTTTACTGTAAGTCGCCATACATCATATAAATATCAACGATTCGTGTCTGTTCGTTCTTTGTGACATCACTGCAGATCTAATGCCAGATGAATCTACTCAGAAAATGGAGTTCGTTACTGGTAAGACACCATTGATTACTAAATGAAATGATTGTGTTTCTTGTTTATTATGTTTATTTTTACAAGGTAAGGTTTGTATGATACGTATGAAAGAATGTAAATAATTCTAAGAGCAGTACATAAAAGACGACCTCAGTGGGCAATTGTGGCCACCTCTCAGCAAAGTCCACAGGATGTGTCGAGACACGATTTCCTGGTTGGGTGATGTTTGACAACTGAGATATAACGGCGTCGAACTCTAGTCGAGGATAAAGATAATGGCATATGACTGACCAACAACGGAGATCACTTACGTTAGACTCAGTACGAATAGTGAAGAACATGGGCAAAACCGTAAGAAAAATTTAAAAAGTAAGATAAAACCAGTGAAGTATTTCATTTTAAGTTCTGTGATATATAGCCTTCAAAAACATCCGATATAATGGCCTTTCCAAATACCAATTCGTATATTCCTATTTTGGGAAATAGTTTTCTTTTTACGACCACCCCTCTGAAGATTACTTTCCAGTACCAACAGAGCTTACTTAATTATGTTTTCATACTCTACTTTCATGTTGAAACAAGAAGCCAATGGTCATTAACTACATATGATCATTTTAGTTTTAGATTTTTAACATTAGTTTGAACACTTATAAGTTAGATGAAGAAACATGCCTGGGACCATCATGGTAATAGTGCTAACGTAAGCCATATGTAATCCCTGAGATGGCCATGGTAGATACTGTGATGTATTCCTCCGTGGATGAGATCCTCTATGAGCAGGTTCATTATCATAGTCTTTTAAAATTACGTCTCAGAAGATATTGTTGTTGAGTTATGATGTGTAACGTGTGGCCTCAGTCGAGTCCACCGAGTGCGGCGTGATGGCCCTCACCGCCTCTGCGCTGTCTTCGATGTCCACTGCCTCAGACGTTCCGCGGTCAGGTTGGGCTCGACGCCAGGTGGTGGCGGCAACGATGTCAACGTGGGGTCGGCGTCGCGGCGCGCTAGGGCGCCGGTGGCCCCTGCAGAGACGGCGCCGGCGCTGCTCGTCCGCCGCGGAGGGCGCGACAGAGGAGCGAGCAGCAGCGCCATAGCTGCGGAGACCAGGCGCTGGGAGTGCCACTTTATTTATGTGAGGCGCTATCCTTGAGCAATAAACTCACTCCACAAGTGTGAAGCGCACTTCGATTATTTGTTCCCGATCTCAGATGATTGGGATTCTAATCCTTCTAGCAGACGTCAATTCTTTTGTTTTATATTGCGCTTTGCTTCCATTATAATTTTACTAGTAATTGTAGTGTTTGTATCTCTGATACTTAGATATGTCACTGCACCTTCATCTGATATTTCATAATTCATAATGATTCATGATAAGCTATTACCTCATTTGTACGTATACGTTATAAACTAACACACCTCGATAGAAGACATTATGAACTGATCAATCATTTCCGATTAATAAATAGCAGTATTTGTGTATGAAACAATTGGTGTGAGATTCAGTAGTGATATAACAACCACTCTTATTTTCTCTGTTCATGTAAAATATCATACTGACAATGGATTCAATATTCTTCACATAAATTAAAACTCTTTTCAACCAAAATATCAAATTGAATAATGGGTTCTCTTGGCTGAACTCTGGAAAAGTTTGGTTGGAGGAAAGATTTAGCGTTATTATGTTGCAATTTTGATTTCTTTTACAATTAAAAAAGAAAATATAATGTTATCTTATTATTAACATGATCAACATGAAATATTTCCAGCGGAAATAAACGTTAATCAGTGTTGCGTAAATGTTACGTATACCAAATACGCGTTCAGTAAAATTAACATGATAATGTTTGTTAGTAAATTATTCCATTTCACTTTTATTGCATTACATTTGTATACATAATCTAAATATTTAACAAACTTTGAAACAAGGTCATGTGATTGTGGAGGTAGTGATTTTAAGCTCAATTAATTTGTGTAAATATTTGGGAATTTTAGAGAAAGATGTATGCGTGACCACAGAGGTGTCATACTGTATCAAACCTTTTACTAATGTATAAAACTACACAAAATGTTGAAAATAAAATGGTAATAAAATTTCTTCTGTTAAATGAAGAACTTATAGTGGTTAAATTAAAGAGTTAGAAATCAAATTGAGTAATTTATATTAACTAGATTAGAAATTATTTAGATGTAATTAAAACGTTTTTCAGATATTTTACAGATTCAAGTTATAGGCTAATTGGTCTATAATTGAGATTTGCACAGTACATTTTGGAGATTGTGACAATGCTGATTACCAGCTATTTTTCCATTACATTAGAGATTAAGAAGTCTAAGACGATTGTTAATTATTTGTTTTACTTTAAAAACAGTTAAAACTGCTGACAGTTAAAAACTATGATACTATGGGAAGAGTGGTGTATGCATTTTCAGTTCATGATCCACACTAGCTCCATGTATGAAATCTAACAACGATAAAAGGCAATAAATTTTAAAACAGTCATGTTGAATTAAAAATAGCAGTGTAGCGATTATTATTAAAAATTTAGCAATGATATGGAGAGAAGTGGGTCAGGTAAAAGAAAGTTTTAGTTTAGCTTATCAATAAAACAAAATACTCAGAAGCGAAATAAAAAGGGTAAATGATTTTATTTTTATTTGTGATAAGACAGTGATCATTAGTAGAAGAATGAGAGTAAATGTTTATGTTGGGTCAGTTTGTATGATGGTTGGTTTCCCATAGACATATGAATCATGTATTGTAATATAGTTGATGAAGATGTGAATAGGTGATGTAAACATAAGATTATGAACTTGTTTATATTGAAGGTTAAATAAGTTTAGTGGAAATATCTGAGAAATAGTCATTGAAAGTGAAAACAGGCAAGCTAGTAATTACAGTCATTCACGTCTACCTCCTGTATCAACTTTGACAGAGCAAATTCTTGACTTGTTAGACAATACAATAATACAGAAACAGTTTAACTGTCATTGAAGTTCCTTGGCAAATAGACACTAACAATATCAGAAGAAGCCACTCTTATGGACAGAGAAGCGCAATAAAGAGACGAAGCTATTACAGTTTGCTGAGGGCCAGAGGGTTGGAGCTTACAGGACAAATGGACCTGGACATCTGACAGCCATCAATAGAGTTGACTACATTCCTCATGAAACAATATCATGCATCCTCAAGCATCAGGGGTATCGTGTTTAGACCAGACATAAGTGCAATCCAACTCAAGAGAGATAGAAGAATGCTTCATGTATACAAACCATAATTTTCCATTCTTTTCAAACGATTAAAAAACGTCATCCTGGAAGAAATAAGTACAAACGCACTCAATGGACAAACTCAAGAACGCTGACAATCTCGAGCCTTATACAGCAGGAAAAGCCACAAGCAAGCCAGGTTCAAGAGAAGATTAAGTCACCACTTTAAAATACTTAGACGAATGGAAATATTGCGACCATACAGACGGCAGCAGCCTGCCAGCAAATTGAACTAAATAAAAAGACAGGAAATTAGAAAGATCAAGGAACTTCCAACGTAATGCGAAACCAGATGATGGAAAACCCAAATTCAGTGAGCAACAGAAAACAACACACAGGAAACTGTAGATCCTCAGTTCAAACATCGTAAGATAAAGTAACTCAGAAAATCAATGCGGTTCCTGCAAATTCTACAAATAACTGTACGAAGTACAACAATATTACAAATCGACAATCCCGCGTTGCATTGTGTTACAATATTATTAGCCGTTCCCAATGGCGGGAGAAAGAATGGGCTGTAGTAGCACCTAATTTTTAAATATGAAATGATATTTCGTATATTCATTTCAATTCTGGTATTCAAAATAGAGGCTATTGTAATTGTTGCCATTTCGTATGTTTGATGGTGATGGATTTTCGTGTTTCAGGCGCGTGCTGCTTTGTCATTAGTCCCGTTAGTGGTCCATGTCTTTTTTCCTCAGGGATGGCGATCTTTGCGGATGCGAGATCCGGCATGACCGTCTCGTATGGTGGTTCCCCCAACCGGACTCTCTGTGGTACCGCCTCAACAGGACAAACTCCGCTCCTGACCAGTCCCGGAATGTGTGATGAGTATAATGCATGTTGGGTATAGTGTGTGTAAGGAAGGATGAGACGGAAGAGGGAGGAAAGATGTGTGCAGTCCGTGGCCATTTGTTGTTTCTCCCGACATTCGCGCAACGATGTAAAGCACGGAAAACACCGATCAGAGCAGCAGCCGCTGGAGTCTCTCAGACAGCGACACGGTTATTCAACTTGCGTAGAGTATTTGAAAATCCTGCCGTCAGGATCGAACTAGGACCTCCAGTCCCAAAGTGCTGCAGTATGCGTACCTCGTCAGTATGTTCATTTAGTTTTCTGAAACTTGTCTAAAGTTTCTTTAACATTCTTATCAATCCATTACGTGGCCGTACAGGTTAGGCCCTATATTCAATAGAAATTTCTCCAGCAACGACGTGTAATCAGGTATTAAGATTGACGATGCGGCATATCATGAACTCTTGGAGCTAATCAAAGATGAATCAGTAGTTCGACGGATATTTTATGTCTAAATACCATTCATTCATGATAGTGTAAGAGGTGAGTTTACAACATATATACTTCGCAAACTAAACATAAAGTATGAAACATACGTGTACAAAATAAAACAACAATACAGGTACACAATCCCTAGATGTAATTGGATAACATATAAATAATTAGATGAAGTCATAAGTAAATATCAATTAGAAGAGTCAACAAACATTATTTAATGATAATTGTAATATTAGTGAACAATTATTAATTAACTATTCACATTTTAATAATACACCTATGACTGTATAACATATAAAGCAAAAGCAGAATTTTACAGCAAAATACTGTAATTTAATCCTTCAAACTACTCATTAATGTTAAAGTGCATATAGGCATAACAACATTATTTGTTTTATATTCTTAGATATAAAGTATGGCAACATGTGCACAATCACTAATGGAAAGAAATGGTTTCTAATAGTGATTGATATGTATTATGAAATAAATTAAATAAAACTGAATAGCAATGTAAACAGAAAAAATGGGGAGAGTCAGAAGATATTCGTTTTAGTGTATATGTAATAATAATATTATAGTGTGTTGATATTCAATTAGAAAATTTAACAAGATTGTGTCTTAATAGAGTTATTATTATTTCAAGTAGTAATATTCAAATAGTTGTTGCATTAAATTGGGAATGATAGCATTAGGATTTACCCTTTAAATTTGTGTTTTTATTTGAACAATTAAATACTTATTTTATTTTCAGAAAGTTGTAGGTATAACAATAAAGAAAGTCATAGCACAGTGTAGACTGCTGAAACACTGGGGTTCTGCCAGTTGATAGGCTGAAAGGAAGCATTCTTCAGTGTTTACAGTAGAATGTTAGAATCATTCAAATGTCAGACCCTTATGAATTAGGTAACAGATATGTGAAGAAGATTATGTGAGTGTAATATATAGTGTATATAATTTGTGGGCTGTGTGTAAATACACTTGATTAATCATTTATAGATGCCTTTTGTATATGTACGATTTTGAATTTCAGGGCATAAATCATTGTAAGTATCCTCAATAAATTTTATTCCAATTATTTAGATGTTGAAAATTTTTAATGATCTTTAGTACATTGAAAAATTTGAGAATCATGATATTAACCTATTACCTCCTATGAAATAGACAGTACAACAATGTTAAAATATACTCTATGTAAATGTGTTGTGAAGTTAATTCTTTATTTAAATAAATTTTCAATTTTGTTAAATTAACTTTATTTGCTTACATTGGAAATAATACAGAAAAAACTGTTCATCAGCCTTCAATATATTTGTTTGACACATTATCCTTCTCTTACTAAACATTTTTGTAAACATTAAATGTTTGGTGCGAATATCCTGGATTCACCTATACGTCCAAATTAACAGTATATATGTATCATGGAAATAAAACTGATTACAAAATATGAACAGAAAACAAACACATACAAGTACTATATAAATAGTAATAAAATGAAAAGTATACGATTTCCTGACAACAAACAGCATTTAAATATGCTAATAGAAAAGTGCCACAATTGCGCTATTCATCTCGCGTCCAACTAGTCAATCGGACGCCAGTGCCGATGCATGCCAGTTGCTTATATGCGGCCTGCGGTGCTGATCAATCACACACGCACGATAGGTGTTGCGATGACAATACCAGCGTCACGTGTGAAACAAAAGTAATCAGCGATTTCACATTTGTGTGGCAATGGATTGAGTTTCGATTTCAGATCAGCGGACTGCGGTAGAAATTGCCGGTCAGGCGCTCAAAAGATGGGTTCTATGCACAAGTCGATGGTGAAGTCGCTACCAGTTGCTAGTGCAGTGAAGTGAAGTCATTTGAGTTCAAGCCAGAAACGCAGACATTATAGTGCTTCTTAGGGCTCGCGAGTGCGGTTCGTATTTAAGTCCTGCGGGTGCATCTTGGGAGTTAAAGTCGTCAATTTCAACTGAAACGCAAGTCAGTGATTCCCGAGCGTCAAAGCTTGCTAAGCGAGCTTTGATCCTCCTCTGATCAGTGCATCAACGCCTGATTGCTTAAAATCAATATCGGAGCTGGCGGGACGACAGTCAGACCAATGATGCGCAACTCATGAGACGAAAAAATTGCCGTTACGTTTCGTTTGACATTCTTCACGGCGAGGACTATATTCGTCTTCTGGTCAGTGGAATGCGATGCAACTGCGACCTAACAGCATTCACTGCATTACGCGCAATTTTCGTGTGATTTTCATAGAATAATGGATGGAATCGACTAGAAACGTTTGTTTGCCCGCTCGTGCTCTCACCCACTTGCAGCGCGAAAGATACTGGCGTGTAAACACGCCTGCCTAAAACTCTGGATGGAAAAACACGAAATGATCGCTGCAGCTTGTGTCTGATGCTCCTTACTCTGCTCTGACATTGCCACGGCTGTCGCAAAAAAAGGAAGCATGGACACGCGGTTGCCAAATTGTCAGAAACAAAGAACGATCATAGGTTGCGTTAAAATAAGATACTGCCCAATCCTGTAAATTTTGCCCTGTTGACTGTGTATATACTACTCATCTCTCTTCTGCATCCCGTCAGTAAAATAACATTTTCCACCTCTCATAATGGCTAACCATGGACGGAAGAATTATTCAACGTATCTTATCGTAATGAATTACATGCGAAGAAGCGAAAATAATAAAAAATAAGTATATTTCAATGACGTGTGAGTACACATCGTCTGACCCAGATCTCATTTAAATATTTAGCTCTCATGGCATTACTTGTTTCATTGCATTCTGCAGCCGGTAAAATTTTTAAAAAGGCGCCAGAGGGATAAAGTCTTTCAACCCTCGTGAGTGTCGTTATGGTGATTACAGTTAAATGTTGCGAATGTATTAAATTTCAACAGTAATATTATTATATTATATTGTATTAATAAACAGTATGAACATCATGAAGATCTTCAAACGAATATATATAATTCTGTTCCGTTGGTGTAAAGTTCGTGTGACATGCTTCAGTAAATTCAAAGTGCTATGTATTAACATGTTGGAATTAATCATGATAATCAAAAGGAGCTAAAATAAACGCAAATCAAAATAACGATTACCATTTTAATTAATTCTTATTAACATTATTCATTTGTAAATAAGCAGAACCTTGTGAAATAATGAGATTTCTAAACAATCATTTACAATGAATTACAGAAGTTATGTTTTGGCTGCTTTTGTTCAAATGGAAAAGTATTACATAGGTGCTTCCTCAATTGCATTTCTCTCTTTGCATTCATTTCCGTGCTGTTTGATGAACTGCCATCATGGCGCCAGCACCGCCAGGACAGTGGGCGGCTCCACCGTCATCAGTCATCGTGCTGGGCGTCGGCAACTCTGTCGGAGCTCTGCCGTCGTTGGCGCTCTGTCAGGAAACTGCGTCGTCGACCTTTCCGTTGGCGTCTGTGTCGACGGCTCATGAGCTCACCATGTGACGCTCTGTGGTCGTCATTTTCATTGAGTGTTAGGAATGGTTCAACTAGCTGGGCTCAGAACCTCTAGATTTCCATCCTATGGTGATTACGCTTGTAGCACTGGCGCGAGTCTTGTTATGGTTTTCGATAATTTCCATCTACAAAGAAAATCGATATCTATTATGGGTGGTGATCATCTGTTCAATTGCATATTTGGATGGTGCGTTAGTAGACATGTTGAAATATCAGATATTCAGCAGTACCTTGCTACTTCATGAAAATTTAAGTAGTTTTGTTATCTTCACTGATATAATGATATACAATCGGTGGTATCTATTTGAAAATTTGCCAGATCAAATACTTTGTTCCATCATCGACAATAATTAGAAGATTTGTTATATTAACGGCAGCGATGTTTAACAGAGCAAATTGTTCTCGTACTTATTTTAAATCAACATTAATGATATCATACAATTGTGTTTTTATCAGAACGATTTTGAATCACGATCTCATTTCATCCCTTCGACGTTAGTAAATTGTAGTGTTGCACTGGCACCGTTGATTTCAAGTTCGACAGTGCATGTAAGTAAATTAAAACTACGAGGGTGATACAGCGATCGTTATGCTGGTGTAGTGAATGATAAGCCGTATAAGTAACAACTCGTTTACAGAGCATGCTATCTCTTTGATCCTGAGTTGTGGGCGACAACTATTCCACGACAATGTTGTGCACCTTGGACCCTTAGCTGTAGTAGATAAGTGTGACTGTTTTATCGCGCAGTAGTGTGGCAGCTATGGTGACAATACACACTATTCTTTCACCGTCAGTATTTCATCCAGAAGTTGAGCTACCTCATTGCAGGAGTTACTGTAGACGGAGAAGACGCTGGACGCGTCCTGCTTGGATAGACATTCATTAGATCGATTACCCCAAAGGCCACGACAGAAGTTGGATGTTTAAAAATACTGGGGTTTGCTGCCATTTATCACACATAGCATTCTCATGGAAGACAAACTTTTATACACATTTTGTACTACATATTACATTACTCAAATTTCCCTAATTAAATGTGAATCTAGTACAGTAATTTGTGGTGTGAAAATTCTCTGATATCAAGATGACGTCATGTAAATTCCTCCAATTCCCTAGTAATGTTGAATCTGTTGTGTTTATGAATTTATCTTATCCTACATACTGTAAGATTTCTGGTGTATCATTTCAAAAGTGTGTAAATAAAATATTTTCAGAGAAACGTCTCTTACTCATTCGGAGATCTTCCTCGAGCATGCGAGACCAGCCATGAGAAAGGCACGTTCTGCGCTGTCAGGGACAACCTTCTGTAGGCGTACCCAGGATCATAGGCGGTATGAACGCGCAGTACACCACGCTGCGAAGATCCGCTGAACCACAGAAAGTACAGAGTGAAGGGACGGTAGCAGGCGTATCTGTTGTGTGAACCGTGCATTGTTTGATGACTTTGGCCTCGTGGGAATGGGCCTGTTGGTCAGGGCAGAGCTCACACTTCTCCACCGAGAAGCGTCAAGGCGCTGCGAGCAGCGCTGGTGCAGGGCGCGTGCTGCATGCGCCCACCTGGTTTTAAGTTCCAGGAACAGCTTGTCGATGGCCTCGCGGTCTCGGAAACCAAAGTACTCGTACCACTCCTCGAGCAGCGACCGACGTACGCCTGCAACCAGAGCTCCATTCCACCCAGTCGCGTTGCAGCGTAGAGGCCAGATGCAAAAGGGGATGGGGCGACCTCGAGGCATCGTATCTATCGTTGTGAGCATCCGCGCAGGTAGAAGGCGACGCGAGCCAGGATGAAGTCGGTCTCGCCTTGCAGGTAGTCCGCGAGTCAGAAGGCGATGGCGTCCAGCTGCCCGCGCCAGGTTAGAGGCGTCGTCCAGCAGCTGCGCTGGTTCAGCGTGGATGCCGTCCAGCGGACCTGATCCTTCGGTAGGCGAGCAGCCTCCAATTCGTATCATCATAATTCTGGTGAAACCACCATACCGTATCAATGTAAAACGAAGATTTGATATGTTCTGTTTGTTTCAACAATATGTAATAAATATTACTCGTGTATGAATTCGCCGTAATGAATTCTCAAACTCAGTATTTTAATAACTGAATTGATAGAATGGATTCATCCCCAATGCCAAGTCTGTATTTATTCTCACGGTTTCCCTGGACGTTGAAAATCACCCATTTATCTTGCCTCTGGCATGCCAGTGATTGTCGGGACTGCTCCTGGGCCAAATGACCTTGAAGCGCTGTGACAGAAGTCCTCCCCTGCCCACCCACGTGAGCGGCATGTAGAGAGTGGGGTCTGGAGTCGTTGAACTGAGAATGGGCCTGAAGGAATGAGTTTAAATTTTAATTTTTTGGCGAACCTTTAATTGATGCATATTTATAGATCAATAATGATAACATAATGGCATGCGTCCATGAGTTAATAGGTTTAAACTACTTGTATTTCATTAATGACAGTGGAGATTTTTACATTGGCTCAGTCAATTCAGTCCGACTGGAGGAAAATTCTATCAGTTGGTGTATGATTCTGGCCATGATTATGATTTCCATGTTTCTTCTATAATACCAGGTGGTTGTCTGCAGTCCCTAACAAATGGGCCACAGACTGTACACAATCTTTCTTCTCACCTTGTCTCTCTCCCTCACTCACACACAAGACATGTTGGAGAGAGACCTGTTTGGGGTGCTAGGTTAGAACTCTTACTGGCAGAAGTATTGAAGGAAGATAACACATAGACAAGCGATCAAATTCCTATGGGAGACACACCACATATCCACGATATAACACATGCTAACAGGAAAGAATGGTAAGTAGTGTATACTTGAAAATCATCACCCTCCCAGCACTAACAATGTAGTGATCTCGTTGATTGAAAGAAGTACTGTGATCTTTTGCATCATTCAAAGAAGTTTCTCATTGAATATGGAATTTCATTTTAGGCCCTGATTTGCATCCTGATATAAGGATGTATATTTCTCAATCGGAATTTTTAGTAGCGGTAAGTCGTCTATACAAGTGTTGGCAGATTTCATTCCGATGACATGAATCTGAAACATGAAGTACGTAGTTATGATTACTCGCTACAGTTATCATTCATTCTTCATTCAATTTTAAATTTTCGCGATCAGAATTTATTTGACAATTTCTCGGCGATGGTCAGTGATTGTGAAACACAGTATCATTTTATTCATTTCACACAAGTTGGAACATTGTTAAATCATATACATGAAATATTTGTTTCGACGCATTATTATATTATTATAACAAATATCTTATAAATGTAGTAATAGACAAATATGCCAAAAATATTTAAATATATTTAGTGTAAATATATATAAGTAAAATGAGTTGTTCATTCATAATTTATATGACTCTGAAAATATAACTGAATGTAGACATCTGAACTATAAAATTTGTATTTACATGGACGTTCGTTCCCTAGTGGTACATTTTACAATACTTTTCGTTTATAAACGTCTTTGGCAAGTACAGAATAGAACATTATAATATATGATCTCTATGTAGTTATTATTAAATGAACAGTGGTGATATATTTAGTATATAGTTTTCAACCATAGTTTAATTCCCTTATTACGTACTAGTTGTTGTATTGTACAGTTGTATTGGTCACTTAAATTGTGTGTTGGACAGTGAAGTTATTGCTTCATTTGCAAATGTGATAGTTCAGACACACGAAGGCATTAATGTTCTAAGTTATGTATATTCTAGATCTCTGTGTACTCTTTGAACAAACTATTGTATGTAGACATTAATGTTTTAGTTGTTTAAAATAATGTTTCTTATTACCTGAAATATTACAGCAGAATTTGTTCCATAGTTTCTCTCTGCCTTCATTGCAGAGTCAGTTCTTCAGTCAGAAACTGAGTTTCCAGACACTTGAATCAAGTGTATTTTCAGATTTCTCAAATAAAATTGGCTAAACAATATACTTAGTCGTTGTTGAATATCAGCTGAAAATCAGTTGATTCGTGAAAATTTATTATTTTCAGAATATTTTACATTGTATTACAGCGTAACTCACCTGAGCATCTATATGGCGTCAAACGTCCTAATTTTGCTCTCCATGACACAAAACATACATAAAATGAATGCGCCTGATGGGGAAAGAAAACCATTCTTAAATATAACGTAAAACTACAGTTGATGGTTAGAAATTTATGTGGAAGCAAGTGCACAGATTAAATTCGACCATAGAACAGGCCTCACCTTGCAGGTGATGGTCTAAACGCGCTCACTTGGAATGGCGTGTGAGCGGGAGGTGAGCGCGGCCAGTGTGATCCGCGAACACCTGGTGGTGATTAACCCTGAACTGCTCAATCAGCCTCAGTCCAGCTGACGAGGCGGTGGCGTAGAACTAGATACTGCGCGAAGCCCTCGTTGAGCCACGTGGTTATCCTGGTCGTGTTGACGAGTTGCCGGACCACATGTGCGTGAGCTCGTGCGCGATGATGGTGGCGACATGCGCGTGCAGACGCCGTGCGTACGTTGTACAGCAGCATGCGTCTCGCGGTGATGTGGGCCCCCCAGTTCCTGGCGCCGCGCCAGGGTCGACACATACCTGAATCCACTTTGTCGAACAGGTGCTCCAGCGTCAGTCGATGTATTCGATACCGTGATCTTCTCAAAACTTCCAGAGGACTGAATGCCAGATACGTAATCAGCCATTTAATAGCCATTTCGACTTTACCATGTTCTAAATACAAGGTGTTTGATGATATCTTGTCCTCATATTTTGAAAGTCAGACACGACATTGCAGAAGAATACGTTAGCATATATGGAGTGGTGTGAGTGTGGCTTCGAAGTGAAGTTGTCCCTGTACAAATTTTACATTAAAATATATTCAATTGTTTTGAACATATGTATTGTAGTGTTTGATTTACAAATATTTATTCAAACAATTTCCACTGCATATTTCTAATGCATGGTAGAATTTATAAGGACTGGTGAGCTTTGATGTAGTTCATCAGAACATGGAAAATTAAATCTTTGCGTACGTTGTCTGAACAAATTACAACTAATTTCTATCAAGACAACATATAGTGATCATAGATTCACCTATTATAATATACATCATTTCCACAACATCCCATCATATATTATCTGAACTTATAGATTGTCTCATAAATCATTATACCTGTTATTAAGCCCTAACAAAATGTATCAGTTCTAATAGTTCTTGGTGACGAGGCTAGTGCTGAGACTACTATTTTATTTGTTGTCAATAAATCTGTTATTATGGAATTCTCAGTTATTTTATTTGTCAGTATCTTTATTTCTTCCACGATTAATAAGCAATGTACCTTCCTAGATGTGTCTAAAACTTGTGCAGCTAGATCATTTAAAATGGACAAAAAGTAGACATAGGATAATAGTCTAAAGAAGTTTGTTATTTTCTCCTTGAACAAGTATAAATATAAATAGATGGAAATTTAGAGACAATTTCTTTCTACGTTTCTCAGTAAAATTAGTAAAAGCATAAGTAAAAGGTAAAAAATAAAAGAGTGCCCGTCTCATTAATCACCATCATCAACAGAATGTAAGGTAGAAACCATGCATATCATTCATGAGTTCAAACTTACGATGGTCGTTAGTTGTCTGGGTAAGTGTTGTCAGAGTACAATGTGAAACTCTAGGTTCTCATCCTTATGTGTGACTTGCCACAAATTCTCATACAAACGTTCGATCAGTCCAACTGACCACATTTGAAGAAATGATCCTGAGAATGAAGGTAGTCTTATCCGTGGGCATAGACCTTCTAAAAATGACCTCGTGGTGTACCTTCACAAATATGATTCAACAAATGTATAATTCTGACAGAACCCACTCAAATGACACGATGCTTGTATTCTATTTTGAAGAATGGTAATGTCGTGTGATGGAAGTCGATCCATTAAATTTTCTTGTAGTCTCAAATAGATTTTCAGTGTCTTTAACTAGTCTGTGGTATTGAATAACGTCTCAACTGTCATAACATAAATAGTTAACAATCATTTAATCCCATTAAACAATATCCTATAACTGTTTGTAAAATGACAGTTATACTTCTTCTTTGATATTATAAGTATAGTATAATTAAATTTTCAAAGTACTTTTCATTATATGAGATTTCCTTTTCTTTGCTCTTTTGTTAAACATTAGCAATTCTGGCCTGTCTGATTGTTACTGATTCATAATAAAACAATTTATTTTAACTTTTAATATTTCAGTTACAAAGTTACAAATACAAATTTAGGATAGATAAAATTGTGTAGAATATTTATGGGATGTATAGAACATACTATGTAATAGATATTTCATTGTATTATAATACTGTTAACTATCTTTAATTCAGAGTTTGTATGTTGCCACATATGAAACCAGTTGTGGGGCTTTGCTTATCTTCTAAAATGTTTTGGCAGTGCGATAGGTTTTCTGTTCAGCTGGTTTGTGAAAAATATTAAGAAAATAGTTGTAATAGTAGTCCACTGCAAATATTTAGGCTATTTGAGACGTTAAGTGTTTTACCTCAAATTGGCTCTTTCCTTGCACAGACAGCCTTGGTTAGTTATAATTTTGATCTGACAGAGGACTTTCAACAGGTGAGGCAGAAATTTGAGCAGTTGTTACTTGACCGATATTCCTGCATGTATGTACTAAAAAGTAACCACGTCCTTTTACATTATTAGTTGCTGAAAATAGAATTTGATCAATTATACATGTTTTCATAAACTCAATGGAAACTTGTTAGAAAATGTGACAATCATTCTTAGACAATGGTCTTTTATTACGTACAAACTCGGGTATCAGTGAGCATGTATTGTTTGAAAAACATCCATTTTTGTTTAGGAATGAGGTGAATGGTTGTCTAAAACTCAACCTTTGGGTTTATTTTACCAATTAACAT
The DNA here is from genome assembly GCA_964035755.1 of Teleogryllus oceanicus. Lineage (NCBI taxonomy): Eukaryota > Metazoa > Arthropoda > Insecta > Orthoptera > Gryllidae > Teleogryllus > Teleogryllus oceanicus. The sequence goes on along the minus strand of CAXIVR010000002.1, from coordinate 73,567,741 downwards.
CATTGTGGGGATGCTCTACAATTTGAAGTTCCATTCCAGTGTTAGTTCCATAGTTAAAACAAAATGTGGGAATCTTATTTAATCAAGGACCATTCAACCTAAAATATATGATCGAATTGCGATGACTCTTTTCAAAGATTTCAGTCATGTATTCATTATCAGAATTTCAACAACAAAGGTTTGTCTAGTGTACGATGTTGGAATGTTGAAAGATTTAAACGTGAGGTAAATGTAGTTTTAAGTCACCAGTCTTGTGAGAACTTTCAAATATTGTGTTTATTGGTTTATTAAAATCGCATATCCATATACAAAATTTGCAATGATCTGCATCATAATGCTCAATATGCAAATATTTCTTATAATGTTTTGGAAATACTTTAATTTCGTTTTTAAATATTTTAGAAACACTCTATAAACAAGCATTTAATTATGTACTTTAGAAACACATTAGATTTTGATATACTAATATGCATATGTTTAAAATAATGATCCTATTCCCTTCTAGTAGTTATGTTGTTAATATTGTGTTTATATTTATTTTGTATCCATAATCTCCTTTGTAATGTAACATCAATATCAGTAAATATGTCAATGTAAAGTACAATATTGTAATTATTTAGTGGCTGTGTTTGCTTTGTTGATGCGACTTTATTTGATTAAAATAACAATGCAAAATGTAGTAACATAGGTTATTATACTTTTATTGTAATAGTACTCCTTTTTTATTAAACTATTTTAGTATTTCTTTTAAGTATATTTAGGTATTAAATGTATCTCAAAAGCAATTTTCGATACAAAATGTATATTTCAATTTGACTTGAAAACTCTCAACCCTGTAACTAAAAAACAGTGGACTGAACAACGTATGGAAAATCAATTGAAATAAGATGCATTGATTACAAATAATATCAAAAGAAAATTGTATGTATAGAAGCTTAATTTACTCACTGGGTAACATAGGGTCAAATTCTTCAAAGGAATTTAGAGCCACATCACTCCCAAAGTTAGGTACATGAAACACTAGACGTCTTTCATGTATCATTACCATGATGGAATTACTCAGAATGGAGAGAAAAAAATGTTTGGCTTTCATTTATTAAGTTTCTTAATATATATTTGTAAAGAGTCAAGTTCTCAATTGTGTTGATAACCATTTATCATTAGATTGTACACAGCTTTGTATTATACCTAAATGTATCCATTCTGTAGAATAGTCATTCAATCGAAAGTCTGTGTGTCAAAATGTTAACATGTAGAACATTGATATTTTCAAGTAATATAAGTACTTTAGTGATTTAAGGAACGCAACTATCATAGATTTATATACATAAATAACTAATTTATCGTGATTCTGAAAACTTTAAACAGATTGTTAGTTTGGAGGATAACAGTTTAATTTGACAGATATTTTTCGGTCAAAAAGACAAAGTGTTTTAATCAATATACCGATTGTCTTGTAGATTATCTTTATAAATTTGTCCAATAAGAGATTAATTATTTTATAAATATTTTTCACTCCTGACATTTTGTGTTGTCAGTTGTATTCTTGATATTTATAATCGTGCATTAACATCAAATAAGTATGAATTAGATATCATATAAACTTGTATCATTGTTGCAATAACCATTTCCTTTGATGAGATTTAATTGAGATGTATTCCTCTTTCGATATCATATATATTGATTTTCATCAAGCACACCATGGTGAAACACTTGGAAGTGTGGACACCTTGGAAAATAAGATCACAGCTTCGATTCCTTCTTAGATGGTGCCTCGAAAGACCAGGGTGAGTTTAAATAACGCATGGAACTCTACAATGACATAATTTGTTATTAATCAAAACACCGAGTACTCCTTATGGATTATACATGCATTGCATCATGGTATGTTTACCTTGTACTAGGATGAACCCTCAGGCTTGTACTGTCGATCAAGTGAATAGATACTCCTTAGCTAAGCAGAAGATGAAGGTAATACTAGACATGAAGTACCATTATCCACATCATCAAATAGCGAAATAATAAATACAAAATATCAAATATGTTTATGAACTGAGGGTATGTTGAAGTTAATTCAAAACATCCTCTTGATATCAATGAAAACGCATAACCCAAGACTTATCATTTGTACCAAAACGTTTTAAACATGATTCAACCGATGCAGCAGCCATGTTGTAAACAGTACGTCTCGTCCATGAATAAATGTTGTTTTGAGTGACAAATGCTACAAAACCAGTTCTGGCGAGATTCTATCATTAGGACTGTTCTTCAAACAACCATTTTCATCATTACATTGTTGTTAAATATAACTGAGTTCTGGCGTAATAATTATTACCTGTTTCCATTTTAAAGTGCAGTAATATGTATACAGCAAATGTACCATGCTGTGATTACATTTGAATTATTTAATCAAAGCGCTTTATTATACAGAGTTAATATCTCATTCATCATAATCCATCACCTTATAATAGTCAATAGACAGCATTAGTCAATAGACTGTTAAACTTTTTATTATAATTGATGATGAAGATGAATGATATCATTCAGAAAAATCGAAATATAGTTTGTCAGATTACTCAATTTTGAACAATTTGCAAAATAGTCAGGGCAAACATTTATTAAATCTCAAATTCTAGACAATGCACATACCATTGAGTAAATCCAGGAAAAACTACTATCAGGATGCTGGAGCCAAACATGTTTAAAAATCTGTAGGTGAAGGAAAAGTGAATGGAAAGGAGAAAGTGGGGCCAGATAGTTATTATATTAAACAATGGTGTTATTCTAATTGGATCAATTATCAAGTATTGCATGTGGATCATACTAGATTATGATTGTGTGAAAACATTTGTTATTTACATTGAGCAGTTAAAACTGCATATGACGTGCTATGGGGATTTAATTTTTAATTTTACATCTACGTCCTTCAAACTATCCATTTTGCATTAGCTGCAGCTATATAGTAATACCACACCTAGTGACAAACAAGAAACACTCTAAAGAAAAAGAATGAATGTGGAAAACCATTTTCAATCAGACGGCAGTCTATGTGTTTGACAGACCAACAATTTTCTATTCCGACGCTGACTCATTGTTGGTGGAGATCTTATATGAAATATGAACTAAAAGCAGCTGTTATCTTTAGATCCCCTCCGACTGGATCAGGAATGGACGCTGGCGTCTGAAAGATGCCCTCCGACCTGAAGGGCGAACCATCTCGTGGAAATCCGAGCTGGGAGCCGTCGACGCCAAGTCATTTACAGATGCCTTCCGACTTGTCAGCGTGTATGTTACAAACGTTTCGATATATTTTTGTAATGTTAACCCAGCATTCAATTTGAAATATGAAGCATGGAAATCAACATTACAAACAGTTGTTTGAAACGTTTTAACAAAATAAAGTTGTTGTAACAAACAATTGTTGTATGTGATCTGCATTTACAACCATCCACACATCCAACTATGCACATTTAGTTAACAAAACGAAGGAAACGATTTTAAAAATATTACTTAACAGATCAATTTCTGCGTCGACGGGCATGTTTGATAGACAATGGTATCCTGGAGGTGTGACAACTGTCACCTGGAAGCGCGCCTTGAAGCTGGCTGTCGAAAAAGGGAAGGCTTTGCGCGCGGGGGTGGCCTGGAATCGTCGCCGCCAGCTTCCTGTACGTTTAAAGGGCATTAGCTACAATATATTTTAAATTCTTAGAATATTATTTATTTAAAATTCGAGTTGTGTTATAGTAGATTGGACAATTATTTTCAAACAGTGTTTTACACAGGAATAGATTTTATTGCATAATCAGATGCAAAAAACGAGACAATACAAGGAAATATCTCCTACACTTTTGTGAAAACATGCATGCGTTAATTCACACGAGAAAATGTCCGACTTTCAAAATAAGAATTCCAAAACTAGAAGAATATCATATATCCTGTATAAATTACCTCTAAAGTGTAGAAGTTAACTAAAAGTTAATTTTTGGAATAAATTATTGTTAGAAAACATTTTTTAGATGTACTTACTTTTCTACATTGTTGTTGTCGTAATATTTGCTTACATAAAACCCATACATATCATCTCTTAGCTTTCCCTCGTAATCAAAGGCAATTACGTAATGTTCATTGGCCTGAAGATTCTCAGAGAGAATTATGTCTATCATCTCGGACACATCCCTTGGAACCACAACCAGTTCGATTTTTTCTTCGGGATTACCCTTTCTTGTTACAGCGACTTGCATGTTTTCAAGGCCTTCAGCATGCAAAGAGATAGTATCGGTAGCTTCCGCCACTTCAACATCGATCTCCACTCGTCCACTAAACACTTCATTGTCCAGATCTGGTTCCACGACCAACCTGTACTGCTCTGGCAACACAGTACGTGTCAGTCTGTGTGAATCGTCAGCACGTGCCACATTCTCACGAGATTCTAGTGCCAGTGGTGAGAGGCCATTTCCAAGAGCAGCCCACTTACCAAGAGAAGAAACACGCGAAATGCCAGTGGCGGCGAGTTGCGGAGCCATTACTGTAGAGGAACAGGTGGGAAGAACGTCTTTCTCTGAATTTTGTATTGGTACGTTATCGCTCATTTGGGTGGAGCGCACGACTGTGTTATTTATGTCATGTTTGATCTTTTTATGGAAAGAGACATTTATAGACATTAATAGCCTGTATTGCATTTATTTGCAATAAACTGATGAAATTTTATCAACAGATTACAGGTCAAATTTTTTCATTCAAATCTTTCAAATATCGAAGGTTTTATGGCGAAATATTTTTACGTTCACGTAAAATATACAGTAGTATAAAAAAGTTAAGAATGCCGTGAAAAGCAATTTTTCCCAGAAATGTTCTTATTGTAGGTCACTGTTGCTAAGAAAATGAATAATTCGTTCCTATATGCAGCAAATTATTTCGTCTAATACGTTCTGCACTTAGAAGCTCCTCTGTCGGTCCATAACACCGAAAAAAAGGTTGACGACAAAAT